>KV429059.1:112808-338506 GCA_001632345.1 Daedalea quercina L-15889 | reverse complement strand
AGGAAAAGATATACCGGGATGAACCGGTATCAGCACAATAAAGAAATGGGGAGGAGACGCTCAACGAATATAGTGCCCTTGTAACACCCGAGACTCTCCAAGATGGAACGCCAGAAGTCGCCAGCGCCCTCCAACTTGTAATACTTTTCGTTGACTTTGTCAACGACGTGCTCTTTCAGCGCTTCGCACGTGGATTCCATGAACTCAGCCATGCCGTTGAGGTTCATAGCGACGGCCACTGTCGCGTCTCCTGTAGACCACTTGAGTTCTTCTTGGCACCTGGGCCACAGGCCTGGGATGGCCCGGAACCGGATGATGTCGACGTCCATCACGCTGGGGTCACGGTCAGGAGTGGGGGACGGAGGCATGGAGGGCCTGGGAGTGGTGGCCAGGCTCTCGTGCTCTGACGGCAGTGATACCGCCAGGGACGGGGCCCGGTCCTGTGGTTGCGGCTGCTCGGCGCAATTAGGCGCCGGGTTATCGCGATGGTTAGATGGAGAGGCGGTACGCACCGCTGCTCCATCTGGGAGGGGTGTAGCTTGCTCGCCAGTCTCGAACATTCCTCCGTAGAGGTCGTCGATCTCCTGGGGCTCGCTACTCGACACGTAGGGGATGGCCGCCTTTTCAGCAGAGCCTTCCCTACTAATGGTTCAGCGAGCGAGAATGCTCTGGCCAGCGTTTGGGAGCAACGCAGCTCCAGTTTGTGGGTCGCGAGCAACCCGATCTTCGCTGGTGCGGTTGCCTGCCGCCCGCACCATCGAGCTATTGACGCGAGGGGTGGGTGCAGCCTGTTGGACTCGCAGGTGGGGGGGGGATGGGATCAGCAGACCCCTTGGAAGTGGATGGAGCCATGAGCATCAAAACGAGATGATGGTGGTACGAGTGAAAGGAGCGACGTCCCGCTATCCTCTTGCACCTGAATGATAGGACATCCATCTCGGAGCTCCTCGTCATTAGCCTGGCACGCATCGAGCATGTTAGCGAAGAATTCGGAGGACATTTCAAGGATGAAACTGGAGACACGGAAGTCAACGCTATCTGAAGATCGGAGGATGATATCCGCCTTCGAGCTGTCGAAAGGTGGCGAGGCGTATGAAGGTGCGCTAGATGGTTCTGATGCCATAGGGAAATGGGCCACTACGCAACGCGGGGAGGAAAGACAAACCTCCCGATTAGTAGCGAGTTATGGCGAGTCACACAGACGTACTTACAAACTTTGAGCACGTTGCAGGTAACTTAGGTGCTAGATCGAGCATTTGTACAGCCTCAGCGCTAGCGTACCAGTAATACGCTTAGCAGCCCAGGCAACGCACGTGATACGTGAAACCAGGCCTGCGCCACAGTTATCTGAGTCACAGTGTACCCGTTTGATCATCGAAATAAGAAACGTAATGGTAAGTGTGTACTGGAGGTCAATATGCAGGACGAGCTGTACCGGTGGCTCCAAGTGCACTGCTGTCCCTGCGGCTGACCGCGCCAACTGCCAGCGTTTGATGGGCCACGTCGTGTGCTGTTGCCTTCCCGGCTCAGCCTCCAAGTCGCGTTTAGTTGGTGGGCGCGGTACTGCATGCTCATGAAATTACCCTTAGATTAATGAGCTCTCAATCCACATTATTGAGTACACTAACTCGTAGCCTACGATAGCAAACATCGACGAAACAAGTTGGGTCTAGGCCTAGATCCTGCTAAGTACTACTGATATCCTACTAGTACTCACTTACAGAGTGCAAGCATCTGCATTATTCTGGCAGCTTAGAACCTCTTTTCTCGCTTTCCACTAGCTTCACATACGTCGTTAACAATACGCGGATCCTGGAAGCCGCAAGCGCAACTTCAGTGGCATCAGACGGTATGTCTGCTCGCATTCGCGCGGAACGCTCAGAACCCGTATTGACTTAGCGGCCTCTTATAGCATGCTTGCCTTGTGCGAGTGGTGCTTATCATTAAGTATGCGGTATTTCATCCGTTTTGGCACACCCCATGTAGCTGGCATTTCGCGGTGAACTCTATAGACGTACAGTTCGACAATGCCAAAGCCAACACATCAGAGAAAACTGTGTCGATAATGCCGTTTGTATTCACCATTGCCTCGGGTACAAGATGGATCACTAACGCCAGCTCGCAGTCAGACAATTCCACCCAGACAGCATTGCCTCATAGTCAGGTGGTTAATCTTGCCGGCACAGCGACCGCCCGCCTAGGTCGAACACAGCTGAGTATGGATCTGCCAGGCTACCTTATTTCCGACAAGTTACTGACGGAATCCCACTTCCAAGGCTCCTGCGTTCTCATCCAGATAGTTCTCCTTTGCGCAGCAGACGGTTGATATATGAGTCCATGCCCTATCATGATGCAAATTTCCGAATGGTTTGCCCTGCACTCACGTACCGTCGCCGTCTCTCATCATGTGGCAAAACCAGGTCTGTACTGACCCCGAACAGTATACCCCTGATAGGACTAATCGCTATTGGGACTCTCACTAGCCGGGGTCCACTTCCGCGAAACAGATTCTAGAAAGCCAAGAAGGCATCCGGTGAATGGTAGCGAGGCTGTGTCGTGCGAACGAGCACGGAGAAGTCAGGGGTGAGAATGCAGTCGGCATACAGTACTCAGACAGGTAAGTAGTAGTCAGCCGAGGCACTGTGTACGTCGCTGTCTTGTTCCATGTTGCTCACGAACACTCCAGAAAAGCTCGACATGGCCTCCCTGGCCGCGAATTGTCATGTCTACAAACAGGTGGATGCACCGTGGATCGAGGACGTTTAGCAGGATTGCCACATGTGCCGGTGGACCCGACAAGGTTAACGTTTACAGATGCAGCAGTGGTCGTGAGCACAGAAATACTCCCGTACTGCGCCCTGAGGCTATATGCGGTGCGATCATCGTTGACACATCTGCGCTGGTACAGGGCCAGGCCTACTGACGTCAACGCGTACTTCTGATTCCATCTACGGGAACAGTAATTGGGACTTGCCTTTGCTTGAGACATGAGACTGGAGCGCGCTGATTAGGCTGTATGGTATGGACGAGTCGGTTTCATGCAAACGTTGCTGCGTTCGGTGCTGATCAATCGCAGGTCTTTCAGATAGACGGGAGGGAAGTATTGATGCCGCCGGCGAAACGTATGATCGATCTACCCTCGATCGTGTCAAGCCTGAAGTACCCACATGTACGACGAATGAATGTAGAACACTCTCTTGTACGTTGTCCGCTGCGTCCCTGATCACTCACCAGGCTTTCTCACTCAAGCCTCCCCCAAGCCTCCCCAAGTTCTGAGTGAAATTCCAAGCTTCGTCACCGGTGACATCGTACACAGGCCGTTTTAGCAGCAGTCTTCCATGACGATGCAAGCCTGTCACAGCTGACAACATGAAATTATATCGGGTCTAGAGTTTGATAGCTGCACTGTCGTTGAATGTGCGTCTACGATTACCCAACGCCTTCCCGTCGCTGCAGACGCTGCGCAGCTTGCAGTACCGTGCCTATCTCTTGCCGAGGCCTGCATTCTTCGGTAAGTACCATTTAGCTTCCCTTTCCCACTTACGATATGTCGAGCCAACAGTTTATCCGGTCAAGAACGATGCAGTAATAAGTGCACCTCGGTTACCACAACGCTAGCCTTTGCAATACTTCGGTAAACACTCAAGACTCTGCGGAACATTCTGACAGCTTGGTCATCAGACATGGCGTCCTGCATGTAGCCCCGGCGCGATTGTCGAACAGACCGTCTTCACCGAGGGCGCACGTATCCTCGTGAGAGGATCTACGGGCGCGCTTGGCTGACTCGGAAATGAGGAGTCTGAGAAGGCAGATGACTTTCTGGGATGAAGATCGCTAATTCAGTGACGGGGATGCCGGCAGTGCAACAATGCGACATTTAAAGCCGCTTCCCTTCATTCTCACCTCAGCTGTTGACTGTCCTTCTGACGTTCCTTCCGCCTGTCTTTGCCCAAGCCCTATCCTCTGATAGAGTTTCGACAGCGTCTTACACAGGGCATGTCGATAGCAGACGTCGATACGGAGAAGGGCGCAAGCTCTGTGATCGAGTCTTCGGACTCCACACAGGTGGTGTCCTCCAGGCGGATGTCGAAGGAGGAGGCGACGATTGTGGAAGTAGAGCGCGACACGCCCAAGGCGCAGCAAGATGAGGTGCCACTCTACAACCCACACATCGACGTAAGTGGCGTCGACGAAAAGAAACTTCTCCGCAAGATGGACTGGCAACTTGTGCCATGGCTGTCTTTCTTGTTCCTGCTGAGTTTCCTGGATAGAACCAGTGTCGGAAATGCCAAGGTAGATGTGTCGACTTTACAGAAGATTGCCGTTAATATTGCTCGGACGATTTTAGCTGTACGGCATGGAACAAGCTTTGCATATTAACGATACACAGTACTTGATTGCACTCACTGTATTCTTTATTCCCTATGCCGCATTCGAGGTAAGAGTCTTCTAGTGTTGGGCGTGCTTAGGATTAATTTCCTCGATTCCGTAGGTGCCATCAAATATTGTACTGAAGAAGCTACGGCCGTCTTTCTGGCTGTCCTTCCTTATGCTAGGATGGGGTATCATGATGGTACGCGCCAATGTATCTGGAAGTATGGTATGCTCACGAAACCATATGCAGACTATACAGGGCCTAGTACACAATTATAGCGGATTGATCAGTATGTTCTATCATCGTTATTGTAATCGTGGGTGCTTCATTCTGACTGCGGATCTTAGTAATGCGGTGGCTGCTTGGAGCATTTGAAGCGGGACTCTTCCCTGGCGTGACATACTACCTCTCATGGTGCGTTCCTAGTCATCACGTCACTACCGTGCCCGTCCTCTACATGACCTGACCTGCTCTCAGCTGGTACAAACGCCGAGAGTTTGGTTTCCGTGCCGCGATCTTCTTCTCCTCCGCTACTCTTGCAGGGGCCTTCGGTGGCCTGCTCGCGGTACGTCACACCCTTCGCATCTGCAGTCTGATGGACTCACGAATGGAATAATTCCCGCGCTACAGGCGGGCCTCTCCCAGCTCGCGGGCGTCGGCGGCAAGGGCGGCTGGGCGTGGATCTTCATTATCGAAGGGCTCATCACAGTTGTCGCGGGCGTGCTCTCGTTCTTCATCATTCAGGATTTCCCCGACACCGCACGTTTCCTGACGGAGGAGGAACGCACGTTCGTCGTGCGCCGGCTCCAGGCGGACGGCCAGATCAGCACGGTGGGTGAGAAGCTCAAGTGGCGGTACGTCTGGCAGGCCTTGACGGATTGGAAAACTTGGCTGGGGAGTGAGTGGAGTGGCTGACTTGCCGGGTGGTCGTTATCTGATGGTTGAATATTCCAGTGGCGCTGTATATGGGCAACGAAGGGCCGTTGTTTGCGATCGCACTCTTCATGCCGAGTATCATCAATCAAGTGAGGGCGTCGACTCGATTCACGGAGTGAACGTCTCTTCTGACTCGTGGATGCAAACTCTGCAGCTTGGGTACAGCGCGACGCCCGCAAATCTATTGACAGTCCCCGTCTACGTCCTCGCGTGTGTCTCCACCTGTCTCGTCAGCTGGCTTGCCGACCGCTACGGCGGCCGAGGCTGGTTCAACATGTACGTCTAATCTCGCCCAGCTCTTCGTCGTATCTTCAAAAGGAGATTAATTGGACATCTCTCATAGTGGTTGCCTGTGCACCTGCGGAGCAGGCTTCCTCATCCTCATCACCTCGAGGAACGCCGCGCTATCGTACTTCGCCGTGTACCTCGCCGCGTGTGGAATCTATCCCTGCGTTCCGAACGTCGTCGCATGGATGTCCAACAACTCCGAGGGCTCGTACAAGCGCAGCGTGTCGCTCGGCATGGTCATCAGCTGGGGCAACCTCAACGGCGCCGTCTCGTCCAACGTCGTGCGTCCGAGTCTCTTCCTCTAGGGACGCGCAAACGCTAACACCGCACTCTGGTGTAGTACCGCGCCCAGGACGCGCCGTGGTACACGCTGGGGCACGGGATCCTGCTGATATACATCGGAATCGGGCTTACCTGCAGCACGGCGTTCATCGTGCTCATGTCGCGCGAGAACCGAAAGCGCGAGCGCGGCGAGCGCGACGAGGTGATCAAGGGCGTGAATGAGGACAGGAACGACCTCGTATGCAACGGCGTGTTCGCAAGCGTGGAGGAGGCGCGGAGGGAGAAGGGCGACAGGTGGAGCGGGTTCCGCTATCGGTGGTGAGCGCGCGAGGGCGTTTACCTCCCGAGAACAGACGCAGCGTTGAGCGCGTATGTGCGGTGCTACGAAAAGGAATGGATGTATGAATATCGACGGGCATTGTAAAGGTAGGCGTGGCGCGAACACGATGCCTTGTATGAATACTGGACGTTTGCATGCATCGCTATCTAGATACGCGGAGCGCCCAGGGGCGGGGCGGCAGAACGCGCAAGAGTCTGGACAGCGAAGCTACTTACGTCATACTTAGTCGACAGTCCCTCGCGAACCTTCCGAGTCACCGCCACCAACTTACAGCACTGGCTAGAGCGATGAGGTCGTTAGCCGGAGTGTAGAACGTGCAAGCTTGCCGGCTTCAAGACGTCTTCTTCAGTTCGTGGACCATTCTTAGGGACTGCGTGGCCCATTTTTTGCAGGCTCAAGTGTAGTTCAGCATCGCCGGACAAAGTACTGAATTAAGGAAATCAAAAAGCTGCGGTCGACCTAACGCGCCCTCAAGGAGTGGGTCTCCTGCCAGGTTCACCATTTCAGTAGAAGGCATGCCCGTATTCACGCAACCTCTTTAATAGTGCTCTACGTCAAGAACCTGCAAACAAGGAAGTCACTTGACTGTTATGAAGCGTTATCTCGACGCTCGTGTATGCCGACAATCCCCATTGTCGGCACAATAAGAGGCACTATAGTGCGTCCGTTATCTCCTGCTCGAGAGGCTGTTGTGTGGGACCGCACTGGTGCGGCGGCCGCAGTACTTGCACGTTCGCTGATCAATTTGTGTCCTACCGTGTGTCAGAGCCAGAGTCAGGATGCCGCAATTTGTAAGACACACCGCCGACATGGATGAAAAAACGCGGCCTTGACGGAAGCTAGGTACGGCCCCGCGTTGTCGAGCTGCCCGTTGCACTTCGAACGTTAAACATGGACATGGTGGCCTGGTTGGCCAGGATGCCACCACTGCCCAGACTGTGACTGCCGGCGATGCGGCCCGGGGTGGACGCAGGCGAGCGAGCGAGTCTGCCAAGCCCGAGCTTGAACGTTGACGCGGTCATGTGACGCGTGAAACCTTGATCATTTCCATTTCCCCGCACACTGCCCCGGGTCCCCGCAGCTTGGCATCCCCGCATCGCTGCACGCGTACATCGACGATCACATTCCAGAGGCGACGACGGGCAGCCTACAGCCCTACCTTGACTCGTGCAAAACAGCAGAGCAAATGTTTGCTCTGTAAGACACCCCTCGGTGTGTCCCTGCGCCACCGCCAAGCCGAGGAAACCAGGCGACTGGCGGGGCAGGATGGGGTCGTTGCCGATAGCAGCGCGCCTGCGAGAGTCATCGAGGGTCCCATGATGAAATTGTCCGTAAGACCATTCTCCCGCAATAACGGTGCCGGCACAGCCGGGTCGTGCTAGCGCGTCGAACGGTGGTGGCCCCCCAGATGGTGGTATAAAGCACTCAAAGGGGCGTGCATCACCCAGATCGCCACTGCTCAACCAGACCGTCCCTGCGCGAGCGCGTCCCCCCTTGCGAGCACGACCCGTCACGAACACCCGACGACACGAAGAGAAATGGCGTCTGTGGACCTCGAGAAGGCGGCAAGCTCGGCGTCGAGCTTCTCCGGCGAAAAGCCGCACGCGTCGCACGTAGAACAGGCTGCGCCGGCCGCCGACAAGGAGGCGAGCCAGCACGTCGAGGTGTATAACGCCGAGATCGACATTTCGGGCGTGGACGAGCGGAGGCTCATGAGAAAGCTTGACTGGCACCTCGTCCCGTGGCTCTCGTTCCTGTACCTGCTCAGCTTCTTGGATCGCACGAGCATTGGGAATGCGAAGGTACGTATCCCGTGCTGGGAGGAATGGGAGCAGTGAGTAAAGGGCATGAGATTGCAGCTGTATGGCATGGAGACGGATCTGCACATTACCGACAAGCAGTACCTGATCGCACTCACGTTGTTCTTCTTCCCGTATGCCCTCTTTGAGGTGAGTGTCTAGCCCAATACCTGCGATACTCTTCTGACAAAAGGACGCCGTAGGTTCCATCCAATGTATTCCTAAAACGATTGCGCCCGTCAATATGGCTGTCGCTCTTGATGTTGTTGTGGGGAATTATGATGGTAAGACAGCATACAAGCTCCCTGAATGTTGATGCTGAAATTCGGGGCACGACACAGACCGTGCAGGGTCTGGTGCATAACTATAGCGGCCTGCTCGCGATTCGCTGGATGCTCGGCACGTTTGAGGCAGGGTTGTTCCCGGGCGTAAACTACTACCTGTCATGGTGCGTATAGTCTGTATGCGCAGAACGCGTATCCTCACCTCCTTCTCCAGCTGGTACAAGCGCTCTGAATTCGGCCTGCGCTCCGCCATCTTCTTCTCCGCCGCCACCGTGTCCGGTGCGTTCGGGGGTCTGCTCGCGGTGCGTCTCTCGCGCCTGCCACGGATGGCTTCGCGCCTGAGTCAGAACTGACCCCCGCGATCACGATCGGCAGGCGGCGATCGCGAACATGGACGGCGTCGGCGGGAAACCCGGCTGGGCGTGGATCTTCATCATCGAGGGCCTCGTGACCGTCGTCGCCGGCGCGGTCTCCTTCTGGATCATCCAGGACTTCCCCGACAACGCGCGCTTCCTTACCGACGCCGAGCGCACCGCCGTCGTGCGCCGCCTCCAGGCCGACGACCAGTTCAGCGCCGCCGGCGAGCGCCTGCGAATGCGGTACATCTGGCGGAGCTTGAAGGACTGGCAGACGTGGTTGGGCAGTGAGTGGTTGCCTTGCTCATATGTGGTGTGGGTGCTGATGGTATGCAGTGCTCCTGTATATGGGGACGGATGGCCCGCTATATGCGTTCTCGCTGTTCCTCCCTAGCATCATCAACCAGGTCAGTCGTCCTTTGATCCACGACGTTATGGAGGAAACTGACGTAACGCGCGTCTGCAGCTCGGCTATACCGCTACTCCCGCGAACCTCCTGACGGTCCCCGTCTACGTCGCTGCATGCATCTGCACCTGCGTCGTCGGCTTCGTCGCAGACAAGTATGGCGGCCGGGGGTATCTCAACGTGTGCGTGTCCGCCCGAGCACTCCTTCCTCCGCCCCGCTGACACTTTCCCCCGAATCCAGCCTGTGCCTCGTCATGGGCGCCGCAGGCTACATTATCCTCGTCGCGTCGCGCAACGCAGGCGTGTCCTACTTCGCGGTGTATTTAGCGGCGTGCGGGATCTACGCCAGCATCCCGAACGTGGTCGCCTGGGTCTCGAACAACGTCGAGGGCTCGTACAAGCGCTCTGTCACCCTCGCCATGGTCATCTCCTTCGGGAACATCAACGGCGCGGTGTCGTCCAACGTCGTGAGTCTCCGTTTCCTCCTTCTGAGCGCCTGGCCGTCGGTGAGGAGCCTCGCCCCGAACCCGGGGTCGTGTCTGGATATACCGGGGCATCTCGCATCGAAATTCGCATTTCGTCACTTCAGGCCAGGCCTGCGCTCCCTCTCCATGCTACCTCCATACTGATCCGCGATTTGCGTTGCCAGTATCGCGCGAACCAGAAACCGTGGTACACGCTCGGGCACGGGATCGTGCTGATGTACATCGGCATCGGGCTCATCTGCTCCGTGGCGTACATCGTGCTTCTCAAGCGCGAGAACGCGAGGCGGGACCGCGGCGAGCGCAACGAGGTCATCGAGGGCGTGAACGACGCGGACAAGAAGCACCTCGCGCGGAACGGCACGTTCGCCAGCGTCGCGGAGGCGAAGCGCGAGAAGGGCGACCAGTGGAGCGGGTACCGCTACCGGATATGAAGTGGCGGAAGACCTGTTGGTGCGTGCAGAGCGGCTCTGATGTATTCCTTATTGTATGTATCACGACATACCTTGTCTGCTTATACATTGAAGAATGTAATGATGTGCACTACGTACCACGACGTCAGATTATGGGGAGGTAGTCGCCTTAAGGCCGAAGCGCATGATTCGAACAGAAGTCAAGAACGCCTGCTTGAGTCCGACCCAGCCGGTAGAGACTACGGCTTCCGAGTCCACGGCGAGCCGCACGCACGGATGGTGGGTGAATCCGGAGTCACTTGAAGACGTGAGCACACCTGTCAGAAGGACGTGGATGCGGTGGATGCGAGGTGACTGCCACAGAAAGAACAGCACAAACCCGCGTACCCATCGGTCTGTGTATCCACTGAATCGCCATGAATGTCAGCAGGTAGCAGAAATAGCACCATCCGCCGTTCTATCGCCGCGTATACCGTCCGTAGAGAGTTGGTTCTACAAGAACCTGCCACCGTTCTAACGCCCTGTTGGTATGGAAGCACGACGGTACGATTCACTCGGTGGCTCTGGGAGTGGCGGAACAGTGGCGGGCCGGTGGCGAGTGGTGGCGGGAAGTGGCGGGGAGGAGGCGCACGTGAGGGCCATAACAGAGTCAAATACGCCACGACGCGTCGGGCGCGCAAAGTTTGATCCCGCCAGCACCGCCCGCATCTGCCCGCGACGCGTCCTTCTCCTTCTCTCTCTACGCTCTATCTATTCCCCCGCATACCCCCCAAAAGCTCGACAGCACCCCGCATACCACCTCTGTAGCATAGCCCCGTCCCCTCCGCCATGGGCCGCCCACTCTTTTCCCAGTACCACCAGACCCCCGCCGTGCGCGTCGAGCCCGAGCAGCCGCAGCAGGCGTACGAAAAATGGACCATCTCGAATGCGTTCGACCCGGACTCGGACGAGTTCTTCGAGCGCAGCGACGCCGTGTACGAGGCGTTCGTCCCCCAGGACAGCACCGCCCTCCCGCCGCCTCCAGCGCTCATCGAGGCGCCCTCGTCCAGCAGCTCGAGCGAGGCGAGTTCGAGTGGCCGCGGAAGCCCCACTGAGGACGCCCCGCGGGACTTGTCGACCGAGGAGATCGACCTCGCGCTCAGGCGCGAGGCGGTGCTGATCAGGCTCAGTGCGACGAGGGAGGACGAGATACAGCGGCGTGTTCGCCAGGCGAGGGAGGCCTTCGCGGACAGCCATTCGCCCGTTGCCAACAGCCTTGTGGATACGGACCCTGAGCGCATCCTCCGCTACATCCAGGGCCTCGACAACATCTCCCGCCAAAACCAGACGGCGACTCAGGCCGCCCGCGAGCGCGTGCTCCCCCCGCCCTCGCCCACCACGACTCGTGATACCCTTCCTCGCATCTCGGAGCCCGCAGCGGACGCCGAGTCCGGGAGCGCAGATCCTCCCGCTCAGGGTGGTGAGCAAGTCACCACGGCCCGTGGGATCCCAGTCCCAGTTGCGGTGCCCTCCGCTGTCCCTGTCTCCTCCCTCTCGATGCCCCGTCTCATCCCCGACCGTCCTTCCACGCCCCCCAGCGTCCCCCGTCTCAGCGACACCCCATCCACCCCTCCGAGCCGTAGCCCCGCGGTCGGTGCCCCACCTTCGCCGCCCCCTTCTGTGACACCCCGACTCTACTCCTGGTCCTCCCGCAACCCAGTCACCTCCACACCCATCTCCCCGGGGCTAACAGGCCCCCTGAGGAACCGCGACGCGCGGCTCTCGGTGGAGCACATCTCCCCGCTGGCCGACGCGTCGTCGCTGCGCCCTAGGCCGCGCCCGAACGTGCGCTACGTGCCGCGCCGCCAGACGTACCTCCCCGACGCGCCGCGCGTCGACATGAGCTCCTGGATCGTTTCGTGATCACACCATTGTTTTCTGTGATGCTATGATTCTTGGTTGGTTGGGTTCCTCATGCTCCATCCATCGTCAGATGTGTTCTGTAGCACTAGTAGTTGACTCTATACGCTCTCTGCTACCGGTGCTCTCCGTCTCTTACGTTCGTTTGCTTTCCATTTCTGGCTCGGGATGCTACTGATGCTGGGCCAAAAGTATGTACTCCTATGGTGCACGTAGTCTGTTACAGCGCTTGGGTTTCCGCATAGATGTGTACACGTGTAGACAGTAGAGGTACTCTAGCGCCTCATACTGGCGTCTTTTGGAATCTGTGCACATTGCTAGAACGCATATTCTCTCGAAGGAGAGCCTTTCATTTATTCATTTTACCGCTATGCTTGCGCCCCAATTGGTGCTGTGGTGTGACAGTACCATATCTGGTGCTGCTACAGGCTGAACGCTCTGCTTGATCATCTCACACTGGCAGGCTCGGATTGAGACCCTATCATCATACTTATATGAGCATCGTGTCATAGCCTCGACAACTCCCGGTAGACGAGTTCACTCACCGCGACGCACGTCCCCACACCGGTCGTTCCGAAGGGGCCCGGGAACGTGACGACGCACGGCGCAGCCCACCGTTCAGATGACCCCTGCGCATCCGCCTGCGCAAGCGGATAGAGCCGACATGCGTTAGGCTGCGTCGATACAGCTCTTCGTTCATCTTCCCCTCCTGCGCGCGCCGCCCGTCGCGCTCTTGCCGCGCGCGCACGGTCCGCGCCCGGATCTCACGCCTGCGCTGCGGGGTAATGGCAGCGCGGCCAGGGCGGTGCGATCTGCGCATGCTCCGCACGCACGGCGTTATGATCGCTCGCATGCGTTGCATCTGGCGCACTGGGGCGCATAGGGAGCTGCAGGGCGACGCGGTCCTTGGAGGAGCCCGAGCCGAGGCGGCGGGTGAGCAGCGAGAGCTTGTTGCCGAGCGATTCGTCGGGGAGCGGGCACCCGCAGTGCATGCCAGTGTAGGGCAGGCCGAACCGTTTCTACGTTGAAGTTAGGTAGAGTTATTGGTGGAGTGGACACCGAGGTGGGAAATGCCTACCTGCCAAGCGCGGCATGTCTCGCCAAGGCTTTCTGCTAGGTAGCACTCTTCTACTTTGTCGTCGCTTCGGCGAGCGTCGAGGATTAATTACTAATGGGCTACTCAGGAAACTCGGGAGGCGAGCAGATACTCACTGGTCGACATACCACCCGACAAGCTTCTTGCAGTCCTTCAGATATACATCGCCCTTCAACTGATGTGTATGCCACACGATGTCTATGTCGAGCGTGAGCACGTGATGGGTGCTCGAAGTAGAGGACAATAAATCCAGGAACCTATACACAGGAACCTTAGATGAACACGGAGTGTGCGGTGCAGTGCGTGGGTTCACATACGCATGGTATCGCGCGAGTGCGTGCGCCAAAAGGGTCTCGTTTCGGGGGTCGTCGAAGTATCCTGGCGTCGTGCATCCCAACTTGTCTACCGTGTCAATGAACGTTCCCTGTGGTAGTACCTGAAGGCACAAATGATGCCAGTGGTCCACGTTGTCAATGCATATACGTCATCTAGACAGCAGAATGCACAGGGAAGTAACACACCGCTGCAGCGAGGTCAATAGAGGACGGCCGGTCGTCGGTATATGCCTTTATAACCCTGGCATATTCACCGCCAAGGTAATGTCGAGACAACGCATTAGTTTGCCACCGCGCGAGTGTGAGTTGGAGACGCACGCCAATTGACCGGGCAGGTTCGTGATGGAATAACCGAGGTTCGTCTTGATGAGGTTTTACCAAAAGGTGCGTAGTATCTTCAGAATTGTCATCCGTATGCACTTGATTGCGCATGGTATGAGAAATAATAGCCTTATAAGCAGGTCGGAGCGCGCTGCCAGGGTCACCTATAAGTCTATTCATCACATTGATGGCGTTCTTCCAAACTCTGGGATGGTCTCGGGTATGGAGCGTACCGCTGAAGCATTCATGTAAACATCATAACGTGATGTCGCGAAAGCCATACTCACGCAAGAGCTTTGTCGGGTTCCATTTTACTGGGAAGGTGATGTGATACTACATCGGCGGCGAATTTGTCCGACGCCAGCGCGACCTTCGTTATGACCAGAGCACATACGCACGTAAAGCGGAAATCTCGCTGCAGGTACCCGGTACCATCCTCGTTCAGTAACGCTATACTCGTAAACATTCAGGGTCCCCGGGCCCATCAAATTGTAGAGACAGAGAAACTCACGAACGTCGTTCGCTATGCCACACTTCGGGCAGCGAACACAGCGGTACAACAGACAGCCCATTGACTGTAAAGGGTCAAATGGTGTGTCTGTCTGCTCGAACCAGGACAAAATTCGTTCCTCGGTGGGTTCATACAAAGACACGTTACCCATGAGCATCTAGGATGTGTATTGTTAGCGTGCTATCGTAGTGAGAGAAATTGTCTTACCACCGCGGGAATGAAGTGACTATTGAGTGACCTCAACGCCCTCAGAAGAGGTATCCGATCGCAGTCCTCAGCGTACCAGCTAGACTCCCGCCTACGCGTTAGTGGTTATGTGCTCTTCATACTGGTCCAAAATACTGACATCGGGCTGAGCATATACGCATGCCATATCATGAGGACGTCTGGCGGTGGTACTTCTTCTGCCACTCACGTAGCCAGTTCTGCCTGTCTGACATACTTGAGCCAACGATGGAACCTAAGAGCAGAAGCTTCCATATCACTACAACACTTGTCTGATGGTCTGATTTTACCTACCGTTCCACAGCCAGGCCTACAAACCAAGCCCACCTATGCGATTGCTTCAGAGGCCGAGCGCATTCTGGTATATTTTCGTCTGGATAAGATTCGACCTTCTGCCTCAGATCCATGAATGCACCTAGAAGTCCAAGGTGTGTCTTGACATGGTCTGCGTCAACGAGTGATTGGGTGTTGACGCGGGAGCCAATCTTATATCGCTCCTGTTTAGCAATAGACTGAACCGAGAGATCCAAGAACTGCTCTCCGCATTGGACCCCCCAGGAGGTGCATTTGGCGTTGAGCTTGTATGTCCCTTTAAGCTGATCGGGCCGGTAATCTGAGGCCGGGCGTTGACGAAGAGACCGATATTGTAACGGGTTGAGGTCCTCGGGAGGATTCTCGGTAGCTACCTGGAAATCTGATATGCCGAGGCAACGTATTTGAATGGGTGCTGATGTCGCTCGAAATACGGGGAGCGTTCTCTGCTCCGACCGCATGGAATTCAGGCGGACTAGGACGACTATCTCATGCAAAAGCGTCAGGACCGCAGGTAGAACGCTACACCGATTTACATACATACTTATGACATCCACTTCCGAGTATGGCGGGGGTGACTCCTCGGGATTTGCGTCTACGGACATGCTGAAAGGGGAGCGCAGATGCAGACCTTTTTCAACGGTGCACATGTACAGATCAGAACCGATTATTCCACCGTTGGCTGTGAAGACGTTGCTAGTTAGCAAACCTGACATGATTGATAGCTTATAATTACTACTTAGCGCTTGTGCATAGATATGGAGGCTGTGACAGCAAGCGCGCGCGGGGGCGTCAAGGAGCTCATCCGAGTCGGGCGTAACGCACATGCCTACCGTGCGCTGATTGTACCAATCAAATGCGGCGGCACATTTTCGACGGATAATACCTGTATTTCACATACATCCAACACTATGCAATACATACTTACGTCTGCGTGCTAAGCTCGCCAAACGAGCTAGAAGGCTCGCGGGAAACACTATCGGTGTACGGCGATGATTGAGGGTAGCCATTGCACAGCTGTCTGGATTGCCGATGTCTCTACACGTTTCACGACTCCTGTTACTCAGATATGTGTATTAATTCCCTGTCAATTCATAAGCCCCATTCTGACGATGCACGCTAGTTGGGCGATCACTCACCGCTATGCAGGTTCCTACTCCAGTTGTGCCGAAAGCACCAGGGAAAGTGACGACACAGGGCGCAGCCCATCGTTCGGACGGCCCCGGATGCTCCACCGCGAAGGGTACAGGCATGATGGATGTACTGATATGTGTCAGACCTCGCCGGTAGAGCTGTACGTCCATCTTCCCCTCGAGCACGCGTCGCCCATCGCGGTCCCGTCTCCTGCGCATCTCCTGTGCGCGGCGTTCGCGCTGACTCTGCTCATTGTGCACACTTGCTGGATGAATGCGATTCTGCGTGCGCACGACATCATGCTCGCTCGCATGTGTCGCGTCGGGGGCGCCTGGATGCTGTGGGAGCTGCAGGGCGGCGCAGTCCTTGGACGAACTGAGACCATGACGTCGAGTGAACTGTGATAGCTTGCTGACGACTGACTCGTCCGGGAGCGGGCAACCGCAGTGCATGTAAGGCACACCGAAACGTTGCTAGTTTGGAATATTCAGGTCTCGGGAGACTGCACGAGATAAGTGAGATATATACCTGCCACGCGCGACAAGTCTCATCGAGACCGTCCAGAAGGTAATTCTCCTCTACTCGGTCGTCACTGCCGCGGGTATGAGAGGCTACGGAGGGAAAAAAGGAAAGAACTCACTGGTCAACATACCACCCAACCAGCTTCTTGCACTCCTTGAGATATAAATTGCCTTTCAGCTGATGCGTATGCCACACGAGATCTATGTCGAACGTGGGTACATAATGGGGCCCTGAGGCAGAGGACAGCAAATCAAGAAATCTGTTAATAGTCTCCACCTGAATAAACAGTGGGACGAAGCAAAGGCGATACACGCACGCATGATACCGAGCAAGCGCATGTGTCAAGAGAACCTCGTTTTCGCGATCGTCGAAGTATCCTGGCCTGGTCCACCCCAAATTATCCATTGCGTCGATAAAGTTGCCCTGCCTCAGTACCTAAAAATATGAATAGTCAGCTCATCTACGTTTCGGTTACTTGTAGCAAGGGCGCACTAACCGCAGCAACTAGGTCGACAGAAAACGGACGATCATCCGTGTACGCGTTCATAGTCCTGGGCAATCTAGCACTTCATAATGACAGAATTCCATTGACCAATCATCTCGTTGCAATGTAGCACACCAACGCACACTGAAGCAGTAGGGAGATTTGAGATAGAGTAACCAAACCTTTCTTTGATGAACTTCTTCCAGTCTCCACGTGTTATCTGATTCACGGTGAGTACGCGGAATACCTATTGCGAGAACGTAGGAGGCACCTTGAATGCAGGAAGGAACGCGCTGCCGGGATCGCCTATGATTCGTCTCTTGATAATCACGGCGTGGTGCCAATCTTGGGCCTCTGCTCGAGTATGTAGGCAACCCCTAAGTATTGCCATGTGAGTAACAAGCGGGTGATGAGCGCGCTCACTACTAACGCAAGACAATTCTCAGGCTCAACTTTGCCTGCCCGGTAACTCGACACTAAATCACTAACAAATTTGTCTAATGCCAACGCAGTCTTTGTGATGGAGAGACCACAGATGCATACGTAACGGAAATTTCGCTGCAGATAACCCGTACCTTCTTCCGTCAGGAACACTGTGGTTCACGAGCATTAAACATCAGAGGCTAACTTGAGGGGTGATCAGCTCACAAATGTCATTTGTTCTGCCACACCCAGGGCAGCGGACGTTGCGATGTAGAAGAAATTGCATTGACAGGATGGCATCAAATGCGGTATCCGTCTGCTCAAACCAAGAGAGGATCCGCTGCTCGCTCGGTTCGTAATCCTTGATCTCGCCCATGAGCATCTGATTACGTGACAATGTCAGCCAGCCCGCTCTCGATTAGAGCAGGATTATTTGCATTACCAGCGCAGGAATAAAATAGGCGTCGAATGACTTCAACGTTCTCAGCAGAGGGATCCGGTCGCAGTCCTCTGCATACCAGCTAAATTTAGTTCTACGAGTCAGCTACACGTGTCGAACATCAACCCGGACGACTTACATTGGATTCAGCATGTATGCATGCCATATCATCATGACGTCCAGTGGTGGTATTTCATCCGTTATCCATGTAGCCAGTTCCATCTGTTTCACATTTTTGACCCACCGATGAAACCTGGGAGTGGTGTCAGTCACAAGGAAATGCTAGACCTGTTCACAGCCTGATGTAATTTACCGCTCCAGAGCCAATCCGACGAACCAGGCCCATCGCTGCGATCCATCTAGGAACTGGGCTACCTCCGGTAAACTGGTATCTGGACAATCTTCGACTCTGTTTCTCATATTCCTGAAGGCACCAAGTAGATTGAGGTGCGCCTTGATATGCTCCAAGTCAACGAGCGACTCCGTTATCTTGTGGGAGCCGATCTTATATCGATCCTGCTTGCCAGCGGACTCGGCAGAGGAAGAGGATGTCATGGTACTGTCCGTGCTGGAAGGCCACGCAGACAGATCAGGCGCTGAAATTGAATGAGCATTGGGCGGACGTCGCGGCGTGAGCTGAGGTGAAGAATTTGATGACGAGATCGGAATGATTTGCAGTGCCACGGCTGTAGGTGGTCGCAAGGTGTCCAGATGATTGGCTGGGGTCTCAACGCAAGGCGGTGAATACGGAGGAGTCTCGGGATTGCTCAAGATTAGCTCAGATCCGTGCTGTGTTCTTGAGACGGGCTCGAGCTGAGATGGTGGCCAGTGAGCGTGGATATCAGACTCGGCAACGTTCGGAATAGCAGATTCGTCGCCTACCGGTAATGTCAGAAACCCAGTACACCTTGCACGCGAATTCCGAACCTGATAGCACGTACCTAGCCCTTCCTGTTGCAAGGTCACTTCCATCTCATCTTGGATGGAGATCACAACCGACGCACTCGGAGCCACACTTCGGGTGTTGAATGAGGCTATCGGATGTTCAGATCTGTCAGAGATACTCTGATCATCCTGGCGCGTAGATGGATCCTCTGCAGAGTAGGGCGGTGGTGGCTCTTCAGTGTCTGTCGGTGACTGTGCAGACATCCTGGGAGAGGGGATATGTGCGGTCATGCCTCGACCACATACATGTATAGGTCAGACTTACCAACGTTGCTGTGTAGAGATGTTGCTATCTAAGATCCATGCAGCTTGACAGTTAAGCGCTAACTAATAGCCGCTAACATGAGTCCGAGTACTTACTATAATGTCAGCTTGAGTGCTGACTCGGAATCCTATGTGGTCCGGTAAGCTCTCGCACTGGCAAAATAGTACCGACTGTCTAGCAGGCGCGAGAAGCCCCGAACCTATGGATATCGTATATATGTATACTTTATCAATGCGTCACATACTGAATTTGTACTTGATGCCAGCCATTTTATGATGTTCGTCGTCGGCATATCAGAAGCGTGCGTCGGATGTACAGAGTTCTGGGGTGACACAACAAGCTCGCGTCTGCCATGCAACTGAGCGCTGAGATCTAAATCTGACAGTGTCAACAGATTCGGATGCTACTAGTGCGCCCGGTCACGTGCACCTATCGTGACAGTAAATCCGAAATCAGGAGCCGGCAACTATTACTAAGTAATAAATACATGTAAGTAGTTATACATATGCAGTAATAATAGACCCGGTCTATCATTGCCATCCCCTTGAAAAAGGTCGTCTTCAGGGGCTGCCTACGGGAGACTAGCTCTCTGAGATGGGATGATAGCGCTGTGGGCAAGCCGCAAAAATCGTGCTGGACTTGTATCTGACATGAATCCAAGTACCTGCATTGCCAGTGGCTATTCCATGCCCCACTGGCAGGCCGCAGTACAGCGGCCAATTCGGACGTGTCCGAGTCACTTCAAGCTCAGGTTGTCTACTGCGACTGTCGTGTCATGTAGCTTCATCTTTCGTAGACACGTTAGAAGTACGATACTAGTTCAGTGATAATATTCCGTGTCGACGTGTCAGTCAGTCACATCGGCGCGGGTCGCACAGAGCGTAAGAGTGAAAAATAGAACAGAGCGGCACTTTGAATAAGAGATGGAGGCGTATCATGTCGCAATGATGTGCGCGACAAGTCTCGTCGAGACCGTCTGCAAGGTAGTTCTCTACTCGGTCGTCGCTGCTGCCGCGGGTAAAAGGGAACACGGCACCAGAAGACAAGCAAGTACTCACTGATCGACACACCACCCACTCCTTGCACCCTTTCATGTATTTATTGCCTTTCAGTTGATGTGTATGCTACACGAGGTCTATGTCGAGAGCAGGCACGTAATAGGATCCTAAGGTAGAGGACAGCAAATCAAGGATCCTATTGTTGTTGGAACGGAACAGTAGATATGAAGCAGGAGCAAGGTACGTACGCGTGATCCTGGGCAAGCGCATGTGCTAAGAGAACCTCGTTTTCTTTCTCGTCGAAGTACCCTGGCCTCATCCAACTCAGACTATGGACTGAATAGATGAAAGCCCCCTGCCGAAGGACCTATAAATACGAGTTGTCAGCTTCTGTACAATCAGGCTGTCGACAATCGAAGGAATACCTACCGCAGCGGCTAGATCGACAGAAAACGGGCGATCATCCGTATATGCGTTCATGGTCCTGGGCAACCTGACAGGATCTCATCAATTACCTGCTGTGCTGAATATGACGGCACGCGCAATGTATAGGGAAGCACTGGAGAGATTTGAGATGAAGTGACTCAATCTTCCGTTGATGAACTTCTTCCAACCGCTGCACGATTTCTGGTTTCTAATTAATGATAGAAATCCTTGGCGAGTACCTCGTACGGGGGAAGACTGCAGGGGTTTCTTCATGGTTGCCATGGCTCGGCGCCAATCTCGGGGCTCTGTTAGAGCATGGAGGGTACCCCTGCGGTCTCTATATGAGCGTTATGCAGAGATCGCACATCGGCGCTACTTACCGCTCCTCGGCCAACCCGACGAACCAGGCCCACCGCTGTGATCCGTCCAGGAACTAGGCGACCTCTTGTAAGCAAACTTCGGGGTACGATTCGACCCCATGCCTGAGAGTTTGAAAGGCAGCAAGCAAACTAAGGTGCGCCTTTACATGTTCGATGTTCACAAGCGACTCAGTTAAATCGTGGGTCCCGATCTTGTATCGCTCGTTCTTATCGATGGATCAAGGAGATATGGGGGAAGAGGGCGATGGAATAGCGGCTGTGTTGGGTGCGCGCGGGGATAGTTCAGACGCATGAGCCTCGCCGCGGCGACCGGACGAGTCGGAGTGGGCTGAGGTGTTGATGGCCCTGTAACGAGGTTGGAGGTTCCAAGCGAGTGCTCCGTAGTGCAATCCGAGGCGATGGATCTGACGTCCAGGTCCTGAGACTGTCCGAAACCTGTGGAGACCCATCTAGCGCTCCAAATCCGGATTGGTGTGGCGGCGAGTGTGCATGGGTGTCAAGTTGGGCCACGATTGGGACTTGAATCGCATTATCTCCTAGTATGAATTATCAGAAACCCCAGCAGCCATCGTGTCTTGACGTACACACCTGAGTCGTGTCCTTCTTCTTGTAAGGGAATACCCGAGTCATATCCGATGTAAATACTCAGTGAGTTCGGGATGTCGGTTGAGACTACTGGTGTTTCAGACCTCGCGTCGATACACTGAGCCTGGCGCTGCAGTGGGTCCTCTTCTGAGCATAGTGGTGGCGGTTCTTCAGCAGCTGTGACCGCGGACATTCTAGCAGAAAGAGGCGTGGACATGCCTCCAGCCAGCGCAATTACGGGACAGGACCGTATGCGGGACGTTTAGACGTGCAGAGATGAAGAAGAGACAGGGTCCACGCTGGTCCACGCAAGTGGCAGGTTTAATGCCGTCATGCATAGCACGGTCATGCGACAGCGCTGAGATCCATGACAGCTAAGCGCTATGCAAACCACCAACGTCAGAAAGTAGCGCGAGCTCACACAGCACATGAAGTCTGATCCACATGCGCAAAAGCGTTCGTCAAGAAAACGAAGTGATTTGAACATATCTCCTACAATTCGTACCTACATAGGCTTATCGCTCGAAGCTTAAGTCTGAAATTGGGACCGCGCGAAATAGACAAAAGGTATGCGCTGTAAATCACAAGTAGCAGCAAATCGTCTTTCACGGCTGGATGGAAATGTCAAGGCGCCTAACTTACTTCGGCAGGCCTTCGTATTGAATCTGCTTAGACATTAACTGATGACCTGATGGCCTACTATTCACGAACCACAATCTCAATATCCAACGACCTTCCACACGACATGGACACTCACGTTATGCACATTCTGTTCAAACCCTGTCAAGCTTAACCCCATCTTGAGTCCCACTTCCCGATGCTTTCAGCAAGGACCCAATTAGAAGCACCGTCTTGCGATCTGGCGTGACTTGACACGAGCAGGCTCCAGGTGTCCTCCGATTCCGGACGAGGTAGTCGGATGAGTGTTTTCAGCGGCGAAGATGGAGGGATGTAAGGCACGGGAGCAGTTGGAACGCCTTGAATCGTCACGGCAGCAAACATGGCTCTAGTGAGCGAGGCTTTCCTATCAATGATCCAGCGATTAAGAGCAGTATAGGCTTAGTTTGTGGAGAGAAAGCGCACATGATCATGCCGACTACATTGTGGGTGATTGCAGAGCTTAGAAGTCCGCGCCAACGGACATGCGTAATTGTCGACATTCTAGATGGACAGGGTGGTGTGTACACCGCTACGTATGGATCACACCCGTCGCTTGCGAACAGTCTACGCCGACTTTCGTGGTGAGATTGCGGTTCAGTGATATACTGTAACTAAATATCGTACCTTGTGCTCCCAAGACACGCCATGCCGACCCACTCAAATAGAGCAGAGTAATATTCATTCCGATCTTCTCGCTCTTCTTCGGAAGTCGGAGACGAAGGTAGTACGGGTTCCGGGACGTATGCGATAAGCGTGTGCGATACAGACGGCGTGACAGTATGCTCCACCGCGCCCTCGAACGATATCCAATCCGGTGCTTGTATGATACGTCAAGCACACGTAAAGACTTGAACCAGCGCAAGGCGTACGAACCGAAATTTTCTATATAGTACAGAATATGCCAAGGTCCACGTTCCGTATCCCAGCTCGCTATAGAAGCTTCTTGTTTTGGGCCGTATCGATGCAGCTTCCGTGTGACAATGTCATCCGGGATGCTCTCTGACAGCGCACATTGTATGACTGACATTGGCGAGGGAAAACGGCGATCGCATATTAGTAGAGACAAAGAGGATTCAACATGAGCCACTGACGGTACATATCGTCGCAGTCTTTCCATCGCATCTTTGTTCCCACGATACCCAAACGTTCGTAGGTGAGCTTGTCGACAATAATGGAGAGGATGCCTCTGGGATCAAGGCAGAACACAGAGTCCGTTGTCGCATCATGGGCGCTGACTGCCAAAACGTTACTGAGCACGATTTAGCGAGCTGCTTATCCGCGTGAATCGACTGCTCACCTTCTCAGCTCAAATCTATCTGCGAATTTCCTAGCATATTCGATGAACTTGGTAAGCGTGGAACGGCAGCTCCAGTACGTGCTAGCTAGCGACGCAATTTCATTCTCGAGCGGCCCTTCTGTGGGGAAGACCAAGTCAATCTAGGTACGAGTAGGTGAGATACACAGCCAAAAGCACAACGGCACATATGAACTAACATGCCTGCTGAGTAAACGGATAGGACAGGCGATCGAGTTTCTTCTTGGAGCTGGTGCCTTCGGCGTATGTTCCAGAGGTTATCATTGTGTTCCGAGTTTCTTGAGGAGTTGTGTTCATGGCAGCTACTCAGTTGGAGTCGCGACTGGTGAGGGGATGGGCTTCTTATGTCCAAAGTCGTTGCACTTTGACTCAACTGATGAGGACGTTGTGACAAACGATGTTATGACTGCGTGGCGTGCAGACGTTTAATCGTATTCGGTGGCGTACGACATGCGAACTATGGGTCCCACGTGCCTAGTCATAAATTCTTATGTAATCACTCACGTCGAGTCCTCAGTCACCCACACACTCATGATCATCCTGAAGCGCTGAAGCGCTGACGCGCTGACTGTCACCCTGTCACCAGTGTCAGTGCCCTCGACATGTCCAACTGCGGCTGCTATGACTCTCTGCCAGTGCAAGTGCGGTTTCTGCGGTCTATCCCGAGACGATAGGTTTCAGATTTGTTATCTGACCGCTAGGGTGTTGTCATGCTCTCCGGGTGATTGCTCTCTCTCTTCTCGCTCTTGCTTCGCAGGTCTCCGACGAGCAACGTGATCCCATAGATGCCGTACTATGCCGGCGATATTCAGAAAAAACTTGATTGAAAGTTCGGCCGAATCCGGCACTCTCACACGCCCAGAGCCCCGCAGACGGGGAAGAATACCGAGGCTTTGTGACGCTGTGCGGTATTTGTTTAACGAAGGAACGAGAACTTCAACCGTTGTTCATCTCGAGCTTCGGTGAGTTCTTATATGAAGTTCTGATGGAAAGGGCATCGCGAACTTGCTAAGTATCATGTCAGAAAGCTACCAATCGAGATTTGGTGGAGAATCATAGACTGCTTCCAGCACGACTGGGGAGCGCTGCTAGAATGCAGTTTAGTCTGCCAAGCCTGGCATGTCCGTACTCAAGAATATCTCCCTGCGAGTCATCAAGGTGCCGTGGAGCTATATGGTCGGAAAGACGTCGTCCGATTCTCGCAGTTTGTTCGCGGCCACAGTATACGCGTTCGGGCGATCCGTGTTCTCGGAGACCACCACTCTGGATCCTTTACCCATCTTGGTACATTCGCGGCGCTGCTATGTGGGCAGCGTTCTCAACAACTTGAAGAGCTACATCTCATATCCGGTGTGTGGAAGGCCGCCACGATGAATGCGTCTACTCTTTTTCGGCATCTCACCACGCTCGCGACAATTCGTCGACTCCGCCTTCACGATATCACGCTGCCGTCTACTACTATCTTCGCCCGTCTGCTCTTTTCTCTACCCAACTTGTATTTTCTCCGATGTACCAATGTTTCAACAAGAAACAAATGTTACGGTGGTGCGCTGCACAAGCCGCGAAGTTCGCCGTATCACGTCGGGGAACTTGTTCTCGATTGTCCGGAAGGAGATGACTTGTTCTACCTTATCACAATGGCGGGTCTTGCACGATATAGCCATACAGTGGAAGTTGCTATACATTCTGCCACCCACGTCCGAGTCATCGATGGACCTCCCACAAACTACGAGAGGTTCGCACAGGAGTTGACTATCGCGATCTATGATGCCGAGCGGTCTTCTGTAGCACTGAGTAAGTCAAATAGCATTAAATGTGGCGACATATGCTCACGAGTCCACAGTGCAATGTCTCTCAATGATGCTGCGTTACTGCGTAAAGCTTGAGACCCTACGCATCAAGGTTGCACCTCGCACGAATCGAGTGGACGAGATTTCTTTCCTATATGCGATTCCATCCTCGGTGACCAGCCATGTACCAAGAATATATATCGCCATTCTATTGAACCAAAAGGATTCGGCTGGTAAGCCATCTAGCCTCCCACTTCGTTGAAAGTGCTTTACTGAGTCCGCGGGAAAAACGCGTCCTTTCTCACCGGCAGATGATCAACAACCTCTGGAAGAAGTACTATGGGCACGATTCGAGTACCGCGGGGGCACTAATCTCGCCATATCCGCTCCTCGAAGGGCGATCGTCCATTTCCGCATACCATCGTGGGTGTTCTGCACGCCGAGCTTCGACAAGACTGCTTGGATTGAACAGATCAGACATCACCTTATGTCAACAGAAATGCGAGTCAGTGATCTGCGGTACGCATCCTCCGTGACTGTCTGCTACTAGTTGAGAACTAACTTGCCTTATTCCACAGTGCCGTAGAGGCAGCAACGCAGTTCTATATGGTGTATCATTACGGTCCGAGCCATCCCCAAGGTACCTTCGTCCTCGGACCTCTCACATGGTCTACGCGTCTCGATCGGTCAACGTCGTATGTCGACTGGATGCGTCTCTGGGAAGATGTCTTCCCAAGTTTCCATCGCATCAGCCTGCCAGAAGCGACGGCTATCAGGACGCAGTTGTCCCAATCGAGAGGACAAATTCAATCCGCTCGTGGCCTCAAGCTGATCAAGGGAACCCAAATGAGCGTTCTCGTGAGAAGGCTTGGTCCTGCTGCGGATATAAGCCGATGACATGTCGGGGCAGGCCGAAGTGGAGAACCACAGCACGAGCAGAGAGCTCGAGCAGGTATTTTAGAACCCGAGACGGGTATGCAAGCGTTTCGTACGATGGTCTTATTCTATCAATACCAAGTAGTCTTCCCTTGTTACATTATTCAGTGTCATCCGTGCTGTGTACTGCTATGTACCAGCGCCTTGCCCGCAAGAGGCCGCACACGCATGCTACACCCTGTTTCTTGTCAGATCACAGTCAACTCCTGCGCGCTTTCTACACTTTCCGCCCGCTCCTTATCCACCCATGCCCCGACATTCTTGGCTGCGTCATACGGGCGTACCATGTACATCATCAAATAACCTTGGAGACTTGCCATGGAGAATTCGCGCTCCGGGATCGCCTCAGCAAACTGCGCCGCCAAGACTCTGGACTTCGCGCGAGGCAGCGTAGCGCTACGCAGAGACTGCGAAAGCAGCTGCTGCTTCTCCGCTGTCTCCGGCGTAGTCGGCATCGAGAGCAGATCCTCGTCATCGGTATACTTCTCGCTGAGCGCCTCGTCTGGGGCACCTGGAGGGCTGTAGAATGCTTCGAAAAGTCCCCTTGCTTGTTCCTTAGTGGCGAGCTTGAACTCGATGTGCAGATCCATACGGCCTGGGCGAATAAGCGCGGCATCCAGTGCACTGTAGTTGTTCGTCGTCGCAAAGAGAATCCGCCCTTCCTGCGCACCAATACCGTCGAGGGCGTTGAGCAGCCCACTGAGCGTGACACGTCCCTCCATCATGTCCTGCTTCTCCTCAAGCTCGATTGTACTGCCATCCTCATCTTTGAAGACGCGCCCACTATCCCGGGGTGGTGCATGCGTGGAAGGGAGATTGCGATTTATGCCCTTCTTAAAGGCGACGTCGACATCTTCAAGGAGGGTGATGCATCGCTCGGGAAGGTCGGAGAGCAGGTGATTGAGACCTGTGTCATCGAGGCCGACGCGGGAGAGCGTGAGGACATAAACATCCAGGCCCAGCTCTCCAGCGATACTGTGGATGATTGACGTCTTGCCCGATCCAGGCACGCCGTACTGACGAAGCGATCAATCCTTTCTTCTAGGGAATACGGGTCTAAGGACACCCACCAAGAGATACCCACGACGGAAGGGGATTCCTATGGATTGAGCTCGAGTTGAACGCAACAATGTCAGTCGTATAAATGCTTAACACTCACCTCGCCGTGTATACCAATCCTTGCTGGCAAGGAAGTTGCGAGTATCGTTGACGAGGAGCTCCTTCACGCCGGTATCGAGAATGATGGACTCTAAGAGGCGTTTCGGCCGTGAAATTATGAACCGCCACTTGTTCGATCTTCAATTCAGGTCAGTCCACTGGCTAGACAAAACCCGGTGACTTATAATAGCACTCACGCGTCAGAGCCATACACAGAGACCAGTCTCGCCTCAGCCTGCTGGTACGCTCGTTTCGCCTCTAGAACAACATCGTCCATTATTGTACTATTCCAGGAAAGCAGGCTGATGATCGTTCGAAGGTGAGCTAGCCGCTGGTCAATGAGATTGTGATAGTATGTACCTGATGTGCACTGACTCTTTGACTCGGTAGTAGTTACTTGCAATATGGGAACGAGACACAATGGTATAATGTCCCTTGTACCACATCCTGTGACTGTCAAGGCGACCCGGCTTGTAGCTCACTTTCCGGCTTGACAGCCGATCGTCTTCTTGGCCGGGGATAGCAACCTCCTGAGCATTAATGCCATATGAAGTCGTTGTTGCCTCCACGGATCTTGCTTTGCCTTTTGCACTCATTCAGCAACTGCACTGCACGCATGATTCGGGGAACATACGCCAGGATGGATGTCGTGCAAGCCAGTACTGGACCCATGCTGCATGATCAAGAGTTTAGCCAGCGTGTTGGTGATGCACAGGGAACACATACTGTACGCTACATCTTCATCGTCGAAAGATATAGTGACCCAGAACGCATTTATTATCATGTCCCAGAGCCTGTAGAAGACACGACGAGAAATCTCGATTACACCTCCCATGATGATAAGGTTCAGCCATTCAGGCATCGATGATAGCGAGAGCATTGTAAACATGGCGGATAGGGAAGCAGGTTGATCGTTTGGTTCTTGCATCAGGGAGCTGGTTGCGTTCGCCATAGTAGCATTGATTTCTGTTGAGCGAAGCATACTGGAAGTCACGTCAAGTATGGTCTGCGAGTCAGCCATGATGGATGAGCTATTAGTACAGGAACCGTAGCAAGAGCTACGCACAGCCTATATACTTGACATACACCCGATGCATCTGACCGCTGAAGCCGGTGCTTAGCGTTGTACCGCCCCTAAATCATGGTCGGATGTGAGGCATTGGCGATCATCGATCAGCTCTTCCCGCCTGTAGGTCCTCATGCGCCAATTCTACATTTGAGCCCCAACAGGTCGAGAGGTAAGTGAGAATATGAACCATGGCCGCGTCCAGATTGTTCAAGATGTCGTTTGAAAATACACGTCTTTGTTCACGCCAGCTCTTCATTGCTCGCCGCGCTGAGACCGCGGATGTCGCCTAGCAGCTGATTTGCACCACGCATTGATGGTTTCAAGTATGGTTAACTGACGTATGGTGTTAGCAAGCGCTGCGATGTTACGCTTTCCGTCGGGCGGCGGCTGGGTCACTGCTGGGATAATTCCGAGTCGACGTGGCGGTACTGTAGTGATGAGCGCGCCTCAAACGCGATCACATGATCCTATAGCACGGCTGCATCGGGGAGGCGCGCCACTGTGCTCACCGGCATCATCACCGGAGACATAGGTCGATTGAGTCTGCCTCAAATTGAGGCCCATGATTGTAACGATGAGACAAGATTTGAATCACACAATATCTCACCATACAAACGGTGGACTGAAGCGGAGTTCACGCATGTGTCGTTATCGACCACCGCAAATACTCTTACAGCACATTTGTCACTGCAATTTGAGACTGCATCTTGCAAAGTATCATTTCTCCTCCTCGTACTCCTCCTCCTCCTCCTCCTCCTCCTTTTCCGAGGGTTCAAAGAATATAAAGCTAAGGACAGGCGTGAATATATAAGACAGTGACTCGAACTTCCCCCTAAATTCCCGGAGGCTTCCGACTTCGTGTGGTCTACACACGTTGGCTCATCTCTCCGAGTGTCACGCATAGGCCATTCTATACTTCTGGGTCAGAAATCTCCTTGTGTCATTGTGACTTTGGAGATCAAAGCCATGACTTTATACTACACCTTCCAGCCAGAGAACCGGGTATTTCAGGCGAATGCTGGAAGTTAGTCACACCTCAACGGATTAATATTCCTCAGGCCACATGCGTTCCATCATAGCTCATCGATGCGAACGACCTAAGATAGAATGCATGGAGGCTGACTAACATTACTTATCGCAGCAGCGCCTGCCGAGTCTTATCATACCCTGTACGCTACTCGCTTACTAGCACAATACCATTCTCATGGAAAACGTATGTATCAGGTACGTGCTATAGATTATAGAGTGGAGTAAACATGAGGCAATTGCAAGTGAGAAGCGTGGCTCGTCTTGGATGCGCTGATACTGGGGAATATCATGTCACCATTGCAGCTCCAAGCCCGCTACTACTTTCGTGCATGCGGCTAGTGTACTACTACAATACTTCACTCATATAGTCGCAACGCGAAAGTATTCCCTCCGATCTCCTGTTCGACCCATGCAGCTACATTCCTGACGGCGTCAACCGGATGGTCCTTGTACAGCATTAGGTACCCCTGGAGGCCCGCCATCGAAAGCTGTCGGTCCGGAACTGCACGAGCGAACTGCTTTGCCATTCCTCGCAAACGAATGCGTTGATTCTCTGCGTTCTCTGTTGCTGTATGCGGAGTATCTTCCGCCACTAGTTTCTCGGTAGATGTGGGAGTGAGAGGAGGACTTGGGGGCAGGTAGATGACCCCGATATCAGTATTCCCATCGTCTCCACATAAATTTCCACCCCCATCTTCGTTTTCCTCCCCTGACGGGATGAAAAAGCGGAAGAACAGCTCCTCCGCCTGATCCTTGTCCGCCAATTTGAACTCTATGTGCAAGTCCATGCGGCCAGGACGAGTTAGTGCAGGGTCGAGGGCGGCATAGTGGTTCGTAGTCGCAAATAGGATCCGGCCGTCCTGAGATGCGATGCCGTCAAGCGCGTTGAGTAGTCCACTCAGCGATACGCGGCATTGAGCCGCGTCCCGCTTGTCTCCCCCTTTGCCCAGGGACACCACGCCCTCGTTGTGTCCGGAGTCGTCTCCCCCCGGTGTCCTGCGTGAGACGCTCTGGAAGAATGCTGCATCAATATCCTCGATGAGGGCAATGCATCGTCGAGGTAGCTCAGCCACTAGCTGGCAGAGCGTACTGTCGTCTAATCCAGCGCGATTGAGGGTGAGGACGTAGACGTCAAGGCCAAGCTCGCCTGCAAGGCTCTGAATAACAGAGGTCTTTCCCGATCCAGGAGCGCCATACTTTTTCAGTTTGATGAGCCTATCTCCGCGTTGCTGACGTTGAATGGATACATACCAAGAGATATCCCCTCCTAAACGGGATGCCTAGATGCGGAGACCATCAGAACACGAGCTTAGATTGAATGAGTGCACTGACCTCTTTCAGCGTACCATTCAGCGCTGCCAAGGAACCGGCGAGCGTCATTGAGAAGCTTTTCCTTGATTCCCCTCTCGAGAATAATCGATTTCAGCGGGCGTTTCGGACGCGAGGCTACCTGCCTCCAGGCTCTTGGAGTCCATGACCTGCTTGAAGAAAGTCAATCACTGTCACCGAGAAGACCGTCCGCTAATGAAGCCCTACTTGTCTTGAACGTAGATGGAAACGGCGTCATTTTGAGCGTCGACGTAAAATTGCTTGGCTTCCGCTAACAGCTGATCAACGATTGAGTTGTTCCGAGTCAGAATACTAAGTTGCGAATGTATCAGAAATTTAGGGGCGGCTGAACAAAAGTGAATCCATAACCACCTGATATGTATGGACTCTCGCCGCGAATATTCGTCAGGTTGTTGGCACTCCCGGCGTATTACCGCATAGTATCCCTTAAACCACATGGTGTGCTTCGCCTGCGTGCTTGGCATATAGCTCAGAGTGCGGGCCGCACCCTCCCTCGTCACTTGTTCAGGGGTGGTCACTGCCTGCAAGGGGACGCCAAATGTCCGCGTGGTCACCTGGACAGAACGCGCTTCATCTGGGCAGGGAAGTGGGCAATAATGTGACTTAACTTCGATGTACGGAGTGGATTGTGAACTTACGCCACGACGGGTGCTTGGAGAGCCAATGAAGAATCCAATCTTAATCTTGGCTTAGCACCTCGCATATCGAAGTCGACACGGTCTAACGCACTATAACAGGTATCGTCGTCTTCGAAGGATATTGTGATCCAGCAGACCTGATTGACATGCTCCAGAGCTGTTTGAGAAATCCTGCGCAGGAAGTCAAGCATTGCTGCCACGAGAAATAATCTCATCCATTCAGGCAAGGGAGATGTTGATATACTGAAGTCTGTGGGGCGCATTTGCACAATAGGCCGTTCCGAATATATCAGTGTCGACGGCAATTTACCAGCAGTTTTACTAGTAGGGTTTCGTGCGTCCTCGGTAGTAGAGGCAACCGTAGACGAGTAGATGGTGCAGGGGGTGCGGGGTATGCCAGGAAGATGGTATCCCGACGCGCTTCTTAAACGGATCGTGTTGGCTAGAAACCTTGAGACTAGCGGAGCTTTGCCAGGAATTCGCACACACACGCCCCTGCCCAGTGAACATGGGGTAGAGCTGAGTGCACCATTGAACTCCGACGAGCAGGAACCCCCTGTGGTCTCTCATCCTTATTCGAGTAGCAAAATTCGTTATTCAGTATCATAAGGTCCATCAGGTAGAATTACGCCACGTACCACACTGGAAGTGTGATCAGCAACGATATCTTAGCATCTGGAACTTGCGTGACCCAACTGATCAAAAGGTACAGATGAGGTATGAATGGAACGCTGGCATAAACCAGAGTTTAAACTGTCGGAGCTCTCGTTCCAGTGGCCTGGGGTAAGGCATTAATGCATTACGTCTCACTAGATCTCACTGGCAGGGACCGTGACAAGCTTGCTTCAGTGCATGCACGTACTAGAAACTGTAAGCGAAGACAAACCGAGCTCATGCAAAACTTCTCTGCCACAAGTGCGTGGTTCATTTGAGCGCACTGTGTCTAAAGCATTAGCCCATAGACTTGCTGGCCACAACCACCAGCAAAATCTTTCGGATTTGGTCTCGCCGAGATCGCAGAGAATTTTATGTACTTACGTGACACGTTGCATCGTCGTTGACAAGGCGCGGAGGAGGCGGTCCGTCAAACATGTGCCAAGGGCGCTTATCAGCGGTTACGAACGCTGGACACGCAGTATCCCCTCCGAGTTGTTCTGCTGCAGCAAAAGACCCTCTGGATTGAATAACTCGCCCAGACCACTCGTACTGGCTCTGTTCTTGGCTTGTTTGATCACGCTGAATTTCAATTCGCGCAAGCGCACTCACCCGACCCTCGTTCGGTAGCTCGACTGTCCGAACGAGTTCGAGGACTCACCTACTAGACATGTTGGAATCGGACGCAGTAGCGCTAAAGAGAATTCCGTTAGATGTAACCCACATTCTCTGTGCGTAGATCTCGGAGCTTTAAACCCACGTTCACTGACTCAACACAGCGGATTCGAGCAGACTCTGATTCCTCAACGATCTCCTTGATTTTAGCTTTGCTTACTCTCAGTCCTATCCTGATCAACGTGAAGCCACTTATCAACTTCCATGATGAGTTCGAAGGCTGATATTGCTGAGACAGCCCGCGTATGCCGTGCTCTCGGTTCAGACGAGGGAACTCTTCTTCGTTGAGATGTGGGCTGGTCAAATGTTATGCGAGGCCTTGAACTGGGTGATCAAACATGTTGTACAAGAAGAGCGACCACACCGTGAGTAATCATTCTCATACCCTTCGCGTCCTATGGATACCCGTTTGGCTGTGGCCGGGATTAGAGCGCAATCTATGTGCTTCGACGACATTTAGTCTGTCATAATCTGGACCCGAGGAAATTCTAGCCTAGGGGCATCACGGCAGAATTGGACTTGTGTGGCTCCGAAAGCATGTAGACCACACGCATCCACACCGCCGGGAGTCTATTGATGTTGATTTCTATGCTGACCAGCTGATAGATGAGCTTGGCGAAGGGTTCGGCTTCCCGTCATCGCATAGCCAATGGATGGGCTATTTTGCGACATTTCTTCTCTCCCATCTGACGTTTCGACATCGGTTTGCACCCACTGGTTGGCGGATTGTTGACGTCCTTTGGCGAAGTGCGGTTTATATGGGTCTTATAGGATGGGCCCTTGCCGTTGCGTATTCGCGGTATGTGCTCGATTATATTGTCAGCCACCAGATGTTGACTCCTGCATCTGCTCTGCCGTACTTCTTAGGTACCATCTTCTGTATCACACTCCTCGCCAGGTCATCTGGGGTCTATCCATAGGTGTCCTCTTTGGCGCATGGTACTACGCAGTAATCGAGATTTTTCCTGTTGTGTGGCCGACTTCGGTCTTCGGTCGTACTCGGGCTGCCGTGCTTGGGAACTCAGTGAGCACATGGTTCAGGATCCGAGATGGTTGGGCGGTCTGGGAGGACGGAGGAAAAGAAGTAGAGTGGCTGCAATGGAGAAGGGAATGGGAGAGATCTAGGTTTGGTGTGCGCCCTGCAGATCGTTCGGCTAAAGTTGAGTAGTGCGATTCGTGAGTCGTGGTGGCCAGGCCACGAGCAAACCTTCTATATAAGCAACGGCATACTGCATACTACTGCTGACCCTGATTGTGTGAGTATCCCTTATCATCGGTCTCAGCCGAGTGCCTGTGTCTCCAGCCTTGTTTGAAACTACGTGGAACCCTGTACTAGCTGTATCGGTCAAACGAACGTAACTGTGTTGAGTCTAGACTTGTGACGCTCATGTTATGTGGTACTATTAGGTAGGGCCCTTCTGAATGTATTGCTGACAGAGTTGGTGATAGTTTATTTTACAGTCAAGTTCTCTCTCGCACCCATCGATGTCCGCGTGATCCTGTCCCAGGAAAGTGGGATTGCCAACGTGTGCTCGTGGGTCAACCGAAGTTTTGGGGGTACAGTTCCTTCGTCCATCTTCATCGATAATGAGATGAACAGGTAACCAACTTCCGCGTCAGCAACGTTTCCGGCTTGCAGGCTCGAGCTGACCGCATAGTGGTCGCCAGTGAGCTGCAGCGGCCTTACTAGTAGGTGTGCACGGTGACCTGCACCATGATGGTGGCTGAGACGCGTCCACATGACCGCGAATGAGAACTTCCACGATCGCGCCACTATTTCTCCTGCGGACTTCACCACGTCAAAGCTTCACCAGCTTCACCTCTTGCTCCAACCGTCATACAGTGAGCCGTAGCCTGAACGCTTACATAGCGCTCAGACTTGACTCTTACCATAGTAGATCCCTAAGAGCACTTTGATGCTGCCACGATTCTGGACTGCGACACCAAGACATTCAAGGCTACTACTAGTACAGCCTGTAATTCGGCAGTCGGGCTACTCCAAAAGGAACATGTCTTCGTCAGAATTACCCGATTGTTCAATCCCCGTATTCACCACTGTCGCGTCATATCGCGCATGGAGGAGGAAGGCTTTCGACGAAAAGAAGACGGTTGGATTCGTAGCCACGATGGGTGCGCTACATGACGGACATCTGGCGTTAGGTACGCGCGTATGGGCGTTCACATTGCCACGAGGACTGAGGTCCTTCCCTTCAGTGAAGAGGTCATTAGCTTCGAATGATCTCACTGTTTTATCCATCTTCGTGAATCCGGCGCAATTTGCGCCTCATGAAGACCTCGCGACATACCCTCGTACTCTTCCTCGCGACTTGGAAGTACTCTCGGCCACGTCATTTGCAGTCCAGGTTCCAGGGAAGGAAGTACCTTTGATACGCACGCCGTCGGCAGTTTTTTTGCCGACAGTCTCGGAGATGTATCCATCCGGGATCTCACAAGATGTCTCCGAGCAGAAGGGGACCTTCGTGGAAGTGAAAGGCTATGGACATCAGATGGAAGGAAGAAGCAGGCCTACATTCTTTCGCGGAGTTGCCACCGTTGTGACTAAGTTGTTCAATGCTGTTGAGGTATGTTTCGTAAACTTTTACGTCCCTGCCGACTGTCACGGTTGTCTTTCAGCCGACGCACACGTATTTCGGCCAAAAGGATATCCAACAAGCTCTCCTCCTACGCCGTATGACGCAAGATATGTTGTTGTCTCATCCTTCACCTGAAAATCTCCACATTGTTCCAACAGTACGGTGCGCAGTTCACGCTCGATCACTAAGATATTATTAAATGCCTATAAAGTGACTCGGCATCCAAGCTTGCGTTGTCTTCTCGAAATGCCCACCTCACGTCAAGAGAGCGTGACGTTGCCGCACCTGCTCTTCACGCTGCTCTGCAAGCCGGTGGAAGCGCGTGGCAGGATGGAGCGAGCAAGCAGGATTGCGTGCGCCAAGCTTGTGCCTTAATTGTGGAGACGGCGGAAAAAATCAACTCATCTGAAACGAATGAAAAGATCGAAATCCAATTGGACTATATCGAGATGAATGACCCCGAGAGCTTTGACGTGCTCTCCGAAGATGTCACGCGAACAGAATGGGAGTCGGAGGGGAAAGAGGGCCGGCCTGTTATCTTGAGCGGCGCGATGTGGGTAGGGAAAACGAGGCTCATTGACAATGCCATACTAGGGGACGCATGGCAGCTAGGGATAACAGAGTAATCGAAGTACAGGTTCTGGAGACACCATTACGTTGTTGACAGTGTCTCGGGACTCGTGGGCATCGACGGTGGGTGTCCACATGTTCGCTGGACGATAATCTTGAACCGGTCGCGCCAGTCCTCCCGTACCTCCATGTCAGCGATTTGCTCCTGCGTCAGGGTCACGGCGGCCGTGAAATTGACTGGCGTCGAAGGGCTCGTCGCAAAACATATACTGGAGAGGACCATCGTTACTCGTCGTGCCTCGCCCGAGGCTCGATCGCCTGGATGCGGGATGAGCTGTCGTATATTCTCGTCGCCGAAGAAGTCGACCAAGTGTTCGAGCTCCATGTCGCCGATGAACGTTACCCGGAAACGGGACCACGGGTATGTCGGCAAAGCATCATCGGGGAGGTGTTCAAGGAGAACGAATAGTAGCGGCGTTGATCCAGACGCAGTGGCCGTGGTATGGGCTGGTCGGATCAGCGAGTTGTAGCCAGCCGTAAGCAACGCAGGCATAAATTTGTCTGCGAAGACTCGGAGCTCATCATAGAGCTGCACGGGAAGCGCGGCGGAGTGTCTGGCTATTTGTGCCGCAGGGTGCAATGAGAGGTCAGAGAAGAGCTGGTAGTCGACTTCTTCGAGATGCGCCCGGCGTTCGCGCTCGAGACGGCAGCGAGCTCGATGCGTACTCCAGTGCGTTTTCTGGCACTCGGTGCTCTGTAGGTCGGACGGTGTCAGTGTCTTTTGCTTAGGTGTAAGCCTGCACCTACACAATATCGCACAACTTTACAACCGCTGCATGTGAGAAGCCGGGGTACGTCCTTCTTACTTCTCTCACCTTTAAATCGAGTCGTCTTAGCGGTCATTACCACGAGGATGAGCTGGGGGAAACACTTACAGTGTGCGCACTGATTGAGCATACGCCGTGCTTCCTTTCCTCCGGTACCCGACTGCTCATAGCATCGAACGCGAATCATTCTGTGCCTGATAACTATGTGAAGTGGATGTGAGTGCGAACCAGCGCTGAAGAGGTCGAGGAGATTGGCGAGTAAGAAAACGGCCTGCAGGAGGGCTGACACCTGCGCGTAATAACGTGTATTTGGATACAGACTGCATTGACTTCGCACAGCTTCTCCGAAGAGAGATTATGGTTCGGACTGGGTATCTCCATCTACTCAGAGGCTCCGCGACGGCAGACGAAAGAGTGCTAGTCAATACGACAAGCCATGACAAACAGACATTTGATCAGGGCAACTGTGCGAATGCCAACTTGAATCCTAGTTCACAGGGTTACTTGCTAAATGTGACGCAAAAATGTTTACCTTCGACTTATCATGCTATCGCCATCTGAGGTCCAGTACCTCTAAACTCGAACACTAGTAAGACCGACCAAAGTCACGGCGATACAAAAGCCTTGTTTAGATGTCCCAACTTTCGTCGTACGATTGAGACTCAGGTTTGTCAAACGGAACCTATGTAAGCGTAAGCTATACTCCAGGAATCGACGGAAGTGCGTGTGCCCTACCCTTCTGAGCCGCTCATCTAGGTCATTGCCGAGATGTCCAAGCACTTCAGAGACTGTCTGTACACCGTCCGCGATGCACCGGACACAAGGACTATCACGGTGGCGCCAGTAGTGTTCGTTGTCGAAACAGTACAGTTGTCCGCGAATGGAGACACTGGAGTTTGCAAGTGCTTGTCCACATGGACGAGCTTGCACGTTTCGGATGAACTCGTCTCGCACATCTTCTTCGTCAAGCTGAAGAAGGAAGGTGTGGGTGTGGTCAGGCATTGAGTTCCCGTATTCGTCTGTTCCCCAGACGCAGCGCCGACATCCATAGCGCACAGTAGGGCGCGTGTTACGGACGCTTTCGTCATCAGGATCGAGCTCTTCCAAGGTCATAGGTCTGATAACCTCGTACTCGGTACCCGCCCACCGTGTAATCTCGAGATCATTCCAGTCACTCGGATGCAGCACAAAGTCCGTCGCAGCACCCACGCAGCGCGCACGGAACTCCATGAGGGCAAAGATTGCAGCGGGGGGCATGGACTGCAATACCGGCGACGCGAACGAGGGGAGGTTGAAACTGAATGTGGCTCTTGCGCTGTCTGCCAGGTTGTCGTTGAAATCCAGCCTCCACAACGCGGCGTACACCGCAAATGCGTCTTCAATGGTCGTTCGGAATCGACCATCCAGGAGCACCCCACACACGTCTTTCGCGACCTCGTCCATCTCGTATTTCTTTAGTGCCTCCAGGAGTGAAACGACCTCTTTCAGGTCATTCAGGGCTGGTCGAGACATGGGGTAGCAGTGACGAAGAAGGCGGTCGAGCGTACGACTGTTCTCTGGTACCTCGACGACAGGGGTATCCTTCCCTTCCGTTGCATGCTCCACGGGTGCATCCGTCGGTTGAGGCAGTGAAAACATGCCCTCGAAAACAGAGGACGCTTCGGAGAGTATGAGTCTGTGTACCCTGAAGTCGTCGCCATCTGACGAGCGTAGGACCACATCCGCAGACGCCTTGTGGAACGGGTGCTCGTATCGCGTAGGCGGAGTTGTCGAAGATCCCGTAGATCCAGTGGCCATGGACTCTCTCGCTACTCCTGTTATGCGTTGTAAACGAGTGTATCCTGAGGATAAGCGAGGTACTGACCGTAATGAACTACTGATCACGGCGCTAACTGCACGACGTCACGTAGCTTATGAATGGTACATGTTTGAGCAAGCCAGGGTTATCTGTCCTCGTGGACTCCTGCCACGTTGCCTATAGCGTTAAGATATGCACTTACCTGCAGGAAGGATAACGCCAACCGATGAGGACCGGTCACTGTCCTAACTCAGCCAGTCCCAAGCATCGATAAAGGATAGATACTAGGCATCACACATAGTGACTAGACTTGCACTGTACATTTCCTCCGGCTCCATAGTCTGTAGATGGGTAAAAGAACGTGAATAACTTATCCTCAACGGACGTGTGCGCAAACCAGCTCAGTCGGGTATGGCCCCGAACACGTCCTCAACCCTCCACTCTGTCTCCTTCCCCTTCTCACCGCTTGCCTCCGCCCGGTGCTGATGTCCGCCCAAGAACACGTTCCGGTTCGGCAAGCGCTTCAGACGCTCGACGTCCGCACGAACGACCTCATTACAGAGCATGTCTAGGTCCAGGTCGTTCTCGTCGTACCCAAAAGGCTGCTCGATCTCCTCGCCAGCCGCGAGGAAGCCAAGGTAAATAAACGCGGCGATACCCACGCCCGGGATCGTGTACCACCCGAATTCGCCGATGAGCTGGAAGGGCAGAAAGAATAGGAAAACCCAGACAGTGTGTCGGATGTGAACCGCGTAGACGAATGGCAGCGGTGTCGTTAGGATGCGCTCCAGGGCGCCCAGAGCGTCCTCCAGCGCGGCTAGTGCGCCAATCATACCACCGAGACTCGATCCCGGGACGCTGTCGCGAGCTTCAAGCACGGACATCCACGCCGACAGTGCGTATATGATTTCGAGCGGGAGGTTCTGGCCGCCACCTGCGACGCGCGGCCTATGTTTCGCATGTGTCATACGAGAGGCGTCGGTTGTCTCGGGCTGCGCGGTCCTCTCTCCTGACACAGTGACCGTAACGCGCGGCTCCTTGGAGAACTTGCGCTGCACGGCGCCCGTCGGCACATCCTCGTCCTCTGTAACACCTTGTTCCGCTTCTCCCCGGCGTTCTGCTTCATCGTCGACTACGATGCCAATGCGGTCCTCTTCGTCTGGCACCGTCCTGCGCCGACGCCAGTATGCGAGGGGCCACGTCAATGCGCGAGCAAAGGCTTGTAGCAAGGCACCAGTCTCGTTTCCGAAGGGAATGAGGTCGCTGGAAACAGCACCGATGACGCCTGTGCTTCTGCGCAGCGCCCGGCCAGGGAGCAATGGGCGGTGTTCGTGCGCGTCATCACCGGAGACAACGCTGGAGAAGCTAGAGAAGGACGCGCGGTGCGAGAGCAAATGCTGTGAGGAAAATGTTCCGTACGCGTTGATGGGTGGGATCACAGGGTCCTCGCTGGCACCGGCCGCAGGCTCGGCTTGATCAGGAGATGCAGGCGTCTGGTAGACTCCGTTGTTACGAGACTCCTGTTCATCTCGAGGGTGATGTCGACGGTGATGAGGGTGATTATGAAGGGGCCTGACCAAGGTGTACAGGTCCTCGTAGTAGATGTCCATCTCACCCCGAAGATGATGCTTGACGGCGATGGCGAAGCCGAGTATCAGGTCGAGGGCCATGCGTTTCTCCTCCATACACTTCTTCATCTCCTCCGCTGGCACATCGCGGTCAGATTTGGGGCCCTGCCGGAGTGGAACGTGCACCCAGATCAGGCGCGAGAGGGTACGTAGGTTGCAAATGATGTCCGACCACGAGCTGCGGCCCATCCAATAGCGGTCGTAGCCCGACATAGCGCGGTAGGATATGACGAAACCAATTACCATTCCGAGCACTGTGAGGAGGACCGGAGGAATGTCAAGTCGGAACTGAGTTTTGAGGGATAGCGTTACCACTCCGGCTGCGAATACGGTGTGCAACAATACCGCGGGCCATATCCTCCATATCACCGTATCCCTCCCGAATGTCCAGTGGATGAAGGTCTTTGGTTTGCCCAGGGGCACCTCGTAAACATCGGCGTAGAGGTGCCAAGTGCGCTCGGAAGAGGCAGGGAGTAGTGTGTGGTAGCCGGTCGAGCTACGTTTAGCACGCGAGGACTCGTGGGATCGCGACGGCGTCGGCCTAAAGGAAACCATGACACCGTTGTGCCCAATTCCAGGATTTTGAACTGTTGTTCTAGTATACTAGGCTCTGAGGCCGCTTCTTTGTGGATTGGGTATAATACCGACACCTATGTGCGGCGCGTAATGGTATATTGGAAGCCGGGTCTGCAGCCCATCAGATCAGTTCTAAAATGCTGATCAAATTGACTTTGACCTCCGAGACACGTACATTTGGGGTATATTGAGTAGAGAGAGAGGATAGGAGGAGGACCGAACTGGAGAACAATATATATGTAGAGGCGCGCCGTCGCCGCCGTGTGATTTTGCCGGCGAGCGCGATATTTGTACATATGTGCTTGGCACGCGACTGCCGAACGCCTTTACTTGGGCGTCGACGAGGCCTATACTCACAGTAGCTATCCTGGTCCCCAGTATCCTAACTTTGCGATGTCCTTGCGTGTTAGTAACTCAGAACAGTCCAGCATTCATCACTACGCGTCGTCACTATTCGACAACCCCCAGGCCGACCTCATCCTCCGTTCTTGCGATGGTGTTGACTTCCGCGTCTTCCGGAGTATACTCGCAGTCTCCTCTGACGTCTTCGCTGATATGTTCGAGACGGGACAATCCCGTAACGAGGAGCTGCGAAATGGCTGCCCAGTTGTCTACGTGCAGGAGGATAGTAAGACCATGGACGGCCTCCTGCGCATCATATACCCCAGGAAGGCCCCGGCGCTTGACAATCTCCCATTATTTTGGCCGCGGCGCTGAAGTGCGACATGGCCAGAGAAGGCGATCGATGTCGCAGGACCAGCTCTGCGCTCTTTCGTTTCCAAGGAGCCGTTCCGTGTATGGGCCATTGCCGTCTGTAACAGACTTGAAGCAGAAGCACGGGTCGCGGCACACGAGTTACACCGTCAGGGCATCTCAGTTTTGGACAGTTCTCCATCCGAACTGTAGGACATTTACGCTGGGGCATACTATCGCCTTTTGCAATACCGCCGCTCGAATGGCGCGGTGGAGGAGGACTTCATATTCTGTGACCCTTCATCGGGGCAGCGTGACACTCCTTCCGTATTCTCGTTCCCGGAGAACGAACGGTACCTCATCTCGCCCAGCCACGATCGCATCCAATATTGCGCGGACATCATCTGCCGTTCGTCGGATGGGCAGGATTTTACGGTCCACAAGCTGTTGCTCATGCTCGCATCACCTGTCCTGGCCGGATTGATTTCATCGCTGCCGGTCAGCGAGGTAGGCATGATCGCAGAGCGCCTGCCCGTATTGTCGCTGGATGAAGACGGTACGACGTTGAGAACTATCCTTGGACTATGCTATCCCCTTGCTGACGGGGACATTGTTGCACGAGACGCGCAAGTACTCCGGAAAGTTTTTGACGCGATGCAGAAGTACTAGATGGAAGGTGTACAGAACGTTGTCCAGGGTCAGTGGACGAACATGTCGGCATCAGATCCTCTGCTCGCTCTTCTGATTGCGTTGCGTTACAAGACGGATACGCATGCGCGGCGGGTAGCCCGAATACTTCTCGACCGAGCGATAGGCAACTACTATATCCCCTCTCTAGAGGCCTCGCCCGCATCGATGTATCGCGCGATAGTGCAGTATCATCACCTATGCAAGACAGCTCTCAAAGAGGTTGTTCAAGTTTTGCGCAATGCAGGTACAGCTCCTCCGACCAGATCTGCAGCATGCCAACTATATGGAGTTGGTCAAATCTACTTCGATACATGTGGTGCTCACTTCGCCTATAGGTCCATCACATACAGCGGGATCAGCAGTGAAGATGGATACAAACCGTGCGTCAAGCTACGGAATATCGTAGCGGGCATTACGCGTAAGCTTGAGGCGGAGCCAGATGCGTTGTTAACCGCCTTGGAGCTACGTAACGAGGCACCATCGCCTTCGCGAAATCTACCTTGTACCCAGTGTTCACCATTGCGTGATCAAGAGAGTCTGTCGGCGTTCTACACTGCGCTACAAACGCAGGCATGCGATGTGATCAACAAGGTACCGTCATTGCGTGAATTCATTCTGAAGCGTTTCTGACAATCGAACTCATGAATCCAGGCATACGCAGATCATATAGCTACCATTGCTTAAACTTTATGATGCTTTGGCCCGCAAATAAAACTTCTCCAAGGTGACACTGCGTGCCTATGTAACAGCACATGTCGATTCAATTGACTCCGATCTCTCATAGTTTGGATCAAGACCGCTCAAACACGAAGGGCTCACGGTTGAGAAGAAATGTCCAGCAGTAGTTCTGTTAGTATCGCGTCTCAGGCATGCTGCGTGATATGACATGGTTAACAACGAGAAGTTATCACTGCTGTTCTTCGAACTGTATGGTATCAAATCGGGTGGTAGGGGAGCGGGACACATGTCTTAAGCTACGAGCTCGGAGACGTCGAAGGTAACATCAGGTCCTCAGCGGTGTCACGGCTAGCACTCCGGCTCTATGTACCTAGCATTCAATATTCAATCGTCAGCAAAAAGAACGTAACACAACACATTTGCTGCGCACCGAAGTCCGCTGCGAGAGAGATGTCAGCCACAGAGGCTGAGGACACCTCTGAGAAACGTTCGAATTTGCGATGGACACCGTCAGTCACAGTGACGTCGCTATCTGTATCCTCGTCGCTGCTATCATCACTGCCCTCGGTGCTTTTCTCATCGGTATCTTCGTTGTTGCTCTCGTCATCGTCGCCCTCCTTGCCGTCTTCGTCACTGCACACTTCGTCTTTCTCGGCCGCAGCCGCCAAGATATCTTCAATCCAAATGCCGCTGTTCAAGTTAACCTTAGGGCCAGTGCGGTCCATTTCGGACCACAGCTCACCACACCAGGGGCTCCACGAACCATCACTGTGACGGTATCAGCCAGCGTTCTTGAGAGGCATATACTGCTCAAGCAGGCGGACCTATTTCTCCGTCATGAAGCCCTCGGGAAGACTCTTTTGCGGAGGGTATGCCCGTTCTCTGTAGTCGACATACGCAGCAAAGACGAGTTGTGCGTCATCTCCCCACCCAGCAGCAGGGCATGCGAGGGAAGTCCGATTTCTGCGAGACCCAAAGCTGCGATTCTTCGACGAGACGGGGGAGGGTCCCCGGATTGGGATCTTTGACGAGGCCGTATTTCTTTGCAATCTTGACGGCGTCCTTGTTAGAGGGGCCGACTTCGTATACCCAGGTCGTGATTGCAGATCAATGGGATTGTTTGCTTGAGGCGGAGTGGCCTAGTGAGGCCTGAGGTGAGCACGATCGTGACAGAGAAGCAGACGCGTACTCGTCGAGCTAAGACGTTGCCAATGCCACTTGCGAGCACGACGTATGCACACGATCGGATCTCGCGAAGCGTTCCATCTGCGACGCGTGACGTCATCGTGAACAAGACACGCGTTGTGCGTCATGCCAACTTGACGTGAAGTGCAATAGCCGTGCAACTATATAAGATGGGCATCCTGGACCCTCGTCTCAGTTCCCACCAACGCCGCATATACGCAACCCCGCTACCACTCGAACGATGTCAGGAAACAGCAGTGAACCGAGGTCAGTCATTGCATTCATGTCGTAGCTTTGAGGATGCCAATGCGATTACATGCGTTTTCAGTAAGACGTCTGGTCAATTCCACTCGCTCAAGGGCACCATCAACGAGGCCATCGGAAATGTGACCGGGCTCCAGTCCTGGCAGCAGTCTGGGAAAGAGGAGCATGCCCAAGGCGAAGCCGAGTACAAAGCCGCTGAGGCTCAAGGCTATGCGGAAGGAACGGTGGATAGGCTCGGCGGCAAGAAGGATGCCGTCGTAGGTGCCCTCACTGGCGACCGCCAGCAGGAGGCTTCAGGTATGTCATCGTTTCATTCCCTGGCCAAGCGCTTCTCTGACGAGAATGATTTCCTGGAGGAAATGTGCGCCACGACAAGGGTCAGGCTCAGCAGAATTTCAACTCCTAAAAAGGGTGAGACAGTAAGACGGGCGAATAGGTCTCGAAATTCATATGTGAGGTAGCTCGACAGAGGTTCAGAGGGTTTGTACATGATGCAACCTGTGGAATGAACACCAAGTTTCCCAAGGATGGGCACCACTACGTTGTCATGGTTGCTCCAGCCTACCGCTTCGCAAGTACAGTTTCCGTTGAGCATAACGTTGCACCTATACAAAGCCGCGAACAATATCAATTCATCAGCGCAGATGGGCCGATTGATCGCGGTCAACTCACGGTTGTACTCAATTTAGTTACGAGTCACCTAGACGTTTATGTGGTTCAAGGATGCCTGCAAAGAAGTGGTCAATAATTTTGTCTTATAGTATCATTACATCCAACCTACGTACTTGATTTACTTTGTCGATGAGCTTGTCATACAGTGACTTGTACAGCGCATGGATTGACGACCAATCTTGTTCTAGAGGAGATTGCAAGACGAGGCACGGAGAACCTTGCTGGTGAAACGAATTGTTGAGCGAGTTTAGCGTGGTCAATAGTGGGCTAGAAGGGGAGTCGAGTAGCTTGATTACATGCACGATTAATTGCGCCAGCATCGTACAATATCCGCACACTGGTGTACTGCTCCCAGAATTCTGAGAGGCGTAATAGATGAAGTACGCTGCACCATTGCACGTATTATGGTAATAGCCGCCAAGGTGGCCATGGCACCGCGCGGATGTTCTGGGAATATGATGGGCTTCCTGCCCGACAAGTTGATTGACACTGGCATCGGCGCCTGAGCGGCACGTTTGCGCCTCCTCGCGTGCAGCAGTTTTACATGCGCGATAATACAGTAGCGCATCTCGATATGTGGATGCTGACGAGCCTTCCAGTAGTGGCACGTAGTAGTCTTCCATGGTCTTGTCAAGAAGCTGCAGCACAGCTTGCCGTGCCTCTTTAAGAGACTTGTTGTTCGCAGCCAGCAGGAAGGCTCTCAGAGGGTCGGCTGCAACCAGATGGCTCCATTGCTGCTCGAGGATCTTCATCGCGCCGGCCATCTCATACTTCCACATGGCGTCCCGGATCTTCTCCAACACGAATAACTCCTCCACGGCAATGCTCGCGTCCGAATACTCTGGGCGGCAAAGGCCGATGAGGATCCTGAGTGTCATGCTGTCCTCTGGAAACAAAAGGACAGGAAGACCGTCAAGCGTAAAGCTAGCGCCAGCCTTCTGAGACCCCTCATCCCCGGCTATCATTCTCCCAATGATCGGGGACGCGAGCGTGAGCAGGACCTTGTGCGAGGGAAAGTCTTTCCCGTCTGATGATCGGCAGATGATGTCTGCTAGGGAGTGTATGCGCTCATTGAGGGGATAGTTCGATTCCGAATCGAGCCCATTGGTCGTTGGTGGAGGTAGAGAGTCGACTGGGACGATTGGGGGATTGCAGAACTCGAAGCCCTCCTCGACTTTGCCTGCCAAGCGTTGGTAGCGCAAGAGACGATAGTACGCGCCACCTGTCACATATTGCATCTCGGGCGGGAACGAGTCGAGGATGGTGAGATTCTGGCCACAGATCTCGTCTGCGGCGACTCGAGCCTCCGTTTCGAGCCGGTTGCTGACCGCAACTGCCCAGGCCCGGAGGGGCTTCTGAGGTATGAAGGAGCGTAGCTTCGTACCCGTCAGCCGAGTCGCTTTCACCATGTCATACTTCAGTGCTGCAGCAAGGACAGCAGAGAGTCTCGGGAAGTCGTCCAAGACCGGATCTTCCTGGGGAAAGACGATTCGAAGAAGGCTATCCAAGGTGTCGCTGTCCTCCTGGACTGGGACAACCGGACAACCATCTCGGAGCTCGTCATCCTGTGCGTGAGGTCCGCCAACCGCTTGAGGCCGCGTGTGACCAACCGCGACCATGTCAGCGAACACTGGGGAGGCAAACCGCAAAATGTCACGCAAGACGAGGAAGTCAACTCCGTCGCTGGAGCGCAGAATGAGGTCGGCGTTCGGGTCGTCGAAAGGCGGCGATGCATAGGGCGGTGTATTCGAAGCAAGTGATGCCATGGCAAACTTGCGCGTGTGGGCTGTATAATAGAGGATGTGGGTGGAGATGCAGAGCGAGGACTGTGGGATGGGAGAGAAAGAGCAACACCGGGCACATGGGAGCACGTACAAAACACGCTGCGCAGAAGAGTACCTGTTTTGGCAGTCGTATCAGTTATAGCTGAACGTCTGATGCCTCGTGGACGTACCGAAGGGAAGCCTTTACGTCTGTACACCACGAGACATATATGCCGCATGCTCACCGCACAGGCAACCTCAGGCTAGACCTCAAGCCCGTGGTCCCCGTCCCGATGCACCATGTTCTCATGCTCAAGCTCCTGTCCGAGGTGGCGGAGAATCTGCCCGAAGATGATGATGCTCGTTGTGGCAAGAGGGGTTACTAGCTGCGTGAGATGAGGCGTGAACCTAGTTGCACCGTAGCACGATTAGATGCGCGTAGTTGAGTCGACAGTCTCGGCAGCGGCAGGGATCATCGTGCGAAGCAGCCACCACAGGCGCGAGCGCATGCATTGGAATACATGTGGTATTTTACCACCGTCAGAGCATTTTGTTCGGGAGAGTGAGGTCCAGCTGATTACAAAGATAGTAGCGAACATGGCCTTGGGTCAGTCCATCTCATCGAGGTACAGCCATACACGTTAGCGCCATTGGCCAGCTCTGCGGAGACAATTGTGTCAGTGCGATCGATGGGAAAGACGGAAAGTGGCAACGTACCCTGAGCGTACTTGATTACCATGACATGTCAGTGGAACAGCCCGCTAATGTGGTTGAAAGACGAGAAGATGCGCAGAAGTTAGTGCAACACTTTATATGTGCTGCCAGGTGGCCATCGACACCAAGGCTGCGCGCCCTCAGGAACCCGGGAATAGGATGCTACGGAGGACGTCGACAAGGTGCTATCCCTAGATGCTAGTCGGATATAGCCCGTAGCTTTCACAGAGCCACACGTGGTTCATGAACAGTACTGTAGTGAGCTAATCACTGTATTCCATCTGCATGGAATGCGCCAGAAGCGTCAACGAGGGCAAACAACGGAGATGATAGATCTTCCGTAAACCCTTATATCTCCCGTCAACGAAATGGGAAAGCTTATCCGTCGACTCCTGTGATGCATAAATTCAGTCGAACAAATCAGAAGGAGAGCACACCGTCGAGAATGTAGGAGTCAGCTTTGATCTATAGTCCTAGTTTGGTTGGTAAGCTGTCCAATTGTTAAACACCGCCTCAAGAGTGTCGCCCCGTCACGCAATCATCCCACCGACCAATCGAACATTTGGACGAGTCGCAATGAAGGATAATTCACGCGATCGACTGTAGCCGTCTTGGTGTGGTCCCATGGTACGCTTCGTGCTGCTGGAACCCGTCGATAACAACAGAGGCGCTTCCCAGGGCCGCTTCACGACGCTGTGCTGGCTTGCGCCCTCTAAAGTCTCTGCTAGCTCTATCCTGGGAGCTGACGGCTAAATTACAGTTGGAAGGTGATAGTCAACATGACAAGGACGCAGCGATGCTGACCCGCAAGGATATTGCATTAGGAAGGAACGAGACGCAAAGGTAATACTTGCCATACCATCTTCTACCGCTTTGGCCTCGACGTCACCTCAGTGGTTCGCCTGCAGCCAAGGGAGAATCTGCAGTTTCTCCTTGTCCCACTATAGCCCATGAATTAGTTCAGTGAGGCGGCGAGCACAGACCCTCCAGATGACATGGAACTCACCACTCCGGACTGGTAGTAGACATCCGACTCGATGATTTTCCTCGCAGACTCGATGCTGTCCGCCTCAATCACCATCAACGAACCGACCAGCTTGAATGGCGCGTTCGGAGATGCAATGGATTCCGGCGCAAGCAGCCCACCACCGAGCTCTGCAGCAGCGGCCATTGGAACCCGACCTGATGGAGAGATGATCGATACGCACTCAGAGTCCCGCTCTCATGCATCTTGTTCGCGTTTGCAAGATGAGACTCGCGTACGGCCATGCGGCGGCTGAACGCCTCCGGGTCTGTCATGTCCGGTGCCCAGACGGCGAACTTGTGCAAAGTCGGACCTGAGGTCGAGGACATCGCTGCGGTCTGAAGTTTACGGTTGAGGACAGAAGAGGGACGTTGGATAGGGATGAGTAGGCTGCGAGCTGACAAAGTCCAGGTCGCGAGAGTCATGAGTCACAAGGGTAGGTGTACTACTCAGTGTAAGTTTAGCTGCCTAGTGGTATGGCGGGCGGGCCGGAACCTCATGAACAGAGGAAGATCGTTCAGAACCAGAAGACCGCCAGTAGGTCACGATGTATGCTCAGCTTCCAGATCTTTCCGCGTTCAGCCGATGGCGGAGGGCGAGAACAGTCGTTTCATATCTGCATAGCGGAAGGTGTGAACGGTGAACGCGCTATCACAGTGATTTATGCTCAGGAGAAGAAGGCAAGCACTGGTCTCGTCCCCATCCGTGAGGAGAGTCGCACCCCACCACCGCACTCACCTCTACGTCTGGGACATTTTGATAGGGGAACCCCCCACTGCTCTCATCAGTGCTTATCGGCTGATATCAGCCCCAAATCAGGCCATGTAACGGTCACAATTCGGCGACGGCCTCGAACCAATTTGTAATTGCAGATTGCCTAGTGAGATCTTTACCCATTTATGGAAGGCCACAGCCGTGGCTGGGCACTGAACCACGAAAACCTTCGACTTTGGGTGCACTCGACTCGTCTCCTTCAGTAGTGAGAGCACAGTGTGTTGAGCTGGAGGTTTGTTGCCATGTTCAAGCACGCGATTTGGGTGTCAATGTGTTGTGTTGATGTCCGAAGCGCGTGCGCTGGCTACCCGGGAACGGAGTGGCAGCTCACTACCCGGAACGGGGTGGGAGCTGGCCAGTCACGGCATGGACGCGGACGCGCCGTGCTGCGAGCAGAGCGTGAGATGATGCCGCTGTGGCGTGGTGAATGACGAGCACATACCTGCAAACAGATATCGACCTAGAGCACAAGCCGACAAGGTCCCCGCCGAGCTCGCAAGGGCTACGTACTGGGATAAGTTAGAACACACTGGCAGGTTTTATCAATGTCTTCAGTCACGGCAACTCGAGAACAAAGTGTGAATGGGGCACACAAGAGCGATTCATCTGCATGACAGAGACCCCCACTCCCAAATAAGTTTGCACCACTCATACACACATGGTTGCCCCAGCTGAGTCTGCAAGGCATCCTGCTAGAGTTCCCTTCTGACTTTGCTGGTACTCTAGCACTTGGTGGATGCACTCGCATTTCAATCAGGGGTCACTCCGGTGGCCAAGTCAGAGTCAGCGACAGCATGGCCATCTAATCCGAGAATAACATTTCATAGTAGTATTAACTGGACATCATGGATAGTGTAATTTACACAGTAGGAGGTCAGATGCAACAGCGCTGAGGGAGACGAGTCGAGTGCACCCAAAGTCGAAGGTTTTCGTGGTTCAGTGCCCAGCCACGGCTGTGGCCTTCCATAAATGGGTAAAGATCTCACTAGGCAATCTGCAATTACAAATTGGTTCGAGGCCGTCGCCGAATTGTGACCGTTACATGGCCTGATTTGGGGCTGATATCAGCCGATAAGCACTGATGAGAGCAGTGGGGGGTTCCCCTATCAAAATGTCCCAGACGTAGAGGTGAGTGCGGTGGTGGGGTGCGACTCTCCTCACGGATGGGGACGAGACCAGCAAGCACCACAGCTGAGTCGGCCCAGGCACAGATGTCAGCTCCAAATTAGGTAAGATCATCCTCGCTAGCAGAACACTACGGAGCAAAGATCCCTGTCCGCACAGGTACTTAACTAGAATTTGAAGCTGCTGCAATCGAGTCGACTCCTATGTAATACAGTATGATACAGCCCGAGACTCGACAATTTGTTGTCTTGACCATTTCCAAAGATGATTTACCATGATGGTATGGGAGGGGGCTTTGTCCAACGGCTTGATGGTCTAGAGGTATGATTCCTGCTTTGGGTCACTATATGCAGGAGGTCCCGGGTTCAATCCCCGGTCAAGCCCTTCTTTCCCTTTTTTTCTTCATATCTTCCTGCGCAATGAAACAAGAAGCTCCCGTCTGCCCAATGCATCGATCGAAGGGCAAGTCGACGTCCTCAGAATGTTTTGGAAAATATGCGAGCGGCAACGCCCGGAGGCGAAGCAACATTACAAATATTTTACACCATGCAAAGTTTACACCAGATGGTACTTCTTGCCGGCGTGCGAGACACCTCAGAGCTTCCCCGCGCCCTCGACACCCCAACCCTTCTCGCCCTCTCCAAACATCTCGGCAAATGCACCACCGATCTCACCCAGCATGTCCTGCGTGACCACGCCCCTGCCCTTCTTCGAGAACGCGCGGCGCGAAGCCGTGCGTGTCACCATCGACCCGCCGATGGCTGCTAAGAGCGGGATGCGCGAAAGCGGGAGGGTCTTATCTCTGCGTGGAAGGTGAGTATGTGGAGGATGTCGGGGGGCTGAGGCAAGGCGCAGACGTACCCGAAGGCCCCTGTCTCGTAGCACTTGCCCCATGCGAGCATCGCGCCGACGTTGCCGCTCAAGATGTCGCCTTGCCCACCACACCGCTTGTACCCGCCGGGTGTGTCCACGACGACCTGTTCTTCTGTTGATTGGCTCCCGGAGAGCTGATTGTACGAGGCTCAGCGGAGGGGGGCCATGTGCGGTTGCCGCGAGTGCGTACCGTGCTGCCTGTGTCCGTCGCGATGATGTCCTCTTTATTCTTCTGGAGGATGGTCACGCCGCCGAGCACGCGCGATATGCACATGGCGTGCTCGTCTGGTGGGCTCTTCGGATCCACGCCCTGTAGCCCATGCAGGTGTGAGACCTCCCTCGGCAATCGTGGGGATCGAGAGGTTTGCACGTACAGCGTTGTCACTCAGCCGCTTGAACTCCATGACGTTTGGTGTGAGCACGGCTTTGCGGTAGCCCTTGATGAGGCTCAAATCCTGGCCGACCATCCATAGCGCATCCGCGTCGAGGACGATGTACATGTCCTATGGCCAGAGTATAGCATGTGTCTCAGCACATAGCGATTGCGAGGGGGGAAGCGGGTCGCACCTGCTCCTTCGCGATGTTCAGCGCCAGCTTGGCGAAGTTCTGCATGTAGTCCTCCCGCCCAAGGCCCGGGCCGATGACGAGGACATGGAGGCGCTCCAGTAATGACGAGAGAGCGGGTTTCACTTCAGCGGGCGATCTTCGTTGCCCATTGGACCCCGCAGACACGGCGATGGTCAGCGTTCCGCCTAGCGATGCGTGCGAGCGCAGATGCTCACTGGTCCTCGCGCAGGATAGGGTGGACGATGAGATCGGGTGAGTAGGACTTGATCGCACCGGCAGCGGTTGGCGAGCATATGACGTGCGAGAGATCTGCGCCGATGCGGAGTGCTGACATTGAGGCGAAGAATGGCGCTCCTGTGTAGCTTCACGATACAAGCCTCAGATGCCACAGCTCAAAGGGTAGAGAACGATGGACGTACTCGAGCGCACCTCCCAGAACACCGACCCGACCAGACTGGCCCTTGTGGAGGGAACCATTGAGAGGCGGGATGAGCTGTCTGATTTCGTTCAGGAGCGGGCGGGGTACGGGCATCTTGATTTCATAAATTTTTTCGTGAGTCGTTAGAGCAAGCCGAGATGTCGCGGTCGTATGTAAAAGAGGAGATGATCACAAATTATGTACGGGACGAGCACGGGTGGCCCAGTGACGTCTTCACTAGGGACCTGCAGTGGGGTTAGGTCCACCGCGCTGCACCGGCGCCCCGTGACCACCAAATCCGGTAACTTCAGTCTCGCCACCAAGACGGCCTCGATTGCGGTCCGCCACCAACATGCAATCATGACCATCGGCAAGTATACTACTATTTCGGTGCGCATATTTACCACTGTCGTTCATGGCGCTGTACGTTGAGAGATCCTACTACTAAGCCTAGTCACGTCGGTGTGTAGTTTAATGCCCGCGCTGGCGTCGATTCTGATCACGATTCTCTTCTGCCTACGGTCCTTGCTCGACCGTGTCCGCACGTACAACCCCCGACCTGACCACGTCCGCAGAGTATTCCACTACACGCTTATATATTTCTATCGCTTCCGTATGTAACCGACAAGTCTACTCAATATGCCTTTTTCCAAGCTTGCAATTGCGCAGATGGTTAACGTTAAGCCATCGCGTACGTCGCTCACTGCATGAATGATAGATGACAGTATTGACGAGCTCGGCACGCGATCTCGAACGACTTAAGCTGTTCGTGCGGTGGTTATGAAGATCTTAGCACGAACACTTTAGTTCGTTTGAGGGATATGGGAAGGCGTGGAAGACGTGGACAGGTAGAGCGGGAATCTGGCTCACCAGCTCCTAGAGACACTCAAGGCGCACAGGGACTCGCTCGATCGTTACGACTTGGTGTCGTACGAGCTGTTCCGCAAGGGAGGCCGCTAGGTACATAAGGCCAGTCAGAACATGAACAGATACGAGGCGAAGGCAGTTCGAGAAGCAGACGAAGAAGGCAGATGGATTAGGCAAGGGGTTCCCGAAGAAGTTGGTTGGGACGCCTAGCTAAAGGGGAGGCAAGAAGACAAGCTGAGGCGTGGATACGACTTCGTTCCTCGACACGCTGGCGCCAACAGCGGGCAGTGGGCTCAGCTGAATGTTGCGAACATCGAGTAGTCTTGCTTTGTTTTCGTTGGCGAGATACAACACGTATTCTCTGGCACGGTAGAGAGGGCTCTTTTTCTTGTTGCATGTGCGTCTTCCTCAGATTGCAGAAGGGTCGGCGTGTAACATTGCATAAACCTTCACAGCCAAAAGCGTGTCAGCCAGGAGAAATAACTCGCGAGCCTATAACCTCCGGTGCGACACTATCTTTCAACGTAGTACTGTACATGCATGTTCGATGCTTTTGTAATACTAGGATGTAATCATGTACTTACGGCAACTTGAACGGCCGCGATAAACATGCAAGACAAGCAACTTCGATCCAATAACATTGACCTTTAGTACATAATCACTCGTCCTGTTCAGACGATCTAATGTATTTTGTCACCCGTTCCAGCCGCATGTCGAGTCCCATTGTACCTGCTACACGTAGACGCTTGAGCGTGGGCTTTTCAACTTCAGAGACACGGGTCAAGACATCTGGATTGTGCCCAACAAGCCAAGTTGCGTGGAGAGTGTCGAGCTTCTTCACTACACGAGTACGTTTCCGATTCTCCCCTCCAATGGTGCAGATGAGCACGGCAGATGAAAGGAGCAGGACAGTTGATGCGGCGAGCCCGACTGCGACCTGGAAATTGAATCTGTAAGCGGCATGACGATCATCGAAGTGTTGCAACCAGTACCGCAACCACATTGATCTATAGAATTCCTATGTATCAACGAACGGAATTTGGCCTTGGGAAATCACGATGACTCACATTCAACCTCGAGTATAGCTGAGCACCAAGAGTTTGGCTCTTGTTGATTGTAAGGTCGCTGTGTTGTTGGGACGCATCCAAAGCGTGTGCCACTGATCATGGGCAAAGTCAGCATTAGTTGTTGGGCAAGTACTGACTGTACTAATTACTAACCTGCCCAGTACGTTGCTGCTGTCATCTCACCTGAAGCATAGATATAAGTCTCAGTGACAATGCGTCTGCGAAAGAAAACATGGAGCTCACTCAAGGCAACCTCAACGTCAGCAAGAGTGATCGTTGAATTGAGTTGCATACCCGGGCCACCTAATCTCATCAAGAGATATCTGTCGATCAATTACGATACGGTTTCAGCGTGAACAAGGAAATGGAAGCATGAGTACGGACTGTTCCGAAGCCGACATCATGACACTGCCGTTTCGAAGAGAAGCTTGGGTTTGAGAGGATGCATATAACATATGCGACCACTGGCAAATACGGTAAGCGACACTGTACAAAAGTTCCGCATAGTCGAGCGGCCCACCGCATCCACTTGGTTGTCTGTGCTCGGATAGTCTGAGTTGAGACTGTACTCATCGCTGGCAGTGTCGTTCCACATTATGGGCCGCCATTCGGACCACGTCGGTGATCGCAGCCTGCCTACTGTCTCAAGGGAGGTCAAGTTCCGTGTCACTGCATCGACGGTGCCACTCCGGGCAACCCAGGATAAGGTGCACCCGATCATTTGTGTTGCCTTATAACTGAAGTTACCTAGAAGTCGAATAAATCAGGGAAGTAGAAGTGGGTATGGCGTGCGTGAATACGGACCTCTCACTGCAGAGCCTGATTTCCCTGTGCTGTCGATGACATTGGTCGTGATCAGGAAAGCTGCGTTCCTCCCCTGCGAACGTCGCATTATCCAGAACTGATTCTGATTGTTGACTTCACACATAATTTGACAACGTACCAAAGGGATGCTGGCCGCTGACGCCTCATATGATGTATAACTAACGATTGCTTCCGTAGTATTACGACCCTGATTGAAGCCTGTGGCACGATCATCAGCACGCGGGTCAGGAGAAGGACGATCATCTCACTCAATGCATCAATGTTCTGTGAAGACCACGTCAGGTTGTAGCCATCATACGTCGCGCCGATGGTGGTATATGAATAACCGTCGCCCGGATCGTACTCCAGAGATATGACAGACGCATTTGGGACAGTTCCACAAGTGACATTTGCGGTCGTTGCATTGACTGCGACCTCGCCAACGGTATTGCTGGTGTCAAGAATGTCGTATATCGTATCGCCCGACAATCCAACGGTAGAGATTCCGTCGGCGACGAGCAAGCGTGGGAGAAGCTGCGCGGCGGTGACCCATGGATCTGCCGCGGCGTCGTCCTGAGTACTGATATTCAACGTGTTCAACACTGGCATCCCGACCGTCGTCGGAATGGGTGTGTTCATGTAGTCGAAGTTCTGCATGTTAAATATCGCAGGAGTGGTGATCGGCAGAATCGACAGCGAGCCCAGATATACCGCAATCTGTGTGACAACCAAGGGGCTCGAAGCCAGGGAGATCTGCTGCCAGAGACCAGTGAGCGCTGATACGATGCCGTTCCATGCATTGGCGTTGTCGTGTGCTGCAGTCAATGTCACGTATCGTTCGTTTAGCACCTTCCGGGCCGCCAACGAGTGGGTCAGATAGAGCAGCAGGGCAGCGTATGGCTAATCCGAGTCAAACGGGTCAGATACTACTTTGATGGTGATATATGAAGGACACATGCAACGATGAAGCCTTGCGAAAGCAGGGAGATATACTGTCCGACTCTGCTCGCGTCCGAGAGTGAAACAATGAGCGAGTGCTCAATGTCCTTTGCCCAAAGACAAAGGATCACGATGTGTCCGGCAACGAGGGTGGCGTGAAGAAGGAGACAAACTGCAGTCGTATACTTCACAGGCATGCCTGTTGAGGATGAGCGCAAAAGAGCAAGCACCAGGAAAAGAAACGCGTAACGTGTGTTGAGACCGCCTTGAATGACAATTGAATTAACTATTGCTAGCCGCTTTTTTGACCGGACTCACCCAGACTCACCCGCTTCGAGTTAAGTCAGACCGGAACCGGTAACCATGACTCGTGCGTTTCACGCCTTGACAGCCTGTGCGAGGATGTGTCGGCGTCTCTGAAATACACATACCGAGCCTCAGACATGGACGTCTCGGTCCGCTGTCGTCTGAATGACCTTGCCGAAAGCTGTGACCAAAACGCGTCGAAATGGCCAGTTCGGAGTAGGTCATGGCTGGACTGGCAAGCGTTCCTGACAACAAGTGTATAGCATGGCTAGGTCGAACGCGTACTTGACACACCGGCGCATCAATGTCTAAGGCATGAGAATCGTATCAAGCCAGATTAAATTTGCCCCGTTGGTGCAGTGCGCTCTGCGAACTGAATCTTTTCGGACTCGACTGACAGGGGCCGCCAACTTTCTACAGTGTAGCCATCTAGAGTATTGCCCCTCATTGACAGCGTCTAGTAGTCACCAAGCAGGAGGTTGGCGCTCACCGAAGTTCTAGTTGGTGGCAGTGCTTCGAGTTCAGTGAACCTGAAGGTGTCAAAGGGCGGGAACCACTGCGAGCCGGACTGCAGCTGGACGGCGAGCTTGCATACCTGGATCCCGACTCGGACGATGACAGCCTGAGGGAAACACCAACTTCCCAGCGGAGGTGGACGAGATTGAAACAGTTGACAAGGTTTTACATGCTCATAAACTATGTCTAATGATGCTTGGCTGGGCATCATGAGATGAAGTCGTAGACAGAGTTCAAGCTGACATCGGGCGTCTATATATCAGAACGCGCCACAGCGCCAATGCCACGGGATCGTGATCATGAGTACGGTACTACCGTAGCCAGCGTCGGCGAGCGCCTTCAACTTCGGATCGTAACTCTCGCCCCAATCCACCAGCAGGTACTCGGTCTATACGAAAGCCTTCGGTGTATAGTAATGACGTGGTCTTGAGTAAGTGTCTTAAATTTGTCGGAATCATAGTCATCTCAGAAACGTGCCACCAGCGCAGGCGCCGCAGGGGCAAAGAGCATGTCGTGTGCTATCAGACATCAGACAGCCCAGGACTATCGCCTATGAAGTCGCCTGCCTGCCTTTGCCCCAGTCTCGTTATGCCTCTGGCGTGACTGATCAGCACAGCAGTGTCGTAATCATTCGTTGCCGGACCCACCTCTATTCACCAAGCTCATCAAATATATGCGTGATTAGTATCAGGTCTCACGATATCAAATGTTAACTGGAGTTCAGGTATCCAGAAACGGGACCGTATCTCACTGCTGTCATCGCTCTCAAGGGCTGAATTCTAGCCACGCCTTGTGATCGTCGTCCGCTAACATAAAATTAGCTCAAGTGCAGCCGCGAGCCGGCTGTGTCTGCTGCAGAGCATTTGCGTAGTCCCAGGCTCAGGTTCTCGATGTCGCGCTGTTGAACCACGAGGCAAGTGGCGCTTCTAGCCTTCGTATCAATATATATCGGCTCACAACTTAATCGAATCTGCTCGCTTCCCCTCTGCCGACTGTTTCCTCAGGATGTATGTGGCGCAATGGCGAACTGCTCTTTCTTGTGTAGCGCTGCACGCTCTTCTCTTTGTAGCTCATATCGTGGTTGTATGCTTGTGGGCGCTGAAGATTGAGAAAGGATATGTGGTATTACCCTCACGAATGGATACCGTCCACACCTATATTTCCGTCATCTCGCAACTTGTCATCGTAGTGCGTTTTTCCCCCTAAAAGCGATCCATCATAAAACTCAATGTCTCTCCAATCAGATCGATACTGCCTTACTTCTCTATCTCGCGCAGGCTCTCGCGCTGCAAACCGTCCTGTCAAGGGGCGATACGCTAACAGCGGTCCACGACGTAGCAAGCGCTTGGACTGGCCTAGGCTCAGCGACTATCAGCTTATGGCACCAACTCTCCTTACCTTCCAATACACTAGGTGTCTTGAAGATCTTCGCCTATTTAGGTAGCATCACCGTGCTTCATACGACCACACCCGCAGTCTTCAGCATGGAAAACTTCAACCAGACGCGTCCAGCATCAGTGTCTACTACAGGTGGTATGCCGGTCATCAACAATGCTAGCATGTTCGTTCCATACACTTGAAAATAGACTGACTAATAAGCTGACGATCTGTGCATAGGTATGCGGTAGCCCCTATATCGGGGAACGACCCGTTTTTAGGCGCCGCCGTTAATCCCCCATGGACTTTGGCTACACAGCTGCTCCCGTATCTGGCGACTTCCGGAAGTGTTTCGACCATTGGGCTGTCTGGAGATACTGTTTATGACATCATCCAGCTCAGCGGCAATACTGGCGAGGTGTTGGTCAATGCGACGACAGCCAACGTCACTTGCAGCTATATCCCAAATGCCGAGGCGAGTCTTAATGGGACTACAGGCGAGCTAGACGCTGTGAAGGCCAGCTTCAACGGCGGCAACCTCAGCTACGTGATGCCATCATATTTCGAGGGCAGTCGTGAGTCTATGTTCCACCATGTTCGTTGGAACCCCTTTGATGATACTTGTTTCAGCGTTTCAGTTAGGCACAGTACTAGCCTTTACAATGTACGATGTGACTCCAGGCTATCGCATAACACTCGTGAGTGACTATACATACAATGCGTGAGTGTTCAGGCTCACTGTAAGTATTGCAGGGGCGAGATGCCGCATTCTTCGTCACATCCAACATCACCGATAGCCATGAGCAATTAGCAGGCACAATCCAAAGTTAGTACGATCCTTATTATACCCGAAGCATGCACGCCATTGACTTCCCGGTATCAGATCTTCCCGTACAGGGACAATTTATCGGTTGCACTCTTTCATGGATTCAGAAATCTGCCGTGGTCGATGCCGTGACTAGGAACCTCATTTCGTTGCACCCCAACAACACAGCGAGGTCAACAGAATGGGCTGAATGGACGCCGAGCTTTTCATCAAATGCAGAACCGCAGAAATACAATTACCCCAGTAGTAACAACGCAATAGATTCTGTGCGTAACGACCATGCTACTATCCTTGCAACTCATGACAAAACAAAATAATATACAGTGGTCTGACATGCTGCATTCCGGAGGCCAGTACAACCCTGAGGTGTCACCTCAGGACCCCCAGAAGACGTCATACACACAAAGGTAACACCGCATATATTGAAAGATGTGGGGAATCACTAATCAGTGAATATCAGTTATCTCACGTTGAAATTAGTAACGCTCAACGCGACGACTTCTCTCGAGGACTTTGAGGCCGCCTTAAGTAAGGATATCTACAGTAAATCAGTTTTTACTGGTGTCTGACGCAACAATGCACCCGCGGAACAGGCGAAATGACTGCAGCGACCTACTGGGCAGGTAAGAATGGGTGTCTTGTTTCAAGACACTTTCACTGACCCTGCGACCTCTTAAAACAGTAGGACACATGCTCGGCCCAAGTGATCGGGCAGAGGATGTTACGCTCACCCAAGGTCATGCAGGAAGCGTCCAACCAATGTCCAGGCTAACTGTCAGTCGAGTCTCCCGTTATCACTACTGCCTTTAGACGAACTGACATGTCTGGATCGTAGATAAACATCGTGCAGGTATAGTACTGCCTCGCAGTTGTACAAACAATCCCGGACTCACACTTGCACGTCAGACCTTAGTCGGTCTCGTTGCATCGCTGATCTTGCTCTTGCTCGCACTTTCCTTTGTGTACACATTCGTGATGAGGAGCCACTTACCCGCTGTAGAAGAGGCAGGCATTCTACAGACAGTGTGGCTCGTAGGGCGTAATCCACGCATCCTCGACAAGGTAACGCAAGTAGAAAGCCCGACCACCGCCGAGCTGCGCGCAGTCGGCATGCTGGAACTTGATATGCTAGCGAAACCAATCGAGATGAAGCACAGAACAAGACAAGCATCGGACTCGAGCCGCTCCTTGTTGTATTATTCTGTACCTCACACCGAAGCCTCCGACGAATGATCGATGATTGATTTCGACCGAGGAGCCTGCCCGTTGTCGACGAGGCTGGCATCTTGCAGATGACTCGGCTCGTAAGTCATAAGCCTCAAGGCCTCACGCGCCACGAACCCGACAACCAGTGAGCTACGCTCTGCTGGTATGGTTGAGCTCGGCAATGTAACACGCGGACGAGGTAGCACTTAGTAAAACGCGGGGCACACGCTCTAGTCATTCTCGACCGCGGCTGTCACATTCCTGCGTGCCTTCAGATGAGGCCTCAAACGATTGGCAGATTTGCTTCGACCTCTATTGATATTACTATATGCTCCAACGACGGCGACGGCAGTACATGCGAGAAATCTAGGACCCACATCCGAAAGACCACACACCGCACCAGATGTCAAATAGAAAGCAGTTGGTGTTAGTACAAGTATGCGAGTATGCTAGGGCGAATCCAATCACAGCGGATGGTGGAATAAGGAAGAATGAAGCAGCAGGAGCAGATGCGATCATGCCTTGGGCTTGCGCGCGTACTTGCGCCTGTACTTGCTGTCGATGCTCTCGAGATAGTAGCCGCCAGGCCAGATGTGCTCAAGCGAGCCCTCGGGTACGTACGACCCTGCGTTGTGGTTCTTCTCACGGAGCTGCGAAGTGACATCAGTACCCGCCACAATGTAGCACGAGAAGCAACGTACAGTGAGTGCATCAACGTAGGTCTGGCACGGCACGACGGTCATGCTCTCCAATCTCTTGATAAGGTCCATCTTCTCCCGGATCTCAGTCGTGTCACCCTTCACGCGGATCGTGAAGAAGCTGCTTGCGAGACCACTGCCGAACGCGAACATGCTGATGCGCTTGCCTTTCAGCTCCGCGGGCTCGATGCTCGCGAGCAGCGACGCAAGACCACCATAGAGCGACGCGGTGTACATGTTGCCGCACCGCCGTGCGCAGCGCATGCCGAACTCGACCGTGCTCTCGAACTCCTTCTTTGCGACACCGATGAACGTCTTCTCGAGCGCCTTGTCCGTCAGCGACTCCTTGTACGGCTGCGCGAGGATCGCCTCCGCGTTAGGGACGTCGGCGTACTTCGGCGACTTGGGGTTCGCCATGAAATCGTTCCAAACCTGAGCATCTTCGTTAGGAACGTAATTCTTTCAAGGTCAGGGATCATACGTACCAAGCGCGCATGCGCCTTCTGGACCATCTTGCCGTAAGGGCTGTGGAATACAGGGAAGTCGACGTCGTCGAGCGAGAACGCTGCGAGCGAAGTCGCAGAGTCGCCGTTCGTGTTCAAGTTCGCCGTCTTCTTTGCCTTCGCGTGTTTCCGACGGTAGGCGGTGTAGGCGGCATCGATGGCAGAGACGTAGGCGGTAATGGAGAGGGGGCCGTCAACCTCGGGGTACTCAGACTCGAGCTTGGGCTTGTAGAAGTCGTACGTGTTCGCCATGTGGGTGCCATGGGTCGCTAATCGAGAGGGAAGGAAACTCAGCAAATCGAGTTTGGTACATCGAGGAACCAGGGTGCGAAAGGGAGATAGGTGTTTAGACGCGCGCGTCATAGCCAAGACGAGCGAATACGGGCAATCGGGCGAAGCCATAGACTAAAAGTCAAAGATATGATGTGATACTCACGCTCGAAGACGAGTGGGGCGTTCGGACCAATCAGTATGGCGAATGCACCCGCACCGCCAGTTGGCCGGCCGCTGCCCTCGGCGTAGATGGCGATATCACCGCCAACGACGATCGCGTTCCGCCCATCCCAAGACGAGGACTCAACCCAGTTAATCGCGTTGAACAGAGCAGCAGTGGAGCCGTAGCATGCGTTCTTCGAGTCGACACCCTCGACGTCAGTGTTGCCTGCCCCCGCGAAGAGATCCATCAGGACCGTCTTAGTCGCCTTGGACTTGTCAATGATAGTTTCTGTGCCGACGTCGATGCGGCCAATGGACAAGGGATCGACGTTGTACTTCTCGAGCAAGTTGACAACGGCTTTTCGCGACGGAAGTCAGGATGAGCGTTTTCCAACAGCTCGGGTGCATACTCACCGGTCAACGCGAACGAGTTGATATCTTCCCGGTCGTCACAGCACGCCATGTACTTCTGGCCGAGACCAATGGTGTACTTGCCCTTCGAGACACCGTCGAATACCTCAAGCTCCTCCTCCGAGATGCACTGCACACGACCCGCTCAGAACGACACGTTTCACAGTCCGACTTCTCCGCTCACCCTCTGAGGGAAGTACATCTCCATGGCGAGAACACCGACATCCTTGGGACGCGCTGGTGCATCGACGTCCTGGTGGTGGCGCGTAGAGCTGCTGAGGGGGACAGTCATGATGATGGTGGTAGGAAGTATGTGAGAGGAAGTACGGAGGAGGTGGTGCGGGCTGGCTTGGGAGGGTATGCGCGGAGAGCTAAGGGAGGGAGGCCGGAGATAATCAAGCGTTATATAGGATCTGAAGAGGAGATGGGTCGACAGTCGGAAAATACTTTTTTAGTGAAATGGAAATGTTGGTGGTACGACCAACACGTCCATGCAGCCTATTCCTGCCCCTGATTGGCTGCCCCGCATTCCTCTTCCGCCAACGCACCACCATGGCCTGACCTATTACTCCAGCGCCCCGGCTTGTTCGCTCTCTCTTGGCCGATGTCTCGCAGAAATCGATCAATGTCGTCAATGGAGCAACCGAGCGAGGGAAGCCCTGGACAGCTTCGCGAACGCCGACGGTAGTAGCCACAGTCGTACCTGCTTGATTTGGCTAGCCACTGGCAGTCGCGACTAGCTCCCGCTTTTGTCTCCTCCCACCTGCGTGGCCAGCGACTCAGTCGACCGGCTCATCTACCACGGCGTATCTGCCGCGGCCTTGTCTGGGTGGGTATTGTTATCGTCTGGCACGGACCGCGCTGTTAGAACGACGCCATGGAAGTCGCCGGCTTCTCAGCCAGTCCTCCAATTGTCCAATCCGGTTCACGGGGGCACTGCTTTCTCCACCCGCCTCGGCCCTTTCGAGAGACACTCCATCACGCCCTCAAGGTAAGATGTGGTCATGCTTCAGGTACATCAAGCAAACTGTTTGCGGAGGTTTCATAGGCATTCGTCCAACACTATTCTATCCCGGTATGGCCTTGCGCACTCTACGTACGTCTCTCTGCACGTTCTGTGTCTGACAGTACCGGTATCGGTCACTCCATCCGGTTTGTCTTTGCAGCTGTGGCGTGCCAAAGGCTGCCAAAGGGCGAAGGCGGCTCCGATCGTTGACTGGAACGCTGTGTCGTGGCGTCTGATGTGACATGGGCGGTATGTGTCTGTACTTACACTTGGCTTGATGGCCATGGAAGTGTGAACAGCCGTGTCTACGCCTGCGGCTTACAGTAAGGCCTCCACACTGCATCGTGTCGGTTATTCCACTCGCAGTAACTTAACTGTCGCCGTACAGATCCATCTCAGGTGCCCAGGCACTGGTCGCTTTTTCGACGGCCCTTACAATCGATCTTCTCTCGCTGATGCACGGACATCTGATCGGTATGTTATCTCGGAGACATGATGTGGTATGTCAGCTTTCGCGTCCTTTCGGTATGTAGCCATGCAGTGGCCATGTATCACAGATAATTTCGTACGGCCGCGCACCTTCGGCTGACAAGGAAGCAGAGCCGCAGGCGTATAGACGTACAAAAACGTTCTCCTCGTAGTGACACGTTAGCGATCCACAGGCGGGATTGCAGTTACCGATGGACGTGTTATCCACGCGGCAACGAAGTCTGAGAGCCGAGGAGAAACACGTAAGTCCTCAACTGCTCTTGACAGTCCATTCCCTCACATACTTACGCGACGAGTTATCATGTAGGGGTCCCCGATGATGTTGCCCCCAAGTTGAACGTGATCTTGGACCTCTACTATGGTCTGACGCAGATGACTCAAACCAAGACGACGTCACAGGTTCAATCTGCCCAGGGAAGTACTAAGTGATCGCACCATCCCGTTATTCAGCCTGAGTGGTACAATCAGCACACAGCTGCGCGCTGTCATCCCCTGATAGCGGAGTCTTTTCGTTGCAGGCTCGACAAAGCTCACGCAATGGTATCCACCAAAGGAGGCTAGTAGTAGTAGTACGGGCGGCGCAGCGCCGGTTGGAAGCGTACGCGCTGATGCATGAGCGATGTTCAGGTTCAGACTAAGTACTACTTGATATACGCGTATGATCGTGCAATTGGTATCTTGTTGCCGAACGAAAGACCATTGTCAATCCCCAATCAGGGCACTGGAGTGTGGTATGCAGCGGAGACTAACGATATCCGTCCTTCGTCTTCAGAGCTTCAGTAGTCTAGAGTAGTCTTCAGCTTCAGCCACGGCGGGCCAATCCGGCCCGGCACTCTTGCCGCTTACGGCCAACTGTGGCGCGGCCTCGCGCAGGTGCGGTTCCGAGTCCTCCAATTCCACTGAGTGATCATCGCACTGGCAGTGCTCGCGCATAGCGAAGTGCTCCTCTTCCCGCGTATCTTGCAACCTAAAGCACTACTTCTGACGAAACTAGGGCACCTGTGACGATTGTAAGCGGCTTTCAAGACATCCTCTCATGACGGATCCGGAACGAACAGGGGGGGTGAAGACAGTACAAGATGACTTGCACGGAGCGATGGGCGACCTGCACATAGCTGAACAAGCCCCAATAATACATACTGCTGCTCTCGAGTCCAACCCATGGACCGAGCCTGCATCCGAATCTGCGGACGCGCAGCCTGACGTCGACACGCACGAGCGAACCCTGCACACGCCTGATCCCTCATCTCTGGACCCTACGGCCACACAGAGCTTCGTCACGGGAGAGCTCGGAGATTCGAAGCCGCATGCAAGCGAGGATGTCCTGTCGGAGTTCGACCCTCTAGCCAGCTCGGAGGAAAAGGCTGCACGCGAAGCATGGGCGAGCTCCGAGGCGCACCCCCCACCTCCACCCAAGGATGAGGCGTCGTCTACGGCTGCTGCTCGAACGCAAGCTGAAGAAGGCGACCAACAAGGCACTTCAATATCGGACTCACCTTCTGCAGCCGCGAGCACCTTCCCCGGGCTCGCCGCCCTGGCCCGCACATTCGCCATCCCACTCGGGGGACGCACCCAACGTCCTCAATCTCTCGAGACAGCTACCTCAGTTCCATCACCCGCCACCCTCTCTTCTTTCGCACAGCAGCAAACAGCACCACCAACGCGCCCGCCGATGGTCGATCCTGAGAACTCGAGTGCCACGGAGGTGACTGGCGGCAGCGGGCGGAGCACACCTGGGATTCAGGACCTGGAGCGCGATAGAGGGAAGGCGGTCGACAAAGACAACCCGCCATTTGACTTCCAGAAGTTTTTGGACCAGATGAAGCTGAAGGGCGCGGAGCCTGTGGCGAAGTACCTGCGGTCGTATGTCAGTGCCACTACTTCTATCTGTATAGTTGTTGATTACATAGGATATATGCATGCGCGTGTTGTTCTTTTCGGCCGTATATATGACCCTGCAGATTCTTGAGCAACTTTGCAAAGCGGACGTTCACGGTGACTGACCAGGTCAAACTAATCAACGATTTCCTCGGTGTAAGCCGTCTCTGTCATGTGCTTTTCTGCGGTTGTTCAACCGATCATTTTTACCCACTACGTAGTTCATCGCTGAACGCATGCGCGAAACGGACATATGGAAGAACGCGACGGATGCCGAGTTCGATAACGCCATGGAGGGGATGGAGAAGCTTGTTATGAACCGACTCTATGACTTGTACGTCAGTCCTCACAATATCATTCATTTTTGTGTAGCTGATAATAAGTCCTTAGCACATTTACACCCGCCGTCGCTCGCATGGTTCCCCCACGGCCGGTGACGGTAGACGACCTCGAACGTGATCGAGTGCTATCACAACGAATAGCATTATTCAAGTGGATTGAACCTAAACATCTGGACATTCCTGAAGGCGAGGGTAGTGAAGGCTTTATGATGTTTGCTCAGCAAGGTTCGCACTCGTTCACGACCTCACAGAAGCTTCCCTGACTTCGTTGCATCTGCTGTGTTAGAGCTGCTGAAGGTCAACCACTATAAAGCGCCTCGGGACAAGCTCATCTGCATATTGAACAGTTGCAAGGTCATCTTTGGTCCGGTTTCCTTCTGCTCGTTCGCGATCGGTCTGACTGATTGCATGCCTCTTCTACTTTTCAGGCTTACTCAGGCATCTACATAAAGAAGAAAGTGCCGATACTTTCGTACCGATGCTAATCTATGTTGTACTCAAGGCAAACCCACCTAATCTCTTGTCAAATATGGAGTGAGTACCCCGAAGGATTCCCGTTCAGGATTGACATCTGACGAGTTCGGTTGTGTAGGTTCATCAGTCGCTTCAGGAATCCCGCTAAGTTGCAAAGTGAAGCAGGATATTACCTCTCTAGCCTTGTATGTGTCCTCTCTTTATGATTACAATGAGCGGCAGCTCACGATACATAGATGGGCGCGGTTTCGTTCATCGAGACCATGGATCATACCTCATTATCAAACATCACTCAGGAGGGATTCGAGAAGTATGGTCCCTTTCTATCAGCCTGGGTCGCATAATCTGAGGCAGTGTCCAGGAACGTTGAGCTGTCCATCCAGTCACTACCCACAAGCGGAACGGTGACACCAGAGTCATCCACTCCATCGTCGGGAATATCCAGAGCCTCAACGCCTTCTCGCTCGTCGCCCCACTTGGGTGAAGAGTCCGCGCAGCCACTCGCCCTGCCAACGCCTGCTCAGGCGCTCAGCGAGGACGCCCGGCGTATACTACAGAAGACTGGAGATACGCTCTCAAAACCGCTGAACGCCATCAGCCGCATTTTCAACGAAGTCCTCGACAACGCTGAGGAGTCATTCTCGTCCCTCCCCTCCCCTTTCAACCCTGAGTCAGCGCGCGATCAGCGGCAGTACCAGCACCAGCTCGACCATGACCAGCAGCTCGCGCAGCAACTTGGGTTCCCGGTCCCGCAGACGCCGTACGGTGCAGGAGACGACGGTCAGCAGGTCGGCGGGTATACGACGCCCATACAAACACCATACAAGCAGCGCGTACGAAGAGTGCCATCACCACTCTCCACAGGCCAATCGCCGGGATCCTACTCAATGGGCATCGACACCCCGACACGTCCACGCGGGTCCGCCCCAATGTCGCCGTCAATGGCCCCACGGAGCGCTTCTGCCGTCCACTCGAGGCCGAATTCAGCTGATCTGCGACCACAATCCGCGCACGTGTCGCGAACACCTACGCCAAGTCTGGACCTTGCAGGCTTGCAGGACGAGATCGATCGTGCGCACGAGAGGGCAGCGGTCGCAGCACGAGAAACGCTAAGGCAAATATTCCCCACGACGGATCCAGAAATCATGGACTGGGTGCTGGAAGCTAACGAGGGCGACCTTGGGAAGAGTATAGAAGCACTTCTCGAGATGAATAGCGGGAGTTAGACGCGCTGCCGGTATTAACATGCATTCGTCATATTGTGGCCAGCCGTCCTCAACACGTATACATGTATTGCAACTAATGAAGACCATGTGTTTCCTCGCCAAGTGCCGCCTATGTATGACCAACCAGCTGAGAACGAGCTTGTTACAGTACGGAGGTCAGGTAACTTACAACGGTTCCTGTTCAACGTTTCAAGACCGATTTGGCAGGTATTGGGGTTGGTATTTCACCATGTAACGTATCTTCTGTTGCGGAGCATGGGCGGCCTCAAGTTACGCAACAGCTGCTCCAACGAGCCTCTGTCCATGCGCGTAAAAGTACTCATCTCTAGGCAAGGTACCACCTTCCCTGAAGTTCGCTCTTACCTCACCGTCCCCGCGTCGCCAGCCTCGACCAGTCAGCCGACCTTGAAACCAATCTCAGCACGCGAGCTATCTACGTTCATGCACGTCGTTTAAATCTGGATATAGAACAGTCTCTCAGGTGGGCTAGAATGGCAAAGGAGAGCATCCCGCTCGTCTTTTGCGACAACCCTGCATGCATCACATGGAAAGGAGGGTTGCAGGAATTCGGCAGATGTAACCTGAGTGAATACTGTGTGAGTCCAATGTTAACCATTCATCTCATGTTTTTCCTTGACCTGGCGACAGTCCAAAGAATGCCAGAAGCAGGCGTGGCCTTCCCACCGAACGGTCTGTCGCAAGTCACAGGCGTACAGGAACATGCTTAGCGACGAGGAACGCAAGCTCTGGAACGACCTCCAGCGCTGGGCACTGCGGCCAGCTCGCCATCGGACGCCCTGTACCACGGCATGTTCGCCGCCTCTCAAGCGCACGGAGCTCATTGGGTAGGTGTCCACGTGTATCTGACCGAGGAGGCGCATACGAGGGGACATTTCAAAGTCGCAAGTATCGAAGCAACGCAGTGGGCGTTGGCGACCAATTCCTGCAAGCCATTCATCACGAAGATGTTCGATGCATTATCCCAGAAACGAGCAACGCTGGAGCAGGAGGCGAAGACGCTCCCACACGACGTCGTTCACGGGATTGGGATGGTCATATTGTTCATTCACTTGGAGAACCTGTTGGGGTGATGGTTATGGAATTGCCGTACCGCATACAGAGTGCGGACATACCACAGCACGTGTACGACACTGCCGACTGCACTGCACTGTTGAAACGGGACCTGCAGAAGCAGTCTTAGGCGTTCCGGAGGGGAGACAATAACTGTCTGTACACGCGAGCTCATACTGGAGTAAGCAGGTACACAGGCGTAATGTGCACAATGAGTTGAATATTGTTACCTGTTGACTCAATGTATTGATAAGCGAGAGAAACACGGCTGAAAGTTCCGTATTAAACAACGGCGGGCATACACAACTACCCATGAGTTTTAAAGAGCAAATTCGTATCGACCTAGTGAAGCGCATTATGCTGTAGTCGTGCCATGAAGACCACATTCGCAGAACACGTACCCCCTTGATGATTTCTTCGTTCGCATGAGTGAAGTTGGTGAGTATTGCGATAATATCCGTAGGTGAGACGCTTGTCGCGCAGCGCGAGCAGCTTGCAGCTTGGAAGCACAGCTCGCCGACCAGTGATGTGTCGTTTTCAACGACCTTACGTGGACAATCGCGCAAAGCTTGAAGGCGAGCAAAGCAAGCGTTGGCCCAGCGCGAGCGAGGGTGACCACACCCCAACCCCCCGGACGGGCAAGACATTAGGATAGCTGGCGGGAATGCTGCAGCCCAGGATTTGCCAAGTGCATCTTCGGCCGCTGCCACACAGTGCTGGTGGTACCGCAGAAGGCGGAAGTAGTGGCCGGCCGAGACATGCTCCATTGCAGGGATGAACGCTGCGCGGAGCTTCTTGGTGTTCCAAGAGAGAATATGCTTCGCTGCAGCGATCGATTCTGCCTTGAGACCGTGTGCGGAGGCAAGGAGGTAGGCCTGCAGAGGATCCTCTGCAGAAATGGCCCGCCACCGCTTTGCGAGAGTATCGCGCACTCTCAGCATTTCGTAGTTCGCGGCAGCACGAAGGCCGCAAGCGATGACTACCAACTCGTCCGGATCCTCTCTCTCCGTCCGTAAGAGTAGCTCTAACGTCTTGCTATCTTCCGGCAGGGCTAGAACGGGAGAGTTTACGACAGCGGAAGTTGCCACGCCTTCGTCCTTAGGCGCGGTGCTCAACTCTTCAGCTGCAATGAGATGAGGAGATTGAAGTGTAAGAAAGGTATCCTCCGGCAGGTTGTAGTAGACGTTGTCCGTGGTCCGGATGCCATTCTCGCTTAGGCTGGCATCGTCAGGATCGCGTACTCGGTAGTAAGCGGAGGGCTCCTGGCGACCTGTTGCGTGCGCACTCTTATCTCCCTGAGGGCAAAAGTTGACTTCATCGGCAGAGGATATTTGGCGGTCAACAGCTTGGATGAGCCTGTGATAGCACCCAGCGGGGATATCTTCTAGCTGAGGTACGTAAGCCTCGAGTACGCCTTGATTGCCTGGTGCAGCCAGTCTGACCGCAGCGATTTTTGCGATACTTTCTAGTCCATGCTTACATGCCATGCAGAACACCTCCAAAGGAGAGCATTCCACTCCGGCCGTAAGTCTGGCCTTCATGAATTCCACCGCCTGCACGATCTCATATTTCAGTGCGGCGCGTGTGACACTGCTGATGTGCTGCCAATCAGTGAATAAATAGATCGTCAACTGGGGATCGCGGACTGGGTAGAAAATGCGCAGTAGGTCCTCCAACGTACGGGCGTCCTCCTCAACCTCGACGAGCGGAAGAGTCTCAGGAAGAGACGTGGGTGGCGGTTGGGGAAGGCTGAACATAGTTTCGAATATTGGAGAGGCTATGGAGAGGATCTGGCGATGCACGCGAAAGTGAGTGTTATCCGGTGAGCACAGTATGGTGTCGGCATCTGGGCGATTGAACAAGGCCGGTGCGATCTTTGGGTCCCCGCTGGTAGCACGAGGGGAAGTTGGAGTCGACATTTGTGCTAGGGGTGCTTACAGCGTACCCAGCGCTCTAGACATGGTTCAGAAAGGATCGTGGATCGTCGGGAGGTTATCATGTTACCACCTACAAAGTACCTGTTCTCGGAGACTGGCCGTAATGAACGATACGGCCGCGGCAACCACTGGACTCAGGTCCAGATGTAGAGAGCCGGCTACTTTTTTTCTATGATGCAATTGCGAGTACGCAGTAGGAGTACAGGTTAGAGCTTCGGTGACAGTAGGCACTGGCGCTGGCAAAACCCATCGGAACCATTGGATGTAGCCACGCTTGCAACTGGCGCGGTTCTACTCGATCACGTGATTGACCGACGCGTCGCGTTCGAACTTCGAGTCGAACTAGAGTGACTTGACCGCTGTCTTACACCGCTCTGGCCGCTCGTCGATCTCTCGTCCTCACCATCAACCTAGAATCGGAGCCTAAACTTAGACAAATTTGACCGGGATGGCTGCGATGCTCGAGACGCCATCTCGCGTGTGGAGACGCATTGAGTCTGTAGAAGGCAGAGATATGCCGTCTCTTCCATCCCTCCCAGCGTTCGACGATTCCGAGGACGACCCTGAGTCCGACATCAACGCAGAACCTAGCGACGAATCACCAGATATCCTCCCAGTTCACTCGACACCAGCGTTGTCGAGCCAGACACAAACCACCATTAGGGCACCGTCAAGCACATCCAGCACTGCACGGTTTGCACAGTCCATCGCTTCGCGATCGTCTAAATCTGCTCTGTCGGCGTCCGGCGTGAGCGCCATCAAGCTACCTCCGGAGGGGAGTTTCGACGTCAGCAGGATCCCTAGTCTACCTGACGTGCACGGCGCGCATGCAGACGACGATGACTTTGACCTCCGAAGTAGTGATCAAGAGACAGAGGAGAGCTCTCTACCCAAGTCGCCGCCACTGGACCCGAGGAGTGCGAGTCAAGGGTTTGATCGTGACCTGGACCTTTCGGAAGCTTTGCGGTCTATCAGTCGTCCCAACTCGCCTCAGGAACATGGCGTTCCGACACCGCAGAAGCCATATGACTATTCTGTCAGTCTACGATCGGAGAAGAAGGTGCGTGGCTCTGTCTTTTGTATACCAGGAAGACGTCGTTGGAGCAGTCTGAGTCGGTTCCTTTCTATTCGATCACATCTAATCTGTGTACCCTTGCACCGTTCTTTTTGTTCTACTGTACTTGGGCTGACCATCTTGTTTAGCCGTCTCCTTTCGACAAAATGCGGAATGTCTCTTTCCGACGGCCCCTTTCGCGCACCAGGACGCCGTCACTCACACGGGCCACGCCTTCACCCTCGTCGTTATCCTCAACCTCCACTCCCCACAGCACTCGATCAGTCGCATTACCCAGAGAGACAGCAGCGTCTCCTTCCCCAGCGGCAGTCCCTCTTCCCCGGTCAGCGACTGCGTCTCCGGCGCTCGTTCCCTTACCTCCTTCTGCCAATGCATCGCCTGCGGTGCCTGATGCAGGTGTGTCATACGCGACAGGCTTTGAAGGACCTTCAGATGCACGCGAAGAGTCTCGAGATGACATGGATCTTACGGACACGATGTCGCAGGAGATGGAGCTCAGGGATTCCGGTCAAGACAGTACGAGGGAGCCGACTTTTTCCTCGGAGGCGTCGTCTCAAGCTGCTGGACACCCTGTGTCGCACTCACCTCATGGTTTATCCGCGGCGTTCTCATCGCCTGCGCCTTCAGCTATGTTCACGCCAACGCCGGCCTTCCAGCCCAGACCCCGAGCGCGTTTCGCTGCTGCGCTTCCTCTCGCTACTCCCCGTCAGGGGCAGTTTAATGCTCACGACATAACGACAGCAGAGTACAATGAAGACGACCTCGCCACTCCGTCAGCGCACAAACGCTCGTTCTTGCTCTCGGTCATCAACTCGACAGTTCGTCCTCGGATCTCTTACACACCACACCCTCATCGCGCTGGCAAGGGTATACCGGGCCCTGCGACGCCGAGCGTAAACCTGCAGACAGCGTTCGCGGGAGTCACGCCGAGGCCACGGTCGCAGGTCCGAGGGCGCCTCTCGCATCCTCTAGCCCAACCACTCAGCGCGCCATCGGATTCCGGGTCTGCTTCGGGTGCAGAATCTCTCGGTGACACGCAAACTCATTCGCCTATCGCAAGTGGTTCCGAGTCGCCATACGATGGCAACGCAGACCGCATGTCGTTTGTGTCGACGGCCTCGTCGCAAGACCTGACGACGCATGCGCGTGCTAACGCTTCCTTCGACCCGGTGATGGGTCTTGGCGAGCGCGGACACGGTGTCGGGCGGTTCAACGCTGGCAAGCTGAACTCGTATCTGCATGGGCTGAACCGACGCTTGCAAGAAGAGAATGAGACACTTGTCTTCCGGCTGAGAACGTATGAGGAGAAATACGGGCAAGGCGCGGTGGCCGAGCAAGCGTCGGTGGCTGCGGTACCTCAGGCATCGGACCACTCCGCGTTCAGCAGGCGGTCCAGCGCAGGGAGGCGAGTCAGCGCTGGGCCAAGTCTCGGTCTTGGGGACGTGCCGGAAGAAGTGGCTGAGGGATGGCTGGAGGAGAAGGCTGCCCTCCAGGACGAGATAGAGGAGCTGAAAGAAGCCTTGCAGCAGCATCTCGCTGCCCAACAGGAAGGTGAACAAGCCCTGGAGCAGGAGAAGAGCAAGAGAGTGAGAGACCGGCAGGACTTCGAAGAGCGGGTCCTCGAGGTGAACAAGAAGGTCTCCGACATTGTCCAGGGTCTAGAAAATAAGCTCGCAGACTCGGAGAGGCATCTGCAGGCCTCTGAGCGAGCGAAAGCCGCCAAAGTTAAGGACTTGGAACGACAGATCGAAACGTTGATCGCAGAGAACGAACTGCTAGAGGACAGGGCTAGAAAGGCTGAGCAAGCTCTGGAGGGCGGCAGGGAGCTTGGCGCCGAACTGAATGGGGCAAATGAACGCGTCTCACAGTTGACTAGTGACCTCCGGAACGCTCAGCAGCAGATGAAGGAGCTCGAGGTTGAAGTCATGACGTCGGATGGCAAGATTGACGACCTCGAGAGCAGACTGCAGAAAGAGAGGGAAGCCAGGAACACTCATGAAGACGAGTTGCGCACAAAGAAGAGTCAGCTTGACGATGCGTTGAACACTGTTGACCAGTTGACGCAAGATCTCCACCAGGCACAAGAGGATCTACGTGCGGCTGAGAGCTACGTAGCACAAGTAGACGCTGACGCAGGGGCCGCTGCCGAACGCATCGAAAGCCTCGAAGTTCAACTGTCGGCCGCGCAAGAGCGTATGAATGCTATGGAAGAGGAAGCCGAACAGGACGAGCAAGAAATCACTCGGCTCAGCGGCGAGGCGAAGCACGCTGCTGAATTGGGACGTCAGATGCAGCAGGCTCTGGAAGCCGCGGAGGCTAGGATCGTGTCAAAGGAGCAGGAAGTTGCCTCTTTGCAGGCAGCACTGACATTCGCAGAGCGTGCCGCTGACCGAGAGAAGGAACGTTCACAGTCGAAATCGAATATCGTGCAGAGCGACTCATCGCAAGAACTCCGCGCTGACGTAGAAACCCTCGAGGACGAGTTGGCAACAGCGCACAAGGAAATCGCTCGCTTGAAGACAGTCATCAGTCAGTCGCCTGCGCGCAAGGCAATCGACAAGGCCAAAGATGCCAAAATTGATCTACTCGAGAGGGAGAAGGTCGATCTTCTAGAACGGCTCAAGGCGAGCAAAGGCAACACGAGTCTTCATGGAACACCTAGCAAGGCTGCAAATGGAAGTCACTTCTCGCCCTTGCATCGGCAACTTCTAGCATTGAAGAGCCCCAAGACACCCGGAGGTCCCATGCGCGATGTAAGCATAGACGAATTCGTAGACTGTTCACTGCGTACTCAAGTTTGGGGCAGCTTTCTTGGCTGCAGACGACCATGAACGACCCTTCAATATCACCCCTCGTGGCTGAGATTCAGCGTCTGCAGGGGCAATTGGACAGGGCGAATCAAAGCATTGACGATAAGTTGGACAAGCTTGAGGATGCAGGTCTTGGCGTCGTCGGGCTCACAACGCAGCTAGAGGACGCTCGCGAGAGGATTGTAGCCCTTGAGGACGAGGTCGCGCGGCTCTCTAGGAAGGAGAGCAGGCTTGAGCGTCGACTTCAAAGAGTGCGCTGTACGAAGTGCTGTGCTAGGGTCGACCTGCGCGGGCTGCTCACTGCGTCAGTGGGCGACGAGAGGTACGTAAGCCACTACTGCCTGTCATCTGATTGACCCAGCGTGCATTAGTTCAATGCTTGAAGAGTCGCACGTGAGCCTCATCTCAGAGCCGCCCACACCGCCGACGAGGACGAGCGAGACTCTGCGTGCACAACTGCAAGAAGTCAATGCTCAACTGGCCTCTATGAAGCAGCAATGGGACGACGAGAAGTGTCAGCTCCTCGGAGAGAAGGCCGTACTCCAAGATGCAGCCCACCGACTCAACTCGGAGATCCGTGACACCAAGAGAGAGCTCAAGAAGCTGGTCGATACAGGTAAGGCTGGGGAACATGCTCGCGCTAGTGTTCAGGAGGTAGGCCCTCGCTTTCGCGTCGACATGGCGTTGAACGACCTGACAAACTTGGCTGCGCAGGAGCTGGACCATGCGAGGCATGTCATAGACGAACTCGAAAACGAGCTTACAGCGGAGCGTGCCCGTCTAAGAACATTGTCCACCGAACAGTCTCGTGTTCAACGGCAGAAGGACGAAGTCGCCTTCCAACTGCGGCGAACAGAATCTGTGGGTGCCTCACGACTATGTGTGAGACGATGCTAATGCGACGGCTCCAGGACATGTCCGGTGTCAGGAGTCAGCTCCAAACCCTCAAGCAAGAGAACCAGGAGCTCTCTCATCGGCTGCGATGTACGTAGTCTCATGCTCTTGTCGCACAGTGCTGGCTCTGATGTGCAGCCAGCGAGCTCTGTTGCAGAGCAAAAGACCCGCGCTCTTGAGACGAAAGTCTCCGAGAACGCGGAGATGATCGAGCAATTGCGACAAGAACGCACCCTGCTGGTGTCCGAACACAAAGAGCTCCAGCGCCGGTACTCGAGGATTTCAGACGTGCGTCCTCGTATTTTCCCCAACTGGAGCATACACCGAACCCATTCAATTCACAGCACATGAACCAAGTCCGAGAGGAACACGCAGCCTCGCAGGTCTCGCACGACGAACGCAGACACCAGCTCGACCTTCGCTTGTTAGAGATCGACGATCTCAAGCGCGCACTCGCAAAGCAAGCCAGCGAGCTCCTGCGTGCCGAGACCGAGCGGAACCAGATCGCGTCTGAGAAGAGCGACGTTGCGCGCTCCGTGGCCGCGCTCGAGGCGGACTTGCAGCGTGTGCGGCGCGACGCGGAGGTGTTCGGGAATGACCTCAAGCTCCTGCGCGCGCAGAAGGACAGGCTCGAAGAGGAGCGGCGGATCGAGCACACGAAGGCAGAGCGGGCGCAGAAGCAGGCACTGTCCCAAATCCGCGTGCTCAAGGAGGAGCTGGATGGCCAGAGAGAAAAGGCGAGAGCGGTCGCGGAGCAGCTGCAGAAGCATGTTTGCGTCGCGTACGTCTTGTTCTGGTATCGGACCTCGGGCGAAACTGACTGACCGGTTTGGATGCGCTGTGCAGCGATGAGCAAAAGCTCACGGATCTGAGATTGCAACACAATAAGGAGTGCAAGGGCTTGATGCTCCAGATACGCTACTTGAAGGCCAAGTTCACGCGGGAGTCGAGCATGAGGTGTGACCTCGGCTACCAGAAGCAATACTTACTTGTTCTGTTGACCCACTACGAGAGAACGTCAGTCAAGCGCGTACACTTCGCCTCTTTGCTCGCTGACCACCATAGCATACATTGTAGCGAGCAGAGGATTCTGGCCGCAATAGCAAGGATTGGTTTCCCTGCAGTGGCGGACTCACCTGTTAAAGCTAGGCGACGTACATTCAAGAGCGTTGCTCTTTCCATTGCATTCATTGCACGTTCCAGGTAAGCCTTGCCTAGCATTGGTCTCGCGCCCGAATTGACATAATGAATGTAGACGTGCAGCCGAAACCTGGAGAGAGCAACGTGCATTCAAAGATGCCATCGCGACGGCTCTGGAGGAGGTACGGCAGCGGAGAGGAGCTAGCGGCAGAGCGATCCTGTCATCATAGATTAACCATGACTCAGTGTATCCATTAGACTGCCATCTGCCATTGTATTGTGAGCTAAAGTAGATATTGGTTAATGGGGTGCGGCGCGCCTCTCCACGTTGCTATGAGAGCGGTTTCCGTTTTGAAGCGATGATCCGGACCGCATCCTTCGAGAACAGGTAGGATGCCCCGCTCCATATCGTCGTGGTTGCTACGACCCATCTTTTGGTCGCTGTCAATACATACGCTGTGTAGAGATCGGGTAACAACGTACTGGGATGCCTGAAGTACAAGGCCGAGATCCACGGGCAGCACGGGACTTACCGTTGTGAGGGCCATGAGAGAAAGCTGAAGTAGTGTGTTGATCTGCAAGACGACGCATGAGTATCGTGCTTTCGTCACAAAGAGAGGAGGCTTGCCTTACTAATCCGTGTGGGATGTACCTCAGCGGACGGTATCGACATGTCCCAATAACGGGTGAAGGTTTTCTGAGTAATGATGAGTGACGCTAGCAACGTCGTTGAGGTGGATTACTTACGGGGGGAGGCAGCGAGGTATAACGAATATAGAAGGCCGATAAGCTAAGGAGGATGTCTCGCCCAAAGATGATGACCGCAAGGGGGACTGGTAAAGGTAAGTTCTAGATTAAGAACATAGCAGGAAGTACCTCACCTGGGATCATGCCCTTGAAAGCCAGCGTAAGCGTCAACGTTGTCATCAAGGTCTTGTCTGCCGCTGGATCCAGTATGGTTCCCAGCACAGAGGTCATCTTGTACCTGCGGGCGATGTAGCCGTCCACCTTGAGAAAAGGCTCGAGAGATGAACAGCTAAGATAGCAAGTGAGATGAGCAGACCGTATCTGTCAGACCGGCATAGACGAGCAGAGTGGTGGCGAAGTGAAAGTTGTCGTGTATAATAGCCCAGCCGAGAACAGGACATGCAAGTATACGAGAGATGGTCAGAAAGTTTGGGACTGTATAAATGTTCTCTCTTATAGTTGCCAATGGCTTTAACTCTTGAGTCGATGTTTTCCTTTCTTCATCTGTGCGCACTGGCGAGAACACTGAGAAGCGGTGGAGAAATGGTCGCGCTGACCATGCATGGAGGCAGTACAGTATGCGACCCTGAGACAAGCAAGTCCTATGTGACGCTTGGTTTGCACCACGTTCAATAAAGAGGCTACGACATGAAGCAGCTCGGAGGAATGCCGATGTAGACATGGAGGTTCAGGAAGGGGATGAGACGCGAGTGTCCTCGGCAAGGGCACATCGCACGTGGCAAAGTCACGGTCACGGGACTTCCGCGACTCTGATTCTGGAGCCAGTCGCGCCTCGCGATTCGCGCCGCCGCTTGAAATGTGGCACCAGACTCAGTGAAACATTTTCAAGTGCTTACGCCTCAAATATGTTGAATATTAGCTATGTTTTCGCTGCTCGCCGGATGTGCTCGCACATAACTTCTCAATACAGTGGCTGGCATAGGCAATGCGGACTCTCGAGAATAGTAAATCAACCCTATCAAATTTGATTTAGCTATACAAAAACTCCATTGTGTTACATAGTCAGATATATGATTCAGGAGGTCGCGTGTGGCGAAGACAATCGTAGCTGCCTAGAAGAATACTAAACGAGTTGGCTTCTCAGCAGTAAAGTCAGTACAACACTAAACGCTTCTCTGAAGTACTCGAAACCTACCATCTCCCGTGACAATACGACATCCAGAGCCACAGATAGTTGTTGGCAGAAGTGCTGCAGATGCACAGCTGCAACGGGACCACATGTCTTGCATATACAGGCTGCCTCTGTGAGCGCTGAGCCAAGAGCTTGCGGGTCGAGAATAGTCTGCCCGCACGGTGTGCTTCTGAGCAGCTCAGATACCTGTCTAAACCACTTGCACCACCATTTTCGCAGGCCGAATGGGTTGTAAAACCGGCCAGGGACGCTATCAGCCGGGCAGCCTCTGCATGACACCCACACAAAGGGCACACCGTCTTGAAGCCTTGGAAGCCATGTGCAATTCGCATCGGATTCGCCTCGACTTGAAATCACAGCTCGCAGAACCTCTTGCATGAAATCCTCGGCCACCGTGCTCGTCATCGTGCGATGCTGCAATAAGAGCCTGTAGCTCGTTGCAGATAATCCTTCCATTTCCTCGACATAGATGTTATCCATTGGCCGTCGCATCAATACTAGAGCGGCATGTCTTGCCTCACCCGGCCAGTGGTGCGCACATGCAATGGCAAACACAACAAGAGGTTCTACTTCTGCGAAATTGAGGAAGCTCGAACGAATGGGCTCGAGTGCGGCCACGAAGTCATACTTCTTGACTGCTTTCAGTAGCAAGGAGGCTGCGTGCGGGTCCGTTGGCGCATCTGGGCGTTCCGCGGGATAGACATACTGCAGGATAGTAGAGATTGTACGGCTGTGCTCAGGAAGTGTGATGGTAATGATGCGCCCTTGTTTGTTCCTCTCGCAGACTGGCATTCCAGGCTGCGATGGCGATTCACCGGACAATATGAAGCGAAGATACGGGGAAGCGATTCGCAGGAGGTCGGCGTGCACTTCGAAGTGGATCCCATCACAGGTGTACAATGTCAGGTCCGCAGAAGGCATCCCAAAAGGGTACGGCGACGCAGAATTCGACGCCCATTCGGTACTCCTGTAGGACGCCATAGGCGGACGCGTGGCAGCTTTGGGAAGATCGGCCGAGAGGAACTGGACAGAAGGGAGCACGTTTGCATCGCCTGTTCGGTAGAATTCCAGTAGCCGATGGTATGCGCCTGCCGTCAATTCGGCCAGTTCAGGGCAGTTAGTGTCCTGCAGTGGCTCCTGCTCGTCTTTCTGCACAACCGCTTGCCGCGCAGCCGCAAGTGCGACGTCTTCGTAGCCATAAGAGTATGCTGTGATATATACTAGGAGGGGGTGTGCGCCCTGGAGCGCGAAGTCGGTGAGGTGTTTCTTGACTGCCTCAGTCAGGCTCTCCATTAAATACTTGTCCACTGCTGCCAGCACTCCCCTCACTTGAGCGAATGTCGTGAATATGGGAGCGGAGACTGGGTAGCAAAAACGGAGGAGAAGGCTCGTGATTTCACTGGTTTCCGTGATAGAGACGACAGGGATCCCAGCCTTCCTGAGGTATTGCTCGGCAGGAGCCGCCTTGGCGATGTCGAACATATCCTCGTAGACAGAGGAGGCCTCCGCCAAAATGCTGCTCCGTACCCAGTAATCGACTCCGTCGCAGGTCCGCAGTATGATGTCTGCACGGGGATTGTTGAATGGTGCAGGCGCGTCCCGTCTAGACATTGTCAGTTACAACATTAGCGACTGGATTCTGGTGTGTATGGCAGACCAAGACGAGGTGCGACAACTTACATATCTGCCGCATCCGAAATCACCAAGGTTTTCGACATCATCTAATATGCAAACTGCCACAAGAGATTTGAGAGTTAAGCAACTGAAGGACCACGGGTGCAGTTAGGCGATGGGCGCGGAGGAGACAACTAGGTTAGAGTTCAGGACATTACATGATGGAAGCACGCTGGTGGGCGTCAGCGTGTCCATGAGTGGTCGAAACACACAAATGGCCCTCACGTTCTTGGACAGGCATCTTGCACGTCACAAAGGTGCAGACTGTCCTTATGCATGCTTGCGACTGGTCAGGGCACAAAGCTTTCGCAGCAAATAGTCAGTCAACTGCTGTTGACGAGAATGAGACGTTCTTCATTTGATACTGCTGTAGCTACTCGATAATTCATACTGTAGTGATGTTCGCTGCGTGCTTGCCAGTGAGCGGTCAGCCTGACTCCTTCTCATTGCTGACTTTGTCGGGATGCTCCACTGCCACTTGAACTGCCGGGTCCATCGTACCCACGCCCATCTCTTCCGCTGCGCATACACGTTACTTAAAGCCTGTTCAAAAAAGGGCGTGGTGACTCACCAATAATCTGCTTGACCGGGTCCATGAACCACTTCCTCGCACTCAGGATCCAAGATCCCAGACTACACATGACGACGATGCCCACGGCGACGACCACATAGTTGAGCGTCTGCGACCCGACGGGGTTCTCCTGAGGCAGGACGAACGAGATGGTGATGAATGCGATCCACACGACCGCGGCGGTCGCGACGGGAACCGAGAGCATGCCGAGGTGGAACGGCCCGCGGACGAACTGGCCAGCATACGCAACACGCAGTGCGATTGGGATTCCGTAGGATATGTATAGCCCGGTCGTCGCGATACTCGTGGCCGCGGAAAAGGCGACGGAGCTCCCAAGGATGAAGCTCAACGTGCAGGCAAGCCAGACTGCATAGGGATCCCGGTGAGTAGGTGTGAAAGGAAAGGAGGGTGGGTGCGCGGACCTGTACGTACAGGCGACTTGCGCTTAGGGTTGACTTTGTGGAAGAACGTGTGCCCGGGGATTCCTCCGTCTCGAGCAAAGGCATACATCATTCGGCTAATAGACGTAATCGGGAACGTCCCGTAGAAGAACATTGCCCCGATGACGATGACCTAGCAAAGAACATCATGATGAGCAGCGGCCGCCTCTGTTGGCGTGGACTACATACCATAAGGACTGTGGTGCCCTTTTCGCGACCGTGTCGACGAAGATCTGCGCCACGGGCTCTCCGGTTGCTGAGCTGACAGTGCTCTCGAGGTCTTGAATCGAGAACTGGCTCTGATAGCGAGTTTCTTTACCTCAGCTCCTGCTTATAGCCCATCCTAGCCAGTTCGGCCTCATCTCTATCGGCGTCCAGGCTTGCGCCAGGCACTTGTGCCATTGTTTACATGGACTCTGTCATGGTCGCAAGCGGCGCCGAGGCGTACAAATGCGAGTCTTGATGAGCGGCAACTTGCTTCCAGTAAGTTAGATGTCATCGTGCTTGTGGTAGTCAGTCTTGTCAGAAGGCGATAAGGCGGTACGGAGGCAATTTCGAAAGATAGAAGCAAGCGAAGAGGCGCGGTCATCTCCGTCGCGGTACCGTGACCGTGAGGCTATGAGAACTTACTAGTATATCCGTAAGTAGGACCGTATCTACTTACTGACCTGAACACAGCGTCACCCCGTTCTCGATACACTACCTTCCCTGTGCAAAGCCGTAAACTTAGCTTCCAGCTTCCTCTCGCGTATCAAATCGGTCACGGTGTCGACTCGAACACCATACAGATCCAACGATCGGCTGACCACGGTATTTATGTTGCGTGGATGTGGATGATACCGAGACCAGGAAGCGTCGCTCGGGACAAGTATTTTGTCGCTGGCAAAGACAGGTGTCTCTATGATACTGGACAGAAACATGCAATAGAGTCAGACATGCTCGAAGTGCTGTCCAAAGCCTCTAATAAGACGCGATACGCATACAAAGACGAACATCTAGTGCAGACCGTGAATACGAAGGAGATATGTGGCAAGTGCTTAATCTACGACGCGAATGGTTGATGGTATGCTAGCAAGACAGGATGGGTGAGTCGCTCAAGTACAAATATCCCTTTCTTCGTACTGTTGGTAAGTGTCTTTTCTCAGGGTCGTACCAACTAACTTCAGTACCTGCTTCCTGGCACTCCAAACCCCGTCCCTTTCTACACCCGACCGATCCTGCGAGTGTAACTCCCTTTACCACCATATTCCCGGTTCCTCAAACCTTGAAATGGGTACGTTTCAGTCTTTTTGTTCTCCCCTTGACCTTTACTACTGTCTGTAGGCAGGTAGCCTATGTACGTGTATGCCTCGACAAGAATCATTGTCTCAATTAGCACCCATGCAATGGTGCAGAATGGTCGGGCTGTTAGGAAGTGCTGCATCGCTGACTGCATCTACGTCACTTAGCAGGCTTGTGCTCCTTATAAATCAAATCCCCGTTCACCTGGCACCTCATCCAGATAGTGCTTTCCACTGATATCCCGTGGCTATGATTACACCGTAACAGAACTGCACTGGCCATAAGAGTCAAGCGGTTAGCGCAATGTGGCATGGATTGCGGCATGTGCGAGGGCACATGCCACAACCTTACCGTCGTGCCTTGCCACTTCTTTCCACCAACCGGTCATGCGCCAAGCAGTGGGAATGGCAATTATAGCTGCTTCATGTCTGGAGAGCTATAAGTACTCACAGCTTACGAGCCTGAACACTACAGCGGCTCACCATGAAGGCAGTGCGCTACTACGGTCCGGGTGACATACGCGTCGACGACATCCCGGAGCCTGTCACAGGCGACAAGCAAGTTAAAATCAAGGTGAGTTCTCGTGGTCATGCCTCCATGTTAGTGAGCTGATAGTGAATACTACTAGGTCGCATGGTGAGCACTCTCATTAGTGTACTGGTGGAATACAGAACTCGACGCCATGTTATAGGAACGGAAGTCAGTACTCGGCGTGTTTCCAATCTCTGGGCTCGAAGCTCATGTGTCTCGTCAGTTTGTGGCTCGGACTTGCACACTTACTTCGTGCTGCCAACGCATGGACCCACGTTGACAACACCCCATCCGACGACGCATGAGACGCTGCCGGTCGTCATGGGTCATGAGTAAGCTCCTCAGCTCACTGTAGTCGTTGTTTTCTTAAACGCAAAAGTCTCATTTTGTTGCCTCAAGGTTCTCCGGAACGATAGTTGAACTAGGCAAGGCCGTGGATTCCGACAAGTTCTCAGTGGGTCAGAACGTCGTAGTGTACGTCCTCTGTGTGTCCTCGTTGGAGTCGCGCCCGACTCATGCACGGCAGCGAGCCGATCATCTCGTGTGGGCAGTGCGGGCCATGCTTGTCTGGCATAAAAAACCTCTGCCATCAGATTACCTTCATCGTACGTCCGCTCGTAATGTCGAGTTAGTTTTGTCACTAAGGATGCCCTCTGTCTCTAGGGCATCGGAGGATGGGGTGGCGGATTGGCTGAGTATACGGTCGCCAACGAGGATCTTGTACATGTCCTCCCCGACAACATCCCGTGTAAGCTAGGTCTCGCAGCTGCTGGTGCGGTGTCTAACCGCTCACCATGTTCTGAAGTGGAAGTGGGTGCGCTTATTGAGCCCTTGGCTGTTGTCTGGCATGCTTTGAAGATATCCCACTTCAAACCTGGCAGCAGCGTGCTCATCATCGGAGCCGGTCCCGTGAGCCTTACTGGGGGATCATCCTCATGAGTGCGACTTGATGCTCCCACTGCAGATCGGCCTCTTACTCCTGAAGGTTCTGAAGTAAGCCTCGCCCACTTCGCTCGTGGGCGTACTAAACATGTTAAAACAGGGGGGAAGATGCGTCCTGGATCGGCGTGTCCGAGCCAGCAGCGATCCGTCGCGAGACTGCGCTTAAGCTTGACGCATCTGTGGTATTTGACTCACTCTCCCATGACGTGCCGGCCGAGACGTACCGGCTCACGAACGGCGGCGCCGACGTCGTGTTCGACTGTGCGGGGATCCAAGCTAGCCTCGACACCGCGCTCGGTGCAGTGAGGACTCAGGGGAATGTGGTTGTAATTTCTCTATTCGAGAAGAAACCCGTGATCGACATGCGTGTACTCCAGAACAAGGAAGCAATCCTAACGTGTACGTTCTCTCTACCTTTGCGTGCGGCGCACAGGGCTGACCTCGTCAATTGCCAGCGAGTCTCACGTACAACCGCAGGCACGCCGAGGTTCTGAAGGCCGTCTCGGAAGGGCGGATTCCAGGGCTCGAGGAGTTGATTACTAGAAAGATTGGGTTGGATGACTTCGTCGAGAAGGGTATCAAAGCTCTCATTGCAGAGAAGGACAAGCAGAGTAAGTCGTCGTGATTGATGTGCCTACCTAAAGTCAGTATGAACTGATGGCCCTCCCTGCATGTAGTCAAGATCCTTGTCCACCCGTGATAGAACCTACGCGAGTGCATCCGTTGAGTAGTAGCGCAGTGGCGTATTCAGCTGCATCCAGAATCACGGGCATACCGGCACCGCAACTGTATATATTCTCACTTACTGTGTTCGAGGTGGTTCGATGTGCTAGTCGACGCAGAATCGACGGGGACGAGAATTCATGCGACATTCCGGGCAATCTTCCACTCGCTAGAGCTTAAAAGGTGCAGCAGGCCTTATCAGATAATCCGTGCAGACGCGTCTGTGGCGTAGGTACGAGCCGTGTCGTGAATCAGTTCGACGCAGTCTGGCAAGCACAGTACTAGCCACATCGCGGATTAATTTCACAACTACACGCACCCTGAATGTCTGTGCTCTTCTGAGCAATACCTTGAGCAGATATTTGCGCCTCGTTGCTGCAATTGACTACTTATACACGTCGGTGGTAGAGGTCCCTGACAATCACATGTGCGTGCGGCAGTTGAGTCGGGACAAAGTTGGAAGCCGGCTCAGAGGTTCCTTCGTGTGATTGCCCTCTACTGGCAGATGGCCCACGCCCTTCCCGTCGCACCCACACCTTTATAATTCCCCATACACAGCTGCGTAACGCTAGCTCATCTCTGTCTGCCTCCGTCATGTCCGTCATCAGCACACCCATCACCGAATTGTTCGGGATTAAACATCCCATCCTGCTCGCCGGTACGTCAAGTCAATGTTGACGTCTCCGGCGGAGTGTGACAGTACTGTCTAGGTATGAACGTGGCTGCCGGTTCTGAGCTGGCCGCAGCGGTGACGAATGCGGGAGGTCTGGGTGTCATCGGAGGACACGGTTATACACCGAAGATCCTTCGCCAGCAGGTGCGTCTGCCCTGCAGGTCCTCGTGCGCCGCAGGATCTGAAATGCATTACATCATCGCTAGATTCGTGCCATTAAAGCAGATCTGAAAGACAAGAATGCCCCCTTCGGCGTGGACCTCCTCATCCCCCAAGTCGGCGGCAATGCGCGGAAGACGAACGTGAGTAGCTGCTGCCCTGCATGACTGCTCCGATACCGAACGCCCTACCCTCCAGAAAGACTACCAGAACGGCCAGCTCCCCCAGCTCATTGACATCATCATCGAAGAGAAGGCTGCGCTGTTTGTCTGTGCCGTTGGCGTCCCGCCAAAGTGGGCAGTCGACAAGCTACATGCAGCCGGCATCCCCGTCATGAACGTGAGCTTCTTTCCCTCCTTCACCCTTCCCCCACTCACTCCGGTCCCACCCCAGATGGTCGGTCATCCGAAGCATGTCGCGCGCGCGCTCAGCGTGGGGGTCGACCTCATCTGCGCGCAGGGCGGCGAGGGCGGCGGGCACACGGGCGACGTGCCCTGTTCGATTCTGATCCCCGCATGCGTCGATGCGGTCCAGGGCAAGACGTCGCCGCTCACAGGGAAGCCAGTGTACGTCGTCGGCGCGGGCGCGGTGTACGACGGGCGGAGCCTCGCCGCAAACCTGGCGTGGGGTGCGCAGGCCGTGTGGGTCGGCACGCGCTTCGTCGCGAGCACCGAGGCGGGCGCGCCGCGTGCACACAAGGAGGCCGTCGTCAAGGCCGGCATCGACGACACCACTACGACGCTGATCTATACGGGCCGGCCGCTCCGGGTCATCAGGTCGGCGTATGTGGATGACTGGTGAGTTGCTGGAGGCCCAGGACACGGCGGATGCTTAGACTGCGTTGCGATTAGGAACAACAACCGCGCGGGGGAGATCAAAGAACTCACGTCGAAGGGGATCGTCCCGCATGAGCAGGAGCTCCAGAAGCACCCCGAGAAACACGGCAAGGGCATCACCTTCCTCTCAGGACGGGTCGCCGGCCTCATCCAAGAGGTCCTCCCCGCCCAGACGATTGTGGACAACATGGTTAATGAGGCCGCTGCCATCCTCCAGAGCAACGCGGCCAAGGTACAGGTCAAGGCGAAGCTCTGATCTCATCGCCAAGTATTGCATGTCTATCTATACGTCTGTCTAGTATGTGATTGATCTCCCACCACGCAGAGTTTCGTCCATGGATTGAGATTCGACGGGCTTTTCAGGTCTCCGAATCGCGACTGTTGTGTAGGGACTTGACACACGCACCTGGTGCAGACCCTCAGGACGTCGATGACGAGGAGATATACATCTATGAAACAAGATACCGACGAAGATAATACATGCGGATGCGGATGCCGTAAGGACATACTGTACCAATCAATGCCGTGAGCCATTAAGATGGGGAGAACCGCCAGCTGCCCAAGATTCAGAATCGTAAACGTCGTCCGACTCGACACACAGTGACAACAGACAGACAACAGTGAGCATCGAGAGGAAACGCGGAGTGAGTAGAACAGATGAGATGAACGGCTACGAGGGAGAGAGAGGAAAAAGTCACAACACCGCCGGCGCCTCGAGGTCGACCGCACGGACGCAAGATAGATCGTGCTAAGGGAGGGGAGGGGAATACGCACGAAAGGGTTGGGTCGTGGGGTAATTAAGGTAGTAGTGTAGCGTAACGAAAATCCATGCGACATTGCGGGGTGCGGGATATCGCGCGCGGCTAATAATGCATATGAAAATAAGTTGATGGTGTCTGAGCGAGCATCGACGGTTCACCCACACGTGTGTAGGGTACGTTGGATGTCGGGGTAGTGGTACAATTGCGGCGATACAAGGAGCAGAAGAGAAAGACATGGGGGGCAAGCAGCGCATACGCTTACGCCGTGCCCGTATTCCATATTGACCCGAGGAGGCCCCGCGCGGAGGACATCATGTCGGCGGCGCGCCCGGCGAACGTCCCGTCCTGCTGGCCCTCTAACGAGGGTCTCGGCGTCCGGTCTTTCCGCGGGATCGCGATAGGACTCGTCGTCGAAATCTCGCCTTCCGCGTGAGACGTCGACGTCAGCGCCGTGGGCTGCGGGTCCGACTTCGTAGTGGGGGACGTGATGCTCGCCTTGAGCGTCGCGACAGGCGAGTTCGCGGGCGTCGGGTGGCTTGTCCGCCGCAGCTCCTCTTCCTCCGGTATCGGCGACGGGATGGGGCGCGGGATGGTCGGCCCAGTGTGGACCGCTATTCGCGGGCGCGACGCCCCGGTCGCGTCCTGCGCCGGACGAGCCGTCGACGCACTCGCAGTCGAAGAGCCCGACACGGACGATGGCGGCGACGACGGCTCGCACTTTGCCGGGGAAACATCCGCGGACGCCACGGAACAGTCGCTGCCCTCCCGTTCGCCCCTCATCGGCGAGTCCACCGCGCAGGGCGGGCTCACGCTCGCAGCGAGCGCCCTGCCCGTGCGGTCCCTCCCCCGATCGCTCTCCTCACTGCCCATCCTCCGCCCGCGCTCCTTGCCCCGCGCGTGCGCGCCGGCGGTGCCAAGCGCGAGTGCGGAGCCCGTCGGTGAGAGACTGCCCATCGGCGAGCTCGTCCCGCGGCTGCTTGAGCGCTCGCGGTCGGAGAAGGACCCGCTGCGCGTGAGCGAGCGCCCGCGCGAGTCGGAGCGCGAGTCCGTCGAGCGCGAGTACGAGCTCGGGCCCGTCGTCGTCGACCCGCTCACGGAGGCGCACGTCGGCGACGCGGACGTGCGCCCGCGGCACGGGCTGAGGCTCGGCGAAAGCAGGGTCGCGTTTGCGACGTGCGGCGAGAACGTGATTTGCGGATGCGTCGCGCCTATGCGGGGGACGGCCACGGGCGCACTGTGTACGAACGTCGGCGAGTGCGTCAAGTCGTCGCTGCTGGTATGCGCAGGGCTCGGTTCTCTTGAGCGTTCTGTCCGCTCCTCCATAGCGCCGTTGACCTCGTTCACGACCACAACCGGCGTTTCTGGGCTTTGCACATACGAGTAGGCGGGAGGAGACTCGGCGTGGCCACTACTCCGTCCAACCTGCACGCTTTCCGCGCCGCCTTCCGCGTACCGCGCAGGTGCTGCGCCGGCGTCGACGTGCGTCTGCTCCTGGGCGCGGTGTTGGTCCGACCACTCGGCGGAGTGGTAGTTCTCGTTAAGGACCGGGGCCCCGTCGAAGTAGTCGAACGCATCCTCGGCGACGGTGTCCATGTGCATCGGCGACTCGGGGTACGGCTGCGGGTAGAAGCTGCGCGCCGCGGCCTCGTACTTTGGTGGCGACGACGACAGCTGCGAGGGCGGCGGGAGCGCGTTGACGGTGGCGATGGGGGGCGACGCCAGCGGCGAGCGTGCCTCCGGCGAGGGGCTCGTCCCGACGCTGAAGTACGACTCACGGTGGCGGTAGACGTCTTCCTGTGAGCGGCTCGGCGACCCGGGGAGGGAGTAGTTGCTGTTGCTCGGGGGCGCGTACACGAGCTCAAGGTCCTTCGTGACGGGCGCGGGGAGACCGGGGCTGGCGAGGTTATTGCCAACGCCGGTGCCCTTGAGGAGCGTCGGCGCGATGGGTGCGATGGTGACATGCTCCGGGCCGACGGACGCTCTGCGCACTAGTGCGGGGCGGAAATGTGGGTGCGGCGTGCGCGGGGAGTCAAAGGCGGGGGAGGGCATACTCGGCTGCGCGCCCGGGGCGGAGGACGTGCGCGAGCGGGAGGAGGACGTGCGCATCTCGAGCACGTCGTCTTCGTCCTCGTCGTCGTCCGAGTCCGAGTTCATGATCGACTGGCGCTGGCGGTAGTACTCCATCGGCTCCTCGCTCTCGTCCTCGTTCGTCGCTTCCGAATCATACCTGCACACGCGTCAGCACGGCGGCTCTCAGAATGGCAGCGACGAAGACCACTGACCCGTCCTCCAGACTTGATACGGGCGATCGGCGCGGGCCGGTGGCTTGGCGCTTGGACTTTGGCTTCTCAATTGCGATGCACTGCTCCACGAAGGTGTTGAAGCTGATGTGCTTCTTCTTGAGGCCGGGGTCGCTCGCGGCGGGGGATTCGATACTTGAGCCGCCGCTCAGATCCGGGTCACTGTTGGTCGTCGACTGCGACACGTCGCTCGACGCGCCCGAAAGTCTACTTACAACCGACGCATCACGCACCGTCGGCGCAGGTGCAGCCGCGCCTTCTTCTGCGATGATCCGTGGCGGCGAGTCTTTGCGATGTGCGCGCCCGCGCAGGCTGATATGCGTGTCGCTCTTCGTGTGTAAGAGGGGTGGGCGCTTCGGATTATGGTTCTCACCGCCTTGAAGCGCAGTGACATCCTCCTCGTCGGACTCACCCTGCTCGAACCAAGGGCTTGCGGGCAGCGAGAGCAGTTGGCTGATGCTGCGGCGCTTCAGGATGGGCTTCTTGGGCTTCGTGACAGGAGCCCGGTTCGTTGTTGCGCGACTGGCGTTGTGGATCGCGCTCATGCTATTCTGGCGCTGCAAGGCAGGAGACTCCGGCCTGCGCGAGGCCGTCGGCGACCAGTCGGTGCCGATGTGCAGGGGTCCATAGAGCCACGTCACGTCAGAGTCCTTGAGCCTGCGTGCATTGTCAGTTGGGCGCTAGATGCACGAGAACAAGGCAAGGCGCAAGGCGAGGCGAGTGGCCGGCGCGCGGGGGTGCGCAGTCGTCCCCCGCACGCTAGCATGGCGCGATTGTGGGGTGAAAGGCGGGGAGAAGAGTAGAGATACGCACCAGTTTAGCGTCTCAGGACTGATGGTCTTCAGTTTGTTCCTCTGCTTCCACCACGTCCGCCAACTTGCGTTCTCGAGGCGGGTGCCATTCGCTATCGCGTTCTTCTGGCGGGTCATGCTGCGCCATGACCGCCAAACGTCCTCTTCACGCCATTCATGAGAAAGGTAGTCGACCTGGCCCTCTGGGAGAGTAGAATATGAGGTGTCATCTGGGGCGGTAGAGTGTGTGACGGAGACGAGGAGGACGGGGAGATAGCTCGTCAGGGTAGCGGGTACGGGCATGGTGAAGAAAGACGGCCTGCCGATGGGGAGAACAGGAGAAACGAGCTGCTGTGGAGGCGCTGTTATACCAACGAGTCCAAGAGCGGTTCCGAGAAGCGGGTCGGCCTGGTGATCCCGAGAAAGACGAAAGCGGCCAATCGAGTCGAGAAGACCTGAGAGTCGGATACCGTGCGGGGGGGAGGGGCGGGGGACGGGGATGGTGCGCAGGGCACCTGTGGTGGGTGTGGGGGAGAGAGGGATGGTTATGTCGAGAAAAAAAGCGACATAGGTGGTGGTGGGGTGGATATGGATAGTGGTCGGCAGTCGACTGACGGCTCTGGCCGTTGTCGCGGGTTCCCGGAAGGCGCACGTGCCCCGCCATCGACAGCGCGGGGAGACACATTTTCCCAGGCCCGGCACGCGGCACGCTGCCGTCCATTGCCTGTTTGGGCGACGCCCTCCGCCTTTTGCCCCCGCCCGCCCGTTTGCTGCCTCGCCGCCGGCCCATCGATGCCCGCGCCTCCTCGCCCCCTGCCCATTTTTTTTCGCGGCGGCCAGAGTGCCCCTGTGGGCGGTGTGCACGGTGCACCCAGCCTGCGATGCCACGGACCGGCTCGGCCTCGCAGATTTGCCGAGGAAGCTCCATCGCCCAACATGGCCAACATGGGCGGCTCGCACCGCACTGGCACGGTGGCACCTACATCCCAGGAACATCGATCCAGCCACGGATCTTGTCCCTCTTCTGGCCCGAGTCAGTCGCTCGCCCATGTGCAGCCACAGCTCCGTCCGCCTCTCTTCCCCCGACCCCTTCTTGGGCGTTCTGGGGCCACCTATCCCGCCCCCTACCACACCCCGACCGTCGGATCCGCATCTGCAGGCGAGGCGCTCTCCCCGTATACGTCCCATTCCCCGCCGTCACCGCCTCGCATAGCGGCCTGGAGTCGGCCTGGGGTAGGCACCGCCGCCGCCGTATGCCTATTTGCCAGCCATCTGTGCCTCTGATGACATGCATGATTCCTCCCCCGCGCACTCGTCCTGCAATCTCCGTTAGTGAGCCACTGTTCCCGGCCTTCTCCACTCTCCACCGCGAGGAAGCACTGCTGCTTAAGTGTTTTCACGAGCATGTTCGACGTCCGGAGCCTATGCCGGTATCAACGTTCATCCTGTATGGACCATCTCCTCCTTGTCTCGCGCTGATCCACCACCAGCCACACCCAATCACTGTGATCTGTCGATTCAATCTCACCTGACGCCTTTTCTTCGGCCAACACCACCGCGGCGCCTCCCCCCTGTTCGATCTACAGCGCACGGCTCCCGCACCGGTCTGCGCGATGCCCATACACGGCCCCGAGGAACCGATACAGCGATCCTGCGTTGCGCGTGACGGCGGGACCCTGTCCCCTCTCGTAACCCGCCCACTGCGCCCGCGCCAGCTGACACCGACGCGCAACTCCCCTCCAACAATTGGTATTTGCCACCTGCAGCACGTATCCCCGGCGAGACGACGCTGGGAACAACCTCAGTGCATCGCTCACGCCTCCCGCTCCGGACATCTGCGCACTAACGAACATACCAGCGCTCATCTTGAACCTGTGACGCTCCGTCGTGCTCGCCGTGCACCCATGACTGTCGGCTGGACCAGCGCAGCCTGGTCCTCGTTGCGGGGCTGTGGCTCGCCAGAGCCACATCGTGGTGGACGTGCAGTGCGCGACCATCGCCGCGCCACAGCCTGCACCAAGCTGCGTTGAGGGCTGCATGCTGGACACACTCTCCGCCTGCCTGGAACCTGCCAAGTCCAAACGCGGGGAAGTCTATGCTTCTTCAATAGTGGGGATGCGGGGAGGTGGAGTCGGCCGACGACAGTTGCTGGCGATGGATCTGTCGCTCTGCAACGCTCATCGCGCAATCATGCACCCCGGCAGCTGCTGCGGTCCATGCCTCGGCGTGACACCCCGCGTTGATGCTGCACGTCCGACGACAGGTCCGACGACGCTTCCCTGTCGACCAGGCAGCACAACGCCCATATATGTATGCACCCCGCTTTCCCTCCTCCGCCCCTCGCGGCGACCCGTGCGCACCAGCACTCGCATCACATCGCAGAGTACGTACTATACGTGGGCGCCAACACGAAGGCCCCAGACTTCGCTACGACTGTCGTCAGCGCGACCCCGCTCCCCGCACGCATGACGTGCGTGTGGGCTCGGTGTGGACATCGGTGGCACGCCGCGAAGCTCTAGTCCGTGCATCCGTCTAGCCTCCCAACGCCCCATGACCAGTGCGTGCCTGTCTAGTGTCGAGACGCCGCCGGGGCCTAGGGCGGTGCTGTGCGTGTCCGTGTGTGCCCGTGTGCTCCGCCGTGGACGCAGTGACTCGGACGGCTGGCATATCGCACAAACGCGGCTGGCCCTGGTGAGTGTGCCCCTGCTGTAGAGCTGGGAGTCGAGGGACCCATGGGCGCGAGCTCCGGCCGGGGACGTCATCGTCGGTGTGCCTTCCCAAACACGGTCGTTACGCCGTTGGCATTAAGCTTTCCGCGCGCAACCAGGGTACCACTGGCATAATTACCACTGGGTGCCATCTCCGCGCAGGTTCTCCCGTCGCGACGGAAACCGGAGCACGTACATACCCTGTGCCTCGCCCGGGGCCGCCCGCTATAGTCTAGCAGGCATCCCTTGTGCGAGGGCTGGCGTGTCAGCGGACGGCATGACGGGCCTCGGGACGTATACACTAGTTGTGTTCCGTCCGGCCACTCAAGGGTGCCTTTACTCAGGGCGGACGCTTCACGGCATCTGGCTTCGCTGGGTCGGTCCTTCTGCGCTGCGAGGTTAAAGTGAGTTGCCGTCGCGTTCCGTGGTGTTTGTTACTCACTGCTGATCCGTCAGCTGTTGTCCTTCCTTGTGTTGGAGTCACGAGGCTGCGTGGGCACGGTGCTGGACCCTGGTGATTCCGTGAAGTTTGCGCGGTCTCTGTACTCTGCGGCCGCTATCCGGGAGCTCTGAATTGGAGACGGCGGCGTCTTCAATGCATTGACGAAAAGTATACGGGAGAAACGCTCTACGCTTGCAGACGTCCGATTAGTGTGTGTGCGCGCCGGGACGGTACATTTTGAGTGCCTTGTTGGACTCATACCTCACCTCATGCTCAACTTACTACAGATGGAAGCCGAGCTACGTCTGAACCATTCCAGCTAGGTCCATAATGATGGGCCCCATGCCCAAAAACCTCGCATAGGCGGGGAACGATGGCTAGACTCACGTCATCTGGTCCCAGCCAGTGGCAGCCGGGCAGAGTCGACACTCGGCGTGCAGTGGCTAGGCTGCGCGGGACTGTTTATGGATGACTCAACATCGAGAATCTGACGCTCCGCCCTGTGTATGATATCTTGCGAGGGGCCTGTCATTACTAGTCAGGAAGGGAGATACAACAATCACAAACTCATTCAACTAGCACAAGGAAATCACTTGTAACTCTTTTGCTGGGCAGGTAGAATAGAGTCTCATAAGCATGCATTACAGTGCTGCTTTATTTTTCTTTGAAGAGGAAAGGAGAGGGGAATATTCCGCGCGACGGACTCTCGCCGGTGACTTATGGGTGTAGAGATACAAAGATTGTCACGGACTGTCACATCGGCAAGCTCATATTCCGACTCGGTGTTCCTACACAAGCAACTCTTGCAAGCACCAGTACGCCCGGCTGGCAGCACGTTCAATGCTCGACAACTCTGTATAGCATGAAAGGTAGTCTGTGTGTACCGAACAGTCAATTTGTTCTATGTACAATAACAATAACAATAATTTGAACTGAAGAATGAACGAGTGGAGCACCGCCCCCCCGCAGCATTCAGCGAAAAAGGAAAAAGAAGAGAGTGTTCATCAGGACAATCAAGATTTTGAACTGCGGAGTGGAGAATGCAATTAATAGAGTAGTTGCGCGAACGTGTCGTGCCGTGTCGTGCACAGTACGGCCTTGTGCGACGGGTACTGTGCGACAGCCACCGACGCATTGAAGCTCGTCACGCACTGGCGGCAGACAACAAAGGCAGCATGTCTCTTTCTCAAGTTGCATGACATCCTGTCTAACATAAGCTAATCTGGGACTTATATCAGCCTAGGTTCCCTCGAGCATCAGTGTTTTGTATCTCCCCACCCTTTGCCTTCCTGAAGAGTATCTCTATCGCTCGCCCAGGGCCCACGTGACGCCCGGCAGAATCAAATCTCGTGACCGTGTACTTGCCACATGATGCAGCCACCATCGCCAGCATTTCCACGCCACAAACGCGTTGACAAGACGCGACTCAGACTTAGACTTCTCGTACACTCTCTGAGAACCTACCCGTGTATCACAACGCGTCTTGCTCTGGCTAGCCGTCTCTGACTTTATTCACGAACTGTACGACTGTCTCTCGCTATAACACCGGTTAATGGTCCCTTGAACAGATCGATGCAAGCTCGTCGCCACTACACGCCGAGACCATGAGACCGTACTGCGGCATTTGTTTGGATAATCATGCCCTCCCTGACTTCAAAATCTTGCACTGTGGCGAGTTCCCTTGAAACTTTGAATCGTAATTTACTCAATCTCATGGTTTCTCTATCAGGACACGCTTTTTGTGCGAACAGTCTTGATAGACTCCAGCGCCGCAATCAGAGCATGGGCCGTCTCTGCGAATGTCCCCTCTGCCGGATGCCTTTCATGGAAGATGAGATCATTCCCATCTATCTTCAGCTAAAAGATCCCGCAGGCGAGGCTTCTCAGACAGGCGCTGACGGCGAAGGCCAGCAAATATACTCATCGGCGGTGCTGAAGCAGGCCAAGTATGTGGGCACAAAGATGAAGGAAATTAGCGCAAATAGTAGTGCAGACACAGTCAAACGGTCTGCGAAGGAACTCAAGAAGGTGGCAGACGGCATGGATGGTGGCAGCTGCGTAGTCAAGGTATGTTCAACTAAACGTATCCATAATAAGACCGAGCCTGGATTCATGGCGTGCAAGGGGCTTTTGTCTTCCATCGTTGAATTCATGGAACGAATATCAAGCGTCTATGCCAAGCTAGCAACTCAAAAGAAGGAGATCAACGATCTCCACAGCCTTGTGCAGGATGCACAGGAAGACAAGCTCTATATCGACGATCAGATGAGAAAAGCCGAACAAGACAGGAAGAGCGCACTTGAAGCAGCGGATACAGCGCAGAAGCAGTATCGGATCGTGAAGAAGGAACTTGAGGATGCAAGAGGGGAGCTGAGAAATCGGGAGAAACAGTATATAGCACGAATGTCCGAGAGAGCGGGCGAGATCACGAAGTTACAGGCAACGCTCCGCGCTCACAAGGAGAAAGTACAACCTGACTTTCTGAGCCACGCATAGACCATGCTGATAGCAATCCCAGGAAGGCAAGCAGCAGGAAAAGATCAACAATTTAAAGGATCAGCTCAAGGCACAGCAAGTGGCCACCAGTCATGCTCGCTCGGCATTCCAAACGCCCGTTCCGTCACGCGCTGTAGGGCACTATACACATAGCCCGTCTCGTGCAGCGCATCTGGAATATAGCGAGGTTAGTAAACAGATCCACTCAATCTGTTGTTGACTGACGAAAACGGCATAACAACGCTCAGCCCCGGGACGACGTCTCAGAGGTTGAAGGATCCGAACTCGGATGTCTAGACCCTGAACATGACCCACCACCCCTACCAGCCTTGCTCCCTACGCCGCCTGACGACATCATAGAATTTCCCCCGCTCCAGCCGAAGTTCATGGCCACCTGGAATATCCAACCAGCCAACAAGGGGAAACGCAAACGTATATTGTCGTCCGGCGTCGAGCCGAATCCACCGCGAAAGCAATTCCCAATCGCGCTAGATGATCGAGGACGTCCGAAAGGACCGGTGCAGCTAGGGTCGAGACGGAGAGAGAAGTTTGGCTGAGTTCCGGACTGGCGCCCTGTTTTCGTGATCGTAAATGAAACAAATGCATATGATTAGGGCTAGGTGAGTGTATGGTCTGTGTAATGTCCACTGAGTGCAGAGATAACATGCCGACTGGGTATACAGATGAGTTTAGCACATGTAAGGAGGGAACAATATGCAAGGATGTCGTACTCAGACATATGCATGAGTATATAGATCGGAATAGATGAGGGATGCCATCATGAAGGAGCACTAGCCTCTCCTTGGTTTGCTTGTGGCTCGGCCCGCATAAGTCTACGCAGCCGAGCAAGCTCTTCTGCGAGGTTTCTGACGTGATTGCAGTGGAATTTCTGATCAGTAAACCAACATTGAGACATAGGCGATTGACATACTTCGCAGTATGCCACGCCTGCTCGCTCTCCTTCCCCTGCCTGTCCACCTCCGAGCGTAGCTGCGCAATATCGTCGCGGAAGCTCTCCTCCACCTCCTTCCGTATCCGCTCATTCTCCTCCCGCAGACGCTTTGCCTCTCCAACCACAGAGCTCCCGTCCTCGCGCTCCCGCCGCACCTCCTCCACCAATCGGGCGTAACGCTTGCCCATCTCTTCCGCCCCCCGCAGGATCTTCTCTTCTCGCTTCAGCATGTCGTCCCTTAGCGCGTCCGTGTCCACCTGGAAGGACGCTGTGAGGCCCTTGAGCGAGTCCCGCAGGACGACGTACTCCCGCTCTGCCTTTTGCGAGTGTGCTGTGGCTTCTGTGAGCGCCGTCTCCATTTCGCGAAGGGATTTCTTCGAGCTTGTCGTTTCGGATTTGAGCTGCGCTTTCAGTGAAAGCACCTCGGCCTCCGCCTTGCGTGCGCGCTCCAGGACCTGTCGGGTGGTCAGCTACAGCTACCCGCCCAGTATTATCACGACGCACCTCTTGTAGCAATCGCTCCTTACGAGCCACCACGTTATTCAGGCCCTCGTTTTCTAGCCTGAGGCGCTCCCGCACCTCCTTCAGGTCCTCCGTCTGCCGCGTCAGTTGGCTCACTTGTCTTTGGCTCACACGAAGCTGCGCCTTTGTGTTCTCAAGCGCCGTCTTCGCATTCAAAACGCCAGCCTGGAGATCCGCGAGCACCTTGGTGGTGTTTCCGGGAGCAAACGATGTTCTACGGTTGGGGGAGACAGGACCATGAGGTGACGTAGACGACCCATGATTCGGTGACAGTTGTGAGGAAGAGAGATGCGAACTGTCTTGCTGACCTTCCTCGGCGAGTGCACGCGCGTTACCTGCACCAGCATCAGACACCATAGGACGGAAAGGAACCGCCTCTACCGACCTACAGATGAAACCGGTATTCCTGCGAGGTATTAACACACGTCCGCGCGCTAAGTAGATAGATGGAACATACGACTGAGCGTTCGCGTAGGACTCTGCGAGCGCGTCCCAGAAGTGGTCGGTATGCCTTCGCGGATGCCGTTCTCCTCTCCAAACGACGGCCTTCTCTCTTCTCGCCGCGGCAGCGGCAAACTCGACTCCGGACCTGCGAGGCCGTGCAGCACCTCGAAACTATTCCGTTTCTGCAGCCGGGGAGACATATTTTGGCCTCCAGAGGTAGACATTTGGTCGAGCTCGGTCGGCGAACGCGGGGGCGAATGAAAGATCCCTGGAGGCAATGGGCGTGGACCGCGCAAGATGGTGTTCTCAAGAGTTTGCAATTGCGCTTGCTGGTGGCGGATAGAATGCTTCAGCGTGGACATTTGATTGCGTATGGCCACTGCAATTCTGTGAGCTACATTGCTTCCGATGAGTTACACCACATACCTGGATCGTCCTGTACAGAGATCGAAGGGCTCGCGGATCGACCGATAGAGCTACGCGATGATGGTCGGGAACTCGGGCGATGTGGAGACGTTAGATAGGACATAGGTGTCTAGTCGATTCGGCTACTGTTGTACCGGTGTGGACGAGGTGCAATAGCTACAGGTGCAAACGGTGCTTTATATATGGGACCTAGACGGAGAAATCATGTACGTTTATTATCGAAGCGAGCTGTGAACTTATCAAGAAAGGTGAAACGCTGAGAGCCGCTCACAGCTGTTGACAACAGCTCTCAGACTCGTCGCTTACAGGCTGTCCGATCGCACCAGATCCGCATCCTATTCTCTAAATTAGGAAAGCTAACACCACGCACCGAATGCAGCGACGACAACCCTCGGAGAATACACGATATAATCTGAACAATGTGAGATTCGTAAATAATGAGAATATGTAAAGCATATCTATCTGAGAATACTACGCCCTATCGTGATGCTTATGTATTGAAAGGTGCCGATGCGTCGGTAACCTGTCTGGAACTCAAGGACGAAGCATCGATATCCATAGTACCGTCGTGTACCAAGCCTGAGTGTACGTGTCAATTGAAGAGATTCAATTCGCTTGCGACTACTTATTACGATGCTGGGAAATCATGGAAGTCAGCAGAAGAACCGTTGTTCGAGGACTGAGCGTCGAACACCCACGTACTACTATGGGTCGCCAGCGTAGCTCAGATGTAAGACGCGTGGTAAGGGTCTGCTGAGGTCGCGTTCCTTCAGCCTCGCTTCTTTGAAGGCCTGGACCACAGCCTACCTGAGCCTGAACCTGTACACAGGAATACACAGCTCGCATGGTGGGACTTTGATACAGTAGAAGATGCGATGACTGCATGCGCAAACAGTGGGCAGCGCTGGAAGCGCCGAATTCATCAACGCGACGACATACCGCTGATGATCGCTCGCTGCCCACACAAAAACCCGCGCGGTATTCTTCTTTCGGATATTCTTCGACGCCAGAACTACAGGTACACACGCTGCCTATAATACAAGTCATCAGGGTCGGGACGCGAGGGTGCAGAATGGGTGCAGAGTGGGGAGATATGTACAACGCCAAAACAAAGTTCTGCCAGCATCGTCATGTACGAGCTGCCATGATCACGGTCCAATTCACAACAGAGAACAACAGAACAAAATAAGAATAATCCCAGAGGAGCACAGCGAGCACGAGAGCGAAGGCGAGGGCCAAGCTGAGGTATCAAGAAAGCGCGTATGTCGAATTTGGGGTCATCGCTCGCGCTGTGTGAGCAAGGCGGAGGCTTAATGGGCGCGGTGGCCGGGGCATATGAACGGCTTCCGCTCGAAGCTCTCCGCGAGGGCGAGCTTCGCGAAGTGGGGCGACGGTGACGAGCTGGATGAGTTAGAGCGCGTACGCTTCAGTGGTGCGTCTGCTTCGTCGCACTCGTCGCGCTTCCGCTTGACACTGCCCTGCGAACATTCGAGGCAGTCGGAGCAATAGCTGTCTGTGCTCGGCGAGGGCGAGGGCATGCGAAAAGAGGTCCGCGAGGTCGTGCGGGAGAATCCGGTGGAGATGGGGAGCGGCGTTGCACAAAATACATCGCAGAACTTTGGGAGTCTCGGCTGGGCCTGATTTACGGCCGTCCGTCTGGGAGAGCCGTCAGCAAAGCCGTTACGCACAGCATAAGACGGGATACTCACTGTGACTCCTCGTACTTCTCCTGAAGGGCGAGGTATTTTGTCTCCATGTCATCGCGCTCACTCTTCATCTTGACCGCAGTGTCGCGTGCCAGGCGGGCGAGGCCGATAACGCCCAGCGTGGCTGCGGCGTGCACCGCGGCGCGCTTACGCCAGACGATCGAGCACGCCTTCAGGGAAGCAATCTCCGCGCGCAGGCGGTCACATTCTGCGGCAGGCGACTCTGCCGATGCGGCCTGCATACTCGGGGTGTTGTATTCGAGATGGAGCTTACGGACGGCGGGTGAGACGTGTGGCTGAAGATGGTGAGGAACAAGGTTGGGGTCGACGTGCGCTAGATGGATGACAACTATGAATGCCTGTGCCCTGAACGCGGGGTAGGAGAGAAACTCACAGACTGTATAGGGATGCCGACATGAGGGGCAGAAGTGGTGGGTCGTATATGGAGTTATGCTCCGCACTATCTTGACGATGCACGAGTAGCAAAATACATGTCCTATTGTGCGAATAACTCGATGAGTTATTCGGAATTGTGGGCGACGGGTACTCACCGCAAGGTAAGGCGGCCGGGTCCTTAAGGACCTCCAGACAGATGATGCAGGTAGGCATGCCGGCCTAGACACGGCTGGGCAGGACGCGGGTGGGAGGTTGTATAAGCAAAGGCGACAGGGTATGATATGCCCGCGTCCCCAGAGCGTGCTTTATAGTAACCTGGGATCGCGGGGGCAGCAGGGAAGCGCTTTCCGAAGCCTACCGGACGAGCGTCGCACCACATCCTCGTAGAGGCAATTGCGGTAGCGGGAATGTGCGATGGACAGTTCGAGATTTCCAGTGTGAAGGGGAGGAACTGGATCGAACGCCGGCGACGGAGGGTCGAATGGTTTGTCCGGGGCAGAGTTCCTTGTGTGCGGTGGCGTCGCGGGATGGAGCTTGCTGATTCCACTGAATTGACTCGGCGCTGTCATGTCTATTTGAGTCCGGCCAGTTCACAGAATCCCGCGTGCGTTATCTCCCGAACGCTACAAGACGCTACAATAGCTATCTGTCCGTCGGACACGGATACATCGAAGCCGGCAGCGCGAGAGGGAGGGCCTAAAAACGTTGGTAGATAATGCATCTCGCACGACGTGAGACAGCCCCTGGCGTGGCATGCATGGCCTCATCACCGCACCAGTAGTTGAATTTCGAAGGTCGACAGGGCGAGCTTGGGGGCGGCTCAGCGAGAGCACCGTAGAGCGGACCGAGGCACGACCAGAAGAAGGCGGGGCCGCGTCGCGCGTCCGAGCCGTGTCGCGTCCACGTGACCCACGCGCGCTGGCCTACACAAGGCCAAACAACGCGACCCGCGTCTCCGCCGACGCGACCCGATGCCAACCTTCATTCACAACAACCACCTTTCTGCCTGCACCCAGCAGGTCCTGCAACTCTTCGCCGCTTTGCGTGGTTTACCCTTGTCAAGATGGCCGAGGGCTCCTGTGGGATCTGCTTGGACGACCTCAAGAATCCCGTGTCTACCCCGTGCGGTACGCGGCCGACTACCTTAGCTCACCCCCGACACACGACTGACATATATGCGCACCAGGTCACCTTCATTGCGAAAAGTGTCTTATATCTCATGTAGAGTCTAATTCTGACGCGATTACCGCGTCGTGCCCTTCCTGTCGCACCGCCTTCCCCATCGGTGCGCCCTTAGTAATCATCGAGAGACGGTTACTAACGTCGTCGCGCTTCGACAGCAACACCTGACCTTCGTTTTGTTCCGGCAAAGTACCACAAGTTCATAATTCCGAGCGTCCGACGGGTCTTTCTCGACAATCCTGCCGAGTCGAACAAGGCTCTCAAGGCAGATGTAGCGCGGCTCGAGGGGCGCGTTAAGGGTCTTGAGAAGGACAAGACACTCTTGATGGAGCGCTGTGAGGCGTCCATGGCAGCGTCGTCGAAGCATGCCGAGGGAGAGCGGGATGCGAGAATGGAGTGCGAGGCACTGAGGCGGGAGATGCATGAGTTGAGGAAGAAGTACGACAGCCTCAAGGGGAGGTACAGGGAGCACAAGGAGATGTGAGTATCCACTGTTACACTGTCGCTGAGTGTCACTGACAGAAAATAGGCGCGAAAATAATGTTCCTCAGTTGGCGACGAAACGCAAGAGTAACCAAGCCTCTCTGGATAGTCCGTCCGGCTCCTCCTCGAGTGCTAGTTCATCGCAACTCTTCCGATTCGGTACCGACAATGGAGACCGACCACTGCTCCGCATCCCCAAGCGTCCCCGCCTTCTCGGCTCTCCTTTCGACCCCGCCAAGGCAGTCGCAGTCGGCCCCATCGCCCGCCCGGCCATTTTCAAAAAGGGGCGCGCGTCGATCCTCCTCTCGGTTGAGCACGCCGGACCACGTAGGATTCTTGCTACGCCCGAGGAACGCCCGACCAGCTCGGCTCCAGGCTCGAGCGTAGGTTCCTCAGGCCTTCGTAGCACGGGGCCTCAGCGGTCTGGTCTGCCGATGGGCGACCTCTTCTCCCCCGAGTCCAACCGCACCCGGAGCAGCAGCGTGGACTTTAGGCTCCGAGACCCCGACGACGTGCTCGTCGAGGACGAGGACGACTGAACGAAAATGCGTGCGTCGAATTGTCTTGATTGCGAGTCCATTCAACGGCAGGGAGAATGGACAGGAAAAGTAGTGCCTTCGATTTTGGGTTCAGCATAGCATGTTCGTGCGCCGCCATACTTACCTTACGCATACACACATACCATACCTTATTACGCAGTATCATCATTGTCACCACCGTCCCGCCACCACGCATCCCGCATTCAAACCCACCATCACATTACACCGTATGCTAGCTCACATATGCTCACTGAAAAGCTGCTCCTTCCTATGCCCTTGCTTGCTCTGGGATGTCGCTGTATGTAGAAGTCAATGCTTTGTAGTATCCTTGCTAAGTTAGGACTCGGAGTGAGCTGGCAGCTATGCTGACGCCATTCTACTAGGCAGTTCTAGGCCTCGGCCGTGCAGCCGTGATCGGGGATCCCGGAGGCGGGATAAACCATCTCGATTGCGATCATGGGTGGGATGACCGCGCCGGATCATCCAGATTGATATTCCATGCTTGGCAAACCTCCTCTGCTGTTTACATTAATGAGTCATTTGTCGCAATACTGCGTGCACTGCCGACAATCTGGCGTTTATGTATATAGAGTTCTCTCAGCTGACTCTCAGCGTCGTCAGCCGCCATGAGCCGCGTAGCATCGATAGAGGCCATCGAACTCGCGCCTGTCCCTTCAAGCTCCCGCCAGCATGAAGTTCATGGCCACGATTCGAGGTCAAGCAGTAAACAACAGTTTGAGCAGATCGATGCCGTCGACTTGCACGGATCCGGGGAGGATCTAAACGCAGGTCAGACTGACCCAGACAATGTACAGGAACTTGCCCCCATCGACAGAGGCTGGCCTGCCTGGCGGTTCGTGGCATCTGGCTTCGCGGTCGAGGTGATGATATGGGGTTTCCAATTCTGGTCTGTGATCTATGCTCTCTCTTTGCAATGTCGTGCTCTAATGTCGGCATTAATTGATAGCTATGGTATCTTTCAAGGTATGCCTCGCCCTACTCCATCTCGAAGAAGCGTGCAGTTACTTGACGCGGATAATGCAGATTACTACGCATCCAACCCACTCTTCAAAGACGCATCTGGTGTGATAATTGCTGCTGTCGGCACGCTGTCGACTGCTGTCCAATTCGGAGAGGTGCGTGCTACTACCGAGTTGCAATCGTCCACCCCAGGATCAATTACGTAGGAGCCAGACAATTCTGCTCTCGTTCTTCTTCGGGCGCTACCCGGACCTCCTTCGCCCAAGTCTATGGGCTGCTCTCGCGCTCTGCGTGTCTTCTCTCCTCCTTGCTAGTTTTGCTACGAAGGTACGCCCACTGCTTTCTTTCATCTTGCTATGTATCCGACATGTGTCCGCAGATATGGCATTTGATCCTTTTGCAGGGAATTACCTTCGGCATCAGCGGCGGATTCCTGTACTATCCGGTCCTCATTCTCCTTCCTCAATGGTTCGTGCATCGCCGCGGACTTGCGACCGGGATGATTTTCGCAGGATCTGGTCTTGGCGGTGAGCAGCACCCGTGTGGGACGCGCGTCCAGATATCAAGACTGACACTCATACAATAACTAGGATTTGCATTTCCCTTCCTGTTTCAGAGCCTCCTTGAGAATTACGGGTTCCGCTGGACACTTAGAATTTGGGCGTTGGCTGTGCTCATCACAATAGGCTTTGCAGTCATGGGCATGCAGCCTCGACTGCCCGTCCCGAAGTATCAACGCGGTCAAAGGCCGCGCTTCATCCCACCCCAGATGCACTTCCTGAAATCATCTCTCTTCTGGCTTCTGGTACGTATGCGTGCCCATCGTCACCACGTTCGCTAATGATTCCCGAGGGCAGAGTGCCTGCACGGTCATGCACTCCATGTCGTACTATTCCGTCTCGCTCTACATCGTGACCTTCGCGAAGGTCATCTCCTCGCCGTTCTCCGCGTCCGTCGTCCTCGCGCTGTTCAACTCCTCCAGCGTCGTGTGCCAAGTCATCCTCGGCCACATGTGTGACCGCTTCCCATACGCGTGGATCATGGTCGCGAGCACGCTCGTCAGCGGGGTGTCGGTGTTCCTTCTGTGGGGCTTCACGCACACGCTCGGCCTCCTGTTCGCGTTCGCGGTCGTCTACGGTGGATTGGTGCGTCGTCCTCCTGTTCTCCTGTCGGGCGTTTCTCATAACACACGGGGGGTCGGATTCTGCGCAGATGGGAGGCTACATGTCGGCCGGGCCTATATCCGTGTGCGACTGCGCGGGCGACAAGCCGGAGCAGGCGAGCGTCATCTGGGCGTGCAACTACCTTGTCCGAGGCGCCGCCATCGTCGCCGGGCCTTTGGTTTCCGGTATATTGTACGACGCTGGCAAGGCTTCGCTCGACCCGGGCATGCGCTTCGGCGGATACGGCTTCGAGACGCTGGAGATCTTCGTGGGCTCGTGCGCTGTGGCGGCGAGCTTCGCCAGCGCCCTGGTGGCTCTGATGAGCCGCAGGGCGCAGACCTAAGTGGCAATCCGCTGCAGTAACAGAAAACCTTAGACGTGGTCACGAACCCCATGACAATCGGCTAGTGTTATGTTTCTCCCTGTGGTCAAACAATGGGAGTGGTCTGCCGTTGTATGGCTGATCTTGAGTGCTGGGCACTTCTAGGCCTCGGTCTGAGCCTGACAGTGCGAAGATAATTCTGTGCTGAACATGTTTGCAACGGAACATTGCGGCCTTCCCTATTAATGCGTCCTTACAGACGTTGCGAGTAATTCACTGTGATATCACATACATAGTCGGTAAGAGGGAGACCACACGTATCCTTCCGGGTACCAGCTCGCCACATCACCAGAACTGGCCTCGATTCAACATGACTCGAGCGAGTACAAGGACAAATATCACGTCATCATGAAGCGTTGACTCGGTGGACGCGGTCGAGCTCGTCCCTGTTACCACCGACCAGAGGCGAGTCCAAGATCCGCAGGCAGGTAGTGCGCAAGATCGCCGTCTGTTCTACTCCAACGATGCAGCCAATTTGAACTTCGGGCGAGAGAACGCACAGGAACCTGCCCCCGTAGATGGAGGCTAGCCTGCCTGGCGTTTCATCGCTTTGGTTCTCGTGGTCGAGGTGATGTCATGGGGGTTTCAGTTCCGGTTCGTAATCTACCATGACTGTCAATACTGGTTGGCGGTCGGTGTAGCGCACTCACCTTTGTCGCAACGTCAGTTTCGGTATCGTCCAACGTACGAGCTGGTTGGCCGTACGGAGAGTTGCACTAATGCAGATTGCGTTGTAGATAGATTACTACACCTCCAATCCGCAGTTCAAGGACGCTCCTGGCGTTGGCATTGCTGCTGTTGGCACACTGTCACTTGCGACGCAATTCGGCGAGGTGCGACTTATATATCCCTATCCTGCTCGATGTCAAAAGTCAGTCAGCTGACCTAGTATAGACCATTCCACTTTCATTCTTCTTCAGGCGCTGTCCAGACCTCCGTCACAGTCTGTGGGTGGCACTGTCCTTCGGCGTCTCCGCCCTCCTCCTTGCAAGCTTCGCCAGACAAGTACGTTCACATTGTTGTTTGCGATGCTGCCGCTGACACGACATACACCAGATATGGTAGCTGCAAGGGATTATGTTCGGCATCGGTGGCGGTTTTCTTTCTACCTATCCTCATGCTGCCCCGAGAACGGTTTGTACGTCGTCGCGTGCTGGCGGCAGGGATCATCTTTGTGGGCTCTGGTCTTGGCGGTGAGCTCGCGTGCCCGAGATGATGCGGGCTTCTCTCCGTGACATCGCTATATGCGGCGTTCGTTAGACTTCCTGGCTCTTCTTGAACACTGCGATTTTCACTGGATATTCGGACTCTGAGCCGGCCGTGCTTATCATAGTAGACGTCACGATTCTCGGAATGCGACCTCGCCTCCCGGTGCCAGAATACTAAGGTGGTCAAAGGCCGCTGTTCGGGATGCCATTCGCGCATACAGCCGGTGTCATGTTCGCGTTCGCAGTCATCTACGACGGACTTGTGAGTGCCGCTTTTCTTTGGCTTCCCATGCTTCCCCATGCTCAGGCCACTTCTGATTCCATAATCGTGATAGCCCGGTAGATGGGGAGGCTTCAAATTTTCTGGGGCATATAAATGTGCCGGAAGTAAACCGGAACAGGCCAGCATCATATGGGTTGTCGCAATTGGCCGCCTGATCTCAGGTATACTGTACGACGCGAGCAAAGCCTCGGTGAGCGCGAACATGCAGTGTCATGCACTTCGGAGCCTATGACCTCAATCGATGGAGATCTTTGCCGACTCCTGTGCTATGGCAGTGAGTCTCCTCGTGGACGTGACAGATTGTGTCTAGGTCATTGAATCTTCCGCTCAGAACTTGCCAGCCAGGAAATCTGATTAGTGGAACCTTCAGTGGGTCAGACTTGACAATGTCAGGACCCGCAAACGCCTGCCCTCCCCGCCTTCCTCAGAACGAACTCAAACACGTTCTAGAACACTGATGTACATGTAATCTCCGCAGCGGCGAGAAAGGGTCACTGTTATCCGCGTGCTTCAGATTCGTACGGTTGGTACGGCTGAGTTATGTCCTTCTGGAACGTAATGTCTCGGTTGAGGCTATGGTGCATATCGTTCTGTAACAATACGTAAATAAGGAGTAAGCCATGACGCGCAAAGATCAGCATCATGTATTCTAAATCCTCACGAGCTCGTCGCATGAGCTTGCGCTCCCGCATTATTACGCTGTTAGTAGTTCGATGTTGGGAGGGGTTGATGCTACTACAGTCTGGATCCTTATTCATCTGATCGATCGGCGTATACTTTCAAGTTGGAAGTGAGTCAGCCTGAAAAAATAATGTCACTATAAACGGGAGAAAAGACCAGTGGCTTCACAGCCCCAAGTCCGCATCACCCAGCGGAATGTCTCAGCTCGACATATCCGAATACGCTATTGAACTAACTCCAGCAGAGGTCGGGCGCGGATGCGATGAGACATCCAATAATCGACAGCCTTTTCGAGAGCCCAGTCTGAGCGTGGAGGGCACCCTCGCAAACCATGCAGACGAGACTAACATCCACGAACTGTCTCCCATCGATGGCGGCTGGGAGGCCTGGCGCTTTGTTGCTTCTGCCTTCGCGATGGAGACAATGATATGGGGTTACGAGTTCAGGTCAGTTTTGAACAGAGGTTACCCGCTGTCTGCAAGCCTGACCATACCGGAATCGATACGCTCTCTCCAACTTAGTTACGGCATCTTCCAAGGTATGTACCTGAATGTATCGAGCATCTAGAGTAATCAACTTAGCATTTCCGACAGATTATTATACCTCCCACCCACCATTCCAACGATACTCTACTGTTAGCATCGCGGCGGTCGGGACAACGTCGATTGCCATCCAGTATGCAGAGGTGGGCTCCGTCGTTTACTATCTGGTTTCGGACCATCCAATCATGAGGTCTGAATAGACAATACTGCTATCACTCTTCTTCGAACGATATCCCGACTTGCTAAGGCCAAGTGTTTGGGTTTCCCTCGGAGTCGCGACTCTGTCCCTCTTACTAGCAAGCTTCGTTAGTCAGGTACGGAGTCAACGTAGCGTCAGAGTGTAGCTTCTCACCTATTACCAAGATCTGGCTCCTCATCGCATTGCAAGGTGTCATCTTTGGCATTGCGGGAGGGTTCCTGTACTTTCCCATCCTAGTCCTACTTCCGCAATGGTTCGTTCGAAGACGTGGCCTGGCTACCGGTATCATTTTCGCCGGATCCGGGTTAGGAGGTGCGTGTGCTATTACATACGCATCTGCGGACGAGCGTGGGTGTCATACCATACATTGCTGCGACAGGCTTCGCATTCCCTTTTCTCCTGCAGGCGCTGCTAGACCATTATGGTTTCCGTTGGACGCTCCGCATCTGGGCTATCGTCATCTTCGTCACTGTCGGCGTCGCCATCCTCGGGATGCAGCCCCGACTGCCAGTGCCGAAATATCCGAGAGGTCAAAGACCTCGTTTCATCCCACCGCAGATGAACTTCCTCAGGTCCACGTTGTTTTGGCTCCTGGTAAGTACTTGCTACATTCAGGTTGACGTAGGGAGACAAACTCGCCTTCTGATTCCAGAGCGTATGTACCGTCCTACACGCGATGTCCTACTACTCCGTGTCCCTCTACATCGCCACATTCGCGAAAGTCATTTCTTCGCCCTTCTCAGCTTCGGTTGTACTAGCCTTGTTTAACTCGTCCAGCACTGTGTGCCAAATCGTGATCGGGCACCTTTGTGATCGATTCCCATATGTATGGCTCATGGCCAGCACTACCCTGATCAGCGGACTAGCCGTGTTCCTCTTGTGGGGCTTCGCACGGGAACTTACACTCGTGTTCCTCTTCGCCGTCATATACGGAGGCTTCGTGAGTCAATAACCTTTACGAGTTCTCGCTTGATCGCTCACCATAGTACATGCGCCCAGATGGGAGGCTACAACTCACTCGGTCTGGTATCCGCAAGTGACTGTGCAGGTAGCAAGCCAGAGCAATCCAGCATTATCTGGGCGTGCATCTTCTTCATCCGTGGCATAGCCGTCGTCGTCGGGCCTCTCATCTCCGGCATCCTCTACGGTATCGGCAAGTCGTCGCAAAGTGCAGTGCCCGGATACGGAGGCCACGGGTTCAAGGCTCTGGAAGTGTTCGTCGGGACGTGTACGGTGGCAGCTAGCCTCAGTAGCGTCATGATGGCTATTACGAGGCGCAAGAGCCAAGAGTAGCTGGGTCCGGGGGGTCGTCGGCCGCGTCCGAAGAGTTCGCGCAGGTTGCATGCGGGTTAGCGTTCTCTCGCGAGTCAACAGAACTGCTGGGCTGATGTCAGTGACATTAGGAGCATGCCATCTCAGTTACCTCAGGCGCAGACGTGCGTTAGATAGATTTCATAAACTATCGGGCATCTCGGGGTCGTTAGAAGTCTAGAAAATCGTAGATGTATGATAATGTACAGGTGTGCAACGGATCATAACGTCGCTGCGTTATAGCTCACTTCGCCGGGTTTCCGGGTAAGAACCGGACACCTTCGCCGTCTGTGACTGCTATAATCTGCGCGCGATTCGTCCTCGTTAGTATGTTGACTGCACGGCGCAAGAGGGTCGCTGGGATCCCGGACAGTGGAGACGGCACCGGTGGTTCGATGATCTCATAAAAAGTGAGAATGGTATTGAGTTGCGCAGCTGACGAAGCCTGACGGGGCATCGTCAGATAAAAGTTCCGTAGAACAGGGCCGTACAGCATACCCAGTCGTGTAGTGCCTCAGCCCACTCTTCTGGTAACCTCCAGTACAGAAGCACGGTTCGCGTTTGCTTGGAGGGCTCATATGCTGCGAGGTTCTTGGAGACCATGTCCGCCATTATGAAGGACAAGTGTGATGGCTTAAGCCCTCCTGCAATACAGTGAGAGCACGTAGGAGCACGACATCACACGACGTACGATTGATTCGTTCATTCCGCAATACCTCGTCCCATTCGTTTCCCTTCGTCTCTGCATCCTCCACGCGGAGATAGAACAATCTTCTGTGTCGTGCGTACGACAGGATCAGCCGCGTCCAATTCTCGGTGACGTTTGCTTGTGTGACGGGATTTGGTTGCTGTCTGCGAGGGCCGTGTCAATGGACAGTTTTGATGTCATCGCAGACTAAGACGGACGTGAAGAAAGGCGGCATCGAGTGTATGGAAGGGAGTAAATAGCCTGTGCAATATCACCATAGTTTACAGAGTGGCGTATTCAAGAGCACTTACCAGAAGGCGTCGTCTGACTAGACATCGACATGACCATCGCAAATCAGACTTGACTTGACTGTCTTCTAGGGCAAGGTAAAATTAGTTACAGTTCATGAACATATGTCAGGAGAGGTGAGACGGCTGCCTAAACTTCGATTACACTGAGATCGCAGCCACAGATCACGAGCACGGCTTGTCCAAAACGGGTAACCCCACTTGTGCTGTGCCTGCCAGTTGGGGATCTAGTTCACAGTTTCTTCAATTCTCGTACTCCGGGATACCCTTCACTGAACGGCCCTGCCTAAGTACGACAGGCCCGGCACCTTCCATCGCTGTAGGTGGGGGAATCTCTCAAAATCACTTCTCGCGGCCTGACAGAGCAATGGATACTTCGATGCAATATCGTAGGACTAAGATGAGGCCTTCATGTAGTATAGTAGGGCCGGGATGTAACCTAGTTCGTACCAACGGTGTGGTGACAATGTGGAGACGCAGGAACGAAAGAAAACCAGCGATTCGGATGACAGGAATCAGACAATCAAAAGATATGCTCTTGACTACCAGCATCACTCATCGTCACTCTGGTCTTGCAAGAAAGCCATGATGCTCTGGCGAGCAGTAGCCTATCCGTGACGACGAAGTCAGGTCACGGCGTGCATGCAAAAAAACTCACACACGTACTCGAGGTCGCTTCGGCTTATTCGCCACGTCCTCATCAGACTCGACTTCAGAAGCCTCCTTGGCCTGCTGTGAGTTCTTCCTCGTCCGACTGCCAGAGGCTACAATCGACTTCTCGAAACTCTGCACGTCCTCTACAGCACAGTATCAGGTTACACTATCTATCTAATGAAACAAAGCAAACGTGCTTACCAAGCTCCTGAGCAAATTCTCGTTTCTCTCGAATGGCCTTCGCCTGCTCAAGGCTCATACGTCCTGTCATGCCAAGGTCGGAAAGGATCTGCTTCAGCCGTCTGATCTGGTCTGATGGCCTGTCCATGCCCTTGAACTCCTTCGCCCATTGTTTGCGCACTCCACACGCGACGACCAGGGACTATGATATGGTAAGCATGTGGGATGCTTTCTTGTCAGGGCGATTTGATCCTAACCTTCAAACGTTTAATAGTCTCCTCGTCTTTGGAGAGCTCCTTTGCAGGTTGCCGCGGCTTCCTTACCCTCGGTTGCTTGGCTGATTTCTGCAGATATCTACGTAAGCTCTCCCTTCCCGATGCCGCACACATATCGTAAGGCGAACCTTCTTGCTGTCTGTGTCCTGTATGCGAGTCGTGTTCCGTTAATGATGTCGAACAGAAGAAATGACGCTCAGGAACTGACCTTGTTCTTCTGCTTGGTACGCTTGGGTGGCTCATCAATCAAGACAGACATTTCCGACTCGCTCTTCTGTGCATCCAGTCAGGGGTTTATAGTGTGTGTACGGTGACCACACTTACATATCCACTGTCATCCGCCATCAAAGGAGGCTCAGAGCTAGCCGCTTTGTCTTTCCGTGCCTCTGCGACGTCCGTACTTGAGCTAAGTCTGGGCTCCGCGTTGGGCGTGTCCCGCATGTCGACGTCCTCGTCCTCACCGGCGCTCTTCTGACGCTTTTTGGGAGGCTCGGGCGATCTCTCTGCCTCAAATTCCTGACGAACCCTCAGCCGACTGGTACACGCAGCCTTAAGAGCAACCTTACCTCGTCAGACTCAACTGCTGTTTTGGTCTTTCTCTTTATGGGAGCAGAAGAAGCTGGCTTGGTGGCGGAAGCACTGCCATCATCTCCGCGCATCTCATCATCTGAAGAGGGGATCACGGACTGCGCATATAGGAAATGACTTTGCAAGCACTCAGGAGGAAGGTGCAGAGACCTACCTCAGAGCGCTTCGGAGCCGAGGACTTCTTTGCTTTCTTCGCAGGAGCTCTAGACTTCTTGTCTTTCTTCTTGTCTAAAGTGACATTGGCTGTGGCACGTGGCCTCTCCCCCTTGCTGGCCTTGCTAGTCTTGCCTTTCTTGACGGGCACTGCGACAGTTGCCTCCTCGTCCTCGCCGTTCTCCTCCTGAGCATGATGAAAATGAAAACTGAAGAACATAAGGTCCTACGGACGAGAGCGCACCATAGTCAATTCGATGGTGGTCTTCACAAGTTTCTTATATTCCTTCGCGTCAAGCGACTCCGTCTCGAGAGACATCCGCTTCTCAACTTCTCTTCGCACTTTGAGGGGCGTCCATTCCCTTACATGTCGCCAAATAGTGAATATAGCCCATGCTCGAGCATACAAGCTATTCACACGCTTACTCTGAATCGAGCGTCCCGTCCTCCTTGGCTTGCCTGATGATTGCGCGCGTCACACGCTGGACCTCATCGACATCAATTTCCGACATTTTCAGTAGCGGAGCCTATCCAAAACAGCGAAGAGGTAAACGAAGAGGAGGCTGTAGCGAAGGAGCGAACGGCGGAACTGAGGAGAGTTTAACGGACGCGTCGGAGTCCGAACGCGTGACGCGGTGTAGACGCGTTTGGTTCTGTTTGCCACCAGCGCGTCAAGCACGTGGTGCGCGCCTTCTCGCGTCGCTCGGACGCGTCCGCGCCACAGGTGGTCTGCCGACTACCTTGGTTCCTCTCAACCTCCACCTACGCGTCAACATCATCCGAACGCTCATCCCACTTCTACACAACCACGTAAGTATGGCCTCCAGCATCGCAATTGCACAAGCGGAAGAGCCTCTCCCAACATGCACTCCCTACCTCATGCCCTTCCACATCGACTACTCAGGGCCCGCCCCGATCTCCACGTACTTTCGCGTGAAGCCTGCAGCATCGCCTGCATATCTGGGGAAGGTAGATAGTCAAAGATCAGTTGCTCAAGCCAAAACGGAGAGCACGCGACACGCCGGCGAGTCGCAGGCGTCCTCCACCTCACAAACGACACTTGTAGAATCTTCTTCGAGTGCTACCCTAGACTCTTCGCTGGGTGAATCATCTCAGGTGCGTTGGACTTCTTATATATGCGCTTCGCCTTGTGTGCTAGTACAGTGGCATCATAAGCGTTGGTCGGGCGACCGACGAATGGCTCTGCCATGTCAGATGGGGTATAACGCTCTCAATATCTTCGCCTCACAACCAGCTCTCTCATGGCTAGTTTATTTTGATTTGTGAAGTGCTGTACTTGTGTCGTTGGGTGTTCGTTTCAAAGCGATTTCGCCAAAGCACAGCTCGAAGTTGCTGCCGCCGGCTGCTAAGTCAGCGGGACATTTATGCGACAGCGCGCAGTGATATCCGTTGAAGATGCATCCTTTGAAACGAATACTCCGGTTAACCCTGCTGTTTGCTCGATTGCATGATCGGTGTCTCGCATCTTGTCCTGGCAAAAGGGTACGGTATTGAATGTTTCCACTCTTTAGGAGACCTTTGTCGACGACCCAAATCAAGGCAGGACGCACGGAGCAGGCGACAGATTCGTAGCCGCATTTCGGGGAAGAACAGTGCAAGGCTTGACGGTCAATCTGCCCGAAGGCTATGCGGGGTTAGTTCTACAAACCCCGGATGCATCAATTGACGACGCTCGCTCTGGCAAGCGAAGTGGGGCACCTCCGCAAGAGCAAACACGGCCGCGGGCCACACGTAGTGCGCATCGTTCTTCCCAGCGAGAAGCGATGGTCATCGATACCGACGTGGGAGACGGTGCAGACGGGTCCGAGGAAGCCATGCCAGAAGATGTCGCGCGGATTTTGCAGCCTACCGCAACGTTCTCGTCGTTCGTGCTGTGGAGCCAGGACATTCCCGTGGATGAGGGGAAGGACGAGTACTTGCGCGCGATACGAGAGTGGTCGAGGCTTGCGGCGGAGGTGAGCGCGTTCCTGTAGTCAAGGGATTAGTGCCTGATCTTGAGCGGCTCAACAAGGTTCACCGAGTCGAGGACATCTGATCGAGGTTCGAGTCATTTTTCCTATAGCAGTTGTCGACAGATTCCCCGACGCTATCGGGTCGTTGGGTGGACAGTATGCATTGGGCGCAACTGTTGCAATCACCTTTTCCATGCGTGGACAGGCGCTTTCCGTACTGCCTATGGACATCTCGGCAAATACAACGTGCACACCCGCGTGTAGCGAAGCTGTCGAAGCATCTTATGAGAGAAGCTCATATCGCTGGTCGCCTTCGCCGATACAACTGAGGGAGATGAGGGTATTATCGCGGGCAAGGATAGCCTTTGTGGCTGTCAATCAGCTGTCGATATACAACGTGCTGCTAGCGATTAGCCGGATTAGGCAAGCATAGTTATTCCGACACCATGCGACGCGTCTGGCATCCCGGTGCCAAGGGCTGACCGAAACGACGCCCGCCCTGACGCGGACGCCTGCCTTTTATTCCCCCGAGGCTTTGCTTGGTCCTCCCCGCTCCCTGAGCTTGGACCGTCCACTCCCTACTCGTGTCATTCCTTCAAATACGCAATTTGTATCCCTTCGTTATTCCTACGGTAAGCGAACCCAATCGACTTCTCTGTCCTGGTACCCGAGTTCACATTACCACGGATTGCTAAGACCCTCAGTTCAGCTTCAATCACACAGTTCAAAACCATGTACTCTTCTGTGGTTCTTGCTTACCTTTTCCTTGGCGCTGCCTTCGTGCGCGCAAACCCTACCCCGACGACCCCGGCTCCCGGTGACCTGTACAACGAGGGAGCGGAGTGTAGAGTGGCTTGGGATGCCGACCAGACAGGCGTATGGACCGTGATGAACGTTGAGCTCATGACTGGAGACAACGAGCAGATGCAATTCCTCGAACGTGAGTTATCACATTTTTAGCGCGCGCGTCACTTGACTCACGTACGATTTGCCATCATGAAAAGTCGTCGCCACGGTGGATGGTACCAATGCATCAAACAACAGCATTACTTACACCTGCCCCGATGTACGAGTTCGATTTATATGTGTCAACGAAACTCACACTCCTCTCATGCGCAGGTTGACCTCAACTCGCAGGTCTACTTCTACCAGTTCACCTCGCCCTTCTCAACGAACGTCTACTGGACGGGCCGCTTCGCCATCGCTGCCGCAAACGGCAGCACCGTTCCCGCACCCGATACTGAGCTCTCCAACGGCGCGACCATTTCCTGGGGTAGCGGTTCCATCGTCGGACAAACACCTGGCACCGCACCTGCGTACGGCCAAAGCGCCAGCGGATCCTCCGCGTCCTCCTCCACGGCTGCTTCTGTGACCTCCTCTTCCGGTAGCGTGTCCGCGGGGGCGTCCAGCTCATCGGCTGTACCTGAGTCAACCACGGTCTCGGGCCCCCCTTTGACGGCTGCTGCGGCTTCCTCCTCGTCGACTTCGAAGATTATTAAGACTACGTCCACTCCGACTTCTGGTGGCTCTTCGGACTCGTCGGCCCCTGCCTCGACCAGCGCGGCGGCCAGCGGTGCCGGTGCGCTCAGGGCGGATGGCCTTGTCCTCCACGCCGGCGCCGCGCTCATCCTCGCTGCCCTGACGTTCACCGCCGCTCTCTGAAGTCCTCGCAGCCTCCCCTCTCAACTATGTGCAGCCATGCCATAACAGGCTGGCCGCCTATCTGTCGTTACTCCCCCTTGATGTTGTCAACTGTTTTATACCTATTGCTGCCGTACTGTCAAAACAAGTGATGCCTCGCATTGATGACCATCTACGATGGGCTTGATATTTGTGATGTATAGGCATATTTCTGTATCTACTGGGTTTTAGGCTAAAGTGCTTCATAGTAAATTCCAGCTTTCTCCCAGTGGATGGTTCGGTGTCCTCAAGTTATGTGCTGCCACAACGTGCAATTCAGTCTCTGCTAGTATTACATATCAAACGTGTGTTATCGTACAAATGCTTCGTGGGTCGATTTCATACTCGTACAAAATCCCCCCTCGGCACAATCCACTATTACACCTCGTCTAGTTCCTCGTCTGCGTGGCGACGGTGCCAAGTTGACCCTCGATATATCCTACCTGTTGCCTAGCATCCTCAACGGCGGAATGGTTGCCTTTGACTAAAACACACCTCAGCGCCGTTCAGAACGATAATTCGACGGCACTCACCTACCGGCCTCTCCACTTCTGGCAGTGTCTTTGCCTCCTCGAGATCTGCGTCCCTCCGAGAGCCATACCGTGCCTGTGCGGTCATCTGTGAAGCAGGGTCGTATGTTGCACCTGTACGTAGGCGACAAGTCAGTGGGCCCTATCATGCATTTCTAACGTACAGATCACGCACCGCCTGGTGAGGCTGAACTTGATTTAGGGTCACCCACCGCAAACTCATTGCCCATGTCGACGGGCCGGTCGAGCATCGCTTGCGTACCCGAGCCAATAGACTCGCTCAGGTCGCTGTGCGTGCTACCCGAAGGGTGCTGGAACGCGGTAGCATCTTGGAAGGTGGCGTTCATGGGGTTCGATCCAGACATCGTGTTCTGGGACGGTTCAGACATGATGACTTTCAAGCAGAAGGGGTATGAATGGTGTTCACTGTGGTGTGGACTAGCAATGTGGAGTTAGTCATTTGTGTGGGGCAAACCTTTGTATACGCGCGCTGGCGGAGTATGATGTCAAATGATGGGGCTGGTCCTGGCTGGAGACGGCGGACGCGCCAACGCGTCCGAGTCACGCCGCCCGTCTTCTCGGCCACGTGCGACGCGCCTGTGGCTGCCGCACACATAGGCTAATACGAGTCTATCTTCCTTACTATCTCCCCCCGACTTACCACGGCGCATACACGCATCATATACGAGCAGGCAAACAAGACAGTGTAATTCGACAGCAAAGTGGGTGATAATACATCATGACGGGACGCTTGGGATGCTTTATTACGGGAAGTGCAAATAATGTAAGTCGTGATACACGCATCAAGCATGTAAACTTCGTGTACAAGTGCAGTGGAAGACGTACAACCCATGAAGATCGTTAAACAGAACAGCGCTGAATATTGTACACGAGATATCCAGGTGAGAGATCGGGAGAGTCTAGATGTCTTTCTTGCCGCCCATCACTTTCAGGAGGCCACGCATGTTCAACGAGCCCTTCCCGTTGGCGGCGATCTTCCGCGCCACGGCTGATCGCGACTCGACGCGCGCAGGGGAGTGCACGAGCTCTGACGGGTGCTGCTGATGGTGACGGCGATTCTCATCGCGCACCTTGGGTACAGGCGCGGGAGTGAAGGAGTGGTCGAGGAAATCCCTGCGGACGTCGTCGATCGGATTCGCGGGGTACTTCGCGGCCGGGCTAGGGGGAGCGAGGGCGAGTGGCGCCGGCCGACGTCGCTCCTTGCCAGCTGGGCGGCTCTGTGGGGTGTTCGAGACGTGCGGGGAGAGGGGCTGCTTGCCCGCGTGAGGTGTGGGGGCGTCAGGGACGGGGAAGACATCGAGGAGGAACTCAGGCTTGCGGAGGTGTGGCGCGGCGCGGCGCGTGCGAGACGGGAGGGCGAGGACGGACATGCCAGGCTTGCGCATTGCTGAAGGCATCACTGCACTGCCGAAAACAGCGAGGTCGTCGCCGGAGTCGGCCTGCATGGCGTAGCGCGGATCGAGGTCAGAATCCTGGCTGGAGCAACTGCCCCTCCGCTCCTCGTCTTGGCTAGGGCTCGCAGCGGAGGCTGATCCGAAGCGTACCCAGCCCGCCTCGCTGCTTAAGTCCTGATCACCACCGAGTAAGTGAGCATACTCCCACTCCTCGTCCTGATCGCGCCAGATGCCGCCAGCGCCATCTCTCCAGACGTCGCCGACGCCAACGAGTGTCCCGTTGACCATCTGAGCGCCACCGGCGCGCGCTTGGGCTTCCGCGAAGCGCCTGACATGGTCGTCCATCTTCCCTCCATCGGCGAGCTGCGCGAGGGCGAGCTCCGTCGCGAGCGGTGGAGGGCGGTACTTCGCGTATTTGGACTTCTTTGACTTATTGACGTCGTCGCGTGACTGCGCCCGGCTGTGCGCGGGGGTTGGCGGGATGGGCGGCGCTGCGTGTCTGGTGATGAAGGACGGCGAAGGCATCGAGGGCATGGTGGTGGATTTAGAGCGTGAGCGGGACCTCTTCAAAACAGAGAGCGAGCGGAAGTGTTTTAGGCCACGCTTCGCTGGCTTCTCCGGCGTAAGGGGTGCGGGAGAGATGGGAAGCACGAGCGGAGATGGGTGTCGGTCAGGGTACGCAGCGGAGGATGGCGTCTTCGGGAAGTGTACGAAGACAGACGCGTAGCCGACCGCAGTGAGATCGGGCTGGAAGTCCTTCAGGGAGGGGGTAACGTGGATTAGGTTGGTCGGGCTCTCAGAGACGTTCAGGAACGACGCAGAGGGCACGCGACCAGACCCTACAGAGGGGCGCTGGGAGCAAGAGCGCGGAGAGATAGACGGGCGGCGAGAGCTCGAGATGGATGTCCTGCGCCTCGGAGTGGGCGGGGCAGGTGATCCAGGCTGTACGTTCACAATCCAGGCAGCGATAGCAGAAGTCGTGGCAGATCTGCGGCGGCCAGTGACGGGGCTACGTGGACTGGCAGGTGCTTGAGCCGGAGGCGAAGGCAGAGGCTGTGTAGGACGCTTCTTCTGAGGCGGTGGCTGCGAGAGAAATGGATACTTAGGTGCGGCGGAGGTTGCAACAGTCTGAGTGTTGAAGGGGGCAGTAGACATGGATATAAGGTAGGGTTTTCGAGGTTGAAGCGTCTGCGGAAGCGAAGTGCTGCCACAATACGGATCAGCAGGCGGTTCATAAGGACCACTGAACGGTGCGTACTTACACGAATTGCGGCAGAACTCTAATTCAGATGTCCTGGTGCCTTTAGGTGATACAGTGGTCGACAGAAATACGAGATGAGACTGTCGTGCGACGGGTCGTTGAGTATGGCTACAGAGAAGAGAGGCAGCAGAGGCAGTCCAGGAAAGACAGGTGAATTTGCGAGAGCAGTACGAGCAACAGAATCCCTAGACTAGCTAGTGGTGGGACTCCGCTGACTCTGGTACGTTCCTTTTGAGCCTGGAGAGGACAAAAGTGAACCGCGACCACGACAAACAATGGCCATTGTACCCTGGTCTATAAACATCTTGCAGGCGCCTGATCATTCAGTGCAAAGTCGCAACAGCCACCCACAGTACTCTATAGCCACCGGGACCCTGGACAGTTCTGTAAGTGCTTTGGCGCTGCTTATTGGTCATTTGCCCTTTGCTTATTGTCCTCGGTTAGGCAAATGATATACGGTTACGGGGTCCTCCACTCAAAGTACAAGACTTTCCCTTTTGGGAACAATATACACGTGGCCTTCGACATCCTCGTTCCGCGTCGAGACAATAAGCTGCCGTCGTCTGCCGCCTTCTCCTCCTCCAAGGCAATGTCCCCGCTCCTCCCCGTGATATGGGTCTTTTCTATCGATGTATTCTGCAAGCCATATATGACTTTATCCCGCTTCTTCTAGCTCTCCGGCCGCCCTCAAGAGCGCACCGCATCCCCACGCAATTGTTCAGATTCGAGCACGGCGTGCGCCGCTCTTACATCCACCAGCTTAGAGCCTGATCACGTACTTCTGGTTCGCCATTACTTGGGCCTCATGCCGCGCAGGCTAAGACTTTTTATTGTCTATGCAATATGGGTGTGGCACGGAATGGTTGGTGAGTACAAATGCAACGACATTGCATCACGCCTATCCGTCCAGTGGTGAACTATCCTTAACTCGATGTTAGCGTTGTATTTCAGTCAACCTGAGAGTTGCCAGTGGGATCGGCGACATCTCGCTAAGCCACCGTGGCGTACCCAGCAGACTCATTGGCCAACCACGCGTTATCTCGTGCGCGAACCTAGCGATACCTCGAGCTAAGTGACCTATAGCCAACGGACGTCAATAAATATCTGCTGATCATGACGCTGTTCGGTCTATGACTTCAGTGGGGTACGATCCCTGTAGTATCACCCTGTTGGGCAGAGACTTTTAGACTGTCCTATCAACCGTCGGTTCAGAACTAGTAACTGTGAACGTCACCGAGGTCAACCATTACTCCCTCAGCCCTCAACAGCGTACATGCGTGGCCTTCGACTCGGGTTCACGGCAAGCTTTGCTACAAGCACGTTACCTACAATCACCTACTTAAACGAGCCGATTGGCACAGTTTGTAGCCTGTTCGCCATCTTGCATCTTCCTGCGATAAGGTGCCGATTGGTATGGCAGATTTGCTCATAGGATGCTGAAGTCTGCATCAACGCTAACTCATGAGCGCTGCAACGTGGCCACGAACGCCTACGTTGTTACGCTAATTACCCGTGAGTGTACCTGCAATGTTCACCTTGCGCTCACACCGCCTTGCATCGATCGATCGTCGTCCTCCCATATTACGATGACGACAGGACAAGCCTGTGCTTACAGTGCCATGTAGGGAAAAGACGCGGTCTAAAATCCGCTTCGCCCGGGACCGTTAAGTGAGCTTCAGCGTTCGGTGTCAGTGCCTCGTGACGTTCGTCAGGGTGTAAAGCAACCGTACTGCAGATCCGCTCTGCCTATGCGAGCGAAATGCCATCTGTAGTCTTGCAGATCGCACATAACTTACTATGGTGACGCCAACTCGTGTTCATGTACGTGTTCATGTACAGCGGTTTGCCTCCAACGATCTGTCAATGTGTTTCCGTTAGCTCCCACAACTCTACGTCTCCGCAGCGTTGGAAAGCACCTCCCTTGGTTGGTACACCGGTCGTCGGATGTTCCTTCCGGAATCTGGTGTGTCACTGCTTCTAATACGGATCAGCTATAACGTTAAGGTACTCGAGGCCCTGTCACTGCTGTATACGTCTTTGGATACAACATGTGTATCGATGAAAGACGGTACTTTTGTTTGTTGGACGATGTGGAACCCTTTGGACGGACTTACGGGTGAGTCTAAGGAACCGTTCATCAGACTTGCGGCAGCTACATGGAATGGAACTCCATGATGTCAGAGATAATTGCCTGCAGGCAAAGCGGCTGCTCGTCAATACAATACATATGTCCGGCAAGCCGTTCTGCTGATCTCTCGTAGGTGAATGAGTCGGACCCTGACGTCACCTGTTGATGCTCGTGGCCTTGACTTTGGTGGTTCGTATAGCCCAAGGGATAGAAAATTTCATGAAGCAGAGCGTGTGGTCGGAGGAATCAAGCATTGCATCAGCACGAAGCACATTGTATAATACCAACTGGCCTTCCAACCCTGTTGAGGCTAGCGGTGACGACTAGCGTGTACGTTACTTAATAGCGAACGAGATCTTGAGAGGATATCGCTGCATCGTATGAAATCGTTGATGATACCCGCATTCCTTATGACTGCCAGCAGTAATGATCAATGAGGCCACGACGCCGAGAGTAGGTATCGCGCACCGCCATGGGCTTACAGAGTCCGCGGGTGGTACGCTATACCTGGATTGATAGCGTCAGGCGCAAGCTTATGTAGTATCAAGACATCGTACCATCTTGGCTGCGACGACAGCCGCAGAAATCATGGCACACTTGAAAGCTGCCCAGTGTTCGCTTGCGCTGAGGTGGACGAGGTCAAGGCTGATGTTCGTTGGGTGACCGCTCGCGCGAAGTCCGAGAAATCTTTCTTCGTCGCCTTGCCTCTCTTTAGAAGAATGCACATCAGGCGCCGGAGGAAAAAGGTCAGTAAGCACCCACCTTCAGTGCATACACGACGATGTTCTCTTTCCGCTGATCAGGTGAACGACCGTCGCAGTCCTGTGTTTCTTTCAGCACGACACGCAGCACGCCTTCCTTCTCGTTAAAGGTGCAGCGGACTGCTGGGCATAATCGCACGCTCATGGACACTTTCCACACGGGCTCTCGGCGAAAAACTGGTCGGAAGAAGCGCAAATGGTAAGGTTTATGTCAGGATGTAGTCATACACGTAGCGGCGGCCTGCACTGACCCAATCGCTCATCGGCGGACTCCCTGTGCGAAAGGAGCTTAACGTGCCCGAGGATCCCATCCCCGTAGTCATTTTCTCCGCGCTTGATGAAGATCTTTGCTCCTTTCACCTCCGCCGTTACATCCTCGTCCTCTTCACCAGTGATCGCTACACAGGCCGCGTGGAGGGCACCGTCAGAGTCGTCGTTCTCATAGACCATAAGCGAGCGGCAGAACCTACTCGTGCATGTTGCCCGCGTGTAAGTCTGGGCCTCCAGCGGGTCATCTCTCGCATACCCTTCATCTCGGGAATCCACATGGTCCACTCGATCCGCGTTCTCCAAGTCCCTGGAATGGGCGACAGGCAGGGCAGGAGTTCTCACTCGCGCTCCAACACTGACGGCGCCCCGATGATTCTGCGACTCCGGGGCTAGGCGTGTCGCATGTTCGCTAGAAGTGCTGTGACCGTCATGGTACCAGGCGGGCTTGGGGGCCATTGTCGAGGATGTCACGGCTGCTGTGAACGCCGAATCGGCTCCTACGAAGCTTGCAAATGCTGTTGACGCCCTGGCCTACGCATTGATGCATAAGTTTTATGGGTATCGACGTTCAACAATCATAGCACAAACTTACTGCTGGTATTGACAGGATTGGTGAGGTGACACTTGGATCCAATGGCATTCGTGAGGTCCCCCAGGCCCTCGCGGAAGGACTGATTTGGCTGAGGAGGGATGAATTAGCCCCGTGATCCATGGCGAGACTGTCGGTGATTGCTGGTACGACTTTGGGTCCGTGTAAGGGATTGAGCGCCCCAGTTCCGCCTAGCGGAGCGGGGCATTGTGCCAGGTGGGAATCGGAAAGCCCAGCCTCGTCCATTGTACCAGATATCATCTTACTTCTCTTCTTCGGAGCAACAGTATGCTCAGCCTGAATACACGGTGAGCGGGTTTCTGCCATGCAAAAACGAATGACTTACTCCGATAGGTCGCTCGAGGTTCTCGATTGACGACTGGTAGCCGGACGTGTGAGCGACTTACGCCATAACAAGAAACGTACAGGCTTATTTACATCGTCTGGATCTTCATCTCGGCACTTTCTCTTCAGTGATCCTGGCTCGATCGCGGATGGCTGTTGATTCTGGATGAATGGCGTCCTTCATGTGACAAGTATGGAGATCTAGCCTTTTCAGATGGAGTAGTGCACGACTGGGCGGTTTGGTTCAGACTAATCCTCAGAGGGTTGTCTGCGAAGCACATGGTCAACGAATATCGTGTCATAAACACCCTTCGTCCTAACCACCGAGTCCTAGTTCTGTTTGCCTTCATGCATCAATTGGTCAATGACAAGTGGTGCAACGGTCTGGTCATGAGGCTCACCGTCTTGCGCTTTCTGTGCACATCCGAGACATTCGGTATCCAACGGCAGTAGATATAGTTGCTAGAGCACAACAAGCGATGTGAAAGTCGTTCAAAGGGAACATTCCGTAGAATCTCAAACTCAATATTACCAGCTTACGGCCTGGCCCCAAGACAAGACAAGAACAACCCGTCTAGTTCGATGCGGAGAGAGCAGAAAGAAGAGCGGAAGGAAGTCGCGGAATATATCCTTATGTACCTATGCACTCCGGTCCCTCTCCTGTTCGTCGCGTTGTAGACGCACCGTTTACGCAAGTGTAACACGTGTGGTTTGCGAGATATTATGGCATTTGCTTGTTCGTAGCGGCACACTTGATTATTTCGAGCTTCAGCCTACCACCAGCCTGGCAAGTAACTGAGGTATTGACTTGAGGAGAAGTTACCTGTGACGCTTAGCACGCATGTTCAGTTCTATGTAAGACGGTAAGACCAAGGACCTGGTGGGCCTGGGCGCTCAAGCGCTCAGGTTTAACTCTTGCCTTTTTAGGAAGGCACGTCCACGCGATCAGCAATTGTGGCATTCTATTAGGAGGCTACCACTGGTCATGAAAGTCTAGATCAGCAGCAAGTAAAGGATCCACGACTCGTATAACATTGCTTCTGAGGTGAATATTCTGCCTCACTGGTTGTTCATGAGCGCAATTAGAATGATAGTATCTTCATTACTATAGGAGGCTGACACGGCGGGATAGCCTCAACAGACGAAACACGGATTCGTTTCTCATGTTGCCACGTCAGCACAATCACAAACGAGCTACAATTATCCGTGTAATCCCGCGCTTGGTCCGCCACTTGTTGCTTCCTGCTACTCGTCCACCATTTAGACTCGTCGTTCTGCTTAACCATCCGGTGACACCCTTGCTTCTCGTGCCAGTAGAGATTCATATCACCGGCGATACATAATCATCATGCTCATCGCTCGTTCTTTGGCGTTCGTTGGCTTACTATCGGCGCCATTGGTGTCCGCCGCCTTGTTTCCCGCTAAAACTGAAGTAAAGATGATTGATGGCAAGGGCTTTAACAAAGTCATGAGCCAGAACGTAAGTATGCAGATCGCGTCCGCAAGGGTTCACTACCCTGTGAACTTCATGTGGCACAACTCCAGGGATCGTTGACTCTTACTTTGTCAGGTCACATCAGTCGTCGCATTTGTGGCTCCTTGGTGTGGTGTATGCACAACTTTCGCTGACCGTTTCACGTAAACACAACTCACTGCACGCACAGTATTGCCAGAGGATGGCGCCTGAATACAGCAAGGCTGCGGAAGCGCTTGCTCCGATGGTACCGCTGTATGCCGTCGATTGTGACCAGGACTCCAACAAGCGTCTTTGCTCAGAGCAGGGCGTGCAAGGCTTTCCCACTGTGAAAGTGAGTTCGGGTCTGGACACTGTGATTCTGGAAGTTTCTCATTCGGCTGTTTAGCTATACCCACGCGGCGGACGTTCGAAGCCGCTGAGTTTCGATAGCGGGGAACGAACTGCCACCAATTTCTTCTATTGGGCAACGCGCAACATTCCTCATGCAATCAGGAGGCTAGACAGTGTTTCTGAAATCTCCGGTTGGACCAATGAGGTAACTGAGTTTCTCATTTCGGGAAACCACATGTTTAGCACCCCATTTGCCGTCTCCAGCACGCTGTTAAGCCACGCGCCCTCCTGCTGAGTACCAGCAAGGACACCCCACTTATGTGGAAGGCGCTTGGGAACAAGTACAAGGACACCATTTCTTTCGGCATTCTCCAGGACAAGAGCGGCAAACAAGCAGTGAAGCTGGGAGCGGAAGACAGTCCGACCAAGGACTCCAAGGTACTCATTTACCCTCCAGGATCGCAGAAGTTCATTCGCTTCGAAGGTACACATATCCTTTTTTGTACTAGCTCGATCGGCAATGACGCATTCGCGCGTGTAGGGACCCTGAAATATAAACAGCTCAACAAGTATCTCGGTTCCGTCGCAGACGGGACTGTTGAATTACCCAAACAACAAGAGCGAACAGACAGTTCGACCATGACTCCGGAGACATCCAAAAGTTCTGAGGTTGTTGTTGGAGACGCGACACCATTGGAGTCGACGACCGCTTTGACTTCCATCTTGGCCTCTCCCGTACCCAGTCCTCATGCCTTCAATGCCGGTGGGACGGAAGCTCCCCCAGATCGAAGGGAAGCGGACGCAACGATTAGCGTTGGTGGGGATGCGACCAGCTCCACATCTTCGAGCGTTCCTGATGCCACGGCCGCCAAAGGTCCAGACATGGAGGAGGGTGTACTTACGGAACATACTAGAGATGAACTATGAAGATCCGTCCTGTACCTTGTGTAATTATCTTTACGTTTCCACGAACCCTTCGTCTGCTCGTTCCTCCACCAACCATTGCAAGGCTGGCCCGGGGGCCAGCCCTCTGGTCAAAATCAAAGTCAATCGGTTCCGCCGTTGCCACACGTGTTAGCATAGCGGCGTATACACTATGTGAACGATGAGTCTGAATTCGATGTCGGCCTTCTCAGCATGCGGAAGGGCCAGACCGCAACGGTAAGTGGATCACGTCGTGCACACCATGTTGGATCTCATGACCGATTTGGCATTCAGCACGGTTAACCCGGCACACTGATTGCCGTTGTCCTGGTACTCTTTCATCACTTCATCGTCACTACTAATGACACCTCTGTGTCGGCTTGGGTTCCACTCAAGGGTGGGTCGGCGCAATACCGGGACCTGAGATCTGAGAATTTGCCAAGGCCCTTAGTTAGCCAATACCATTTTCTCTCGGATGACTGCTCATATACCACAAATGTGGGGCCTGGATCACCTCTGCAGCTCGGTCCACAGGCTGACTGGATCTCTAGTCACCGACGTTACACACCGGGTGTATAGAAACGGACGGATCAAATTCACTGCTTCGCACCCGGAAGATCGCTTCCTGGGTCCCATGGGCAGGGTAAAGGGAGTGTTTAGCCTTCCATTAACCTTCATGTGTCGCGGCTAACGATTCTCTTCTCAGCCACTAGCACTCCATTCCCATGCTAGGTTTTTCATGTTGTTACATGAGGTTGGCGGCTTGCAGGGATAGTTCTTCTTGACCCTACTCAAAGTATTCGGTGAGGATGTTCCCTCTGCCTCGGAATGCCCGCGGTCTAGTCCATAGTTAAAGATGATGCGATTTCATGATAGAAGTGTCTTGACGGAAAACATGCATGATGGGCTTGGGCAGAGAGCATTGCGCACACGTTTCATGGATCCTTTAAGGAGGGTGGACAAGTCCGGGATGACCGTGATACTTTTTGCGGCGCTACAACGGGTTTGGCTATAAACACTACCATGTCCCGGATCTGGGATCTTTCGCTACCAAGCTGATTGACATCGTACGCCCACAGTGCTGCCCCCCAATCTCACTCATGTCTACCGCTCCCCGAGAACGCGGAGCCATCATCGGAGAGATATTTGGGATCCGAAGGGCTTGGTCGCCGGCGGGGACAAGCCCTCGTCTACGGTCACGAAGGCACCACGGTCTAGCTCTATCGGTATCCATCTGAGTAAAGTTCGCCTCCTGCTACGTCAGCATGAGGTTCCCAGCACGTTACGCCTTCTTTGCTGCAGCTAGTGCTCCATACGCTGATTGCTCGGACTATCACATCCCGAACGTCGCCGTTCACCATCCACACAGCTACAGAGCACATGCAACAAGGATAGGGCGCATTCACTGCCCAGTCAATTTCATGCTGGCCATCGGGAGTGAAGCTAGGACGCTGAAGGCACCAGGAACAACGTAACTTTGGGAGGCAAATAGGGTAGGGGATGGTGAGATGGTTCCTTCCACGGTACGATGTCTTGGTCATTCGCCCGTGACCATACGAGCGTCCATCCCATCCTGAACAAAGACGCCGTGCCGTAGAGAAGACAGCATTTGCACCTGGTGGACAAATCGTCGATCTGCGTCGATGGGCATGGTAAATGTCGGATGACGTGCGCGGGGCCGCCGGGGAGGTAAGTAAATGTACTACTCCCTGAACCACTGACCTGAAGACCCACCGCCCATGACACGACTTTTGATAAGAATAGGGTTCAATTCACCACTCCCATCGTGCGGCACGCTCGGTGTCTTCGTTGGTAGGTTGGGTAGGGAGCGTTGGATGGCTGACGATTTGTTATCAGATACGCGGGATTGCCACGCAGTCCCTCACAGACATAATCTATTGGCCCCCGCAACGGGTTCTGCCGTCATTCGCGGACATCCCTCGAAGGCTAGAGTTCTGCGAGGATTCTCTCTCCCTAACATGCTCGGTCTACGGTGGCCGCCGATGACGAATGCCACGGACCTTCATGAAATCGCGATTCGGAACCGCCTCTTCGGATTATTGGTGAGTGATGCCCTGGAGATGTGCGTCTGAGATTCCGTCTCAACGTGTCGAAGTGCTTTCATTTTCCGAAGTTCGCACTCACCTCGTTGACCACATCTCAGGAAAGTGCGGCTGCCGTTACTTCCACGGACATCACAGGACCTACTTGCTCAGGCTCAGTCGGTCGTGGAATAGCATGTCACTTACGGAGCTTGACTTGCTATATAAACTGCGCCCTTCCTCCTGTTGGGACCATCGAGTCAAGTCGAACCCACTTCAGCAGCAAGCATACCCGCCGCCTCTGCCGCCTTGATTCACGATGTCGAACCCCGGCGCCAGTCAGCAGTCGAAGTTTCGCTTGAACCCAAAGCCCACCTATAGTGAGCGTATGTCGGAGACAAGAGGCGAAATCAGGCGCATCATGAAGGAGGCCCTTCGTGAGTGCTCAAGACGTGTACCTCGTGATTGAACTGACATTCTGTGCAGGCCGGATTACAGGCGACGAGGTCGCAACCATGCACTGGCCTACCTATTGGAAAGACGTCGTCGCCCGATATCATGTCATCATCGAAGGCTGGCCGGAGGACGTTCCGTTCCGGAACCTTAGCGACGTTTCTAACCTCGGGAAGCTGGAGCAGCTTCTGCACGGATGGCAGAACGGAGATATATTCTTTCGCCGCATTTCCGACGCTGAATTCGCAGCCCTGAGCGCGCAGCGCGAGGCCGGGGGGTCTATGGATTAGGGGTGAATGGTTGGCGAGATGCCCATGTATTGGGGCGCACACGAGGGTTCCGTTGGTAGTCGTCAGAGGGACGGACAATGGTCTTTGATATGCTCACAGTATTCTATAAATACTTGCGACAATTCCTAATCTCGCGAGTTGAGCTTTGGCGACTGAAGCCTAGCCACACTGCAACCATATGAGCGAGAACCGGCCAGGCTCGTGTCATCAAAGTGGAGTCTGGGCGTGCATGATCTCCGGGCGTGTAAACACTCGGGAAACATATGCCTGGGAACAGCGACGTTAACTCAATCATGCTGCGAGGAGTCTATCAACCTAACTCACAGGACAGGCGTCGAGCATAACCCACATGGGGTATAGTACACCCACTTGCTTCGCAGCAGAACAACCACGGTACCGCGAACCATGGAGAGGTGCCCTAGTAGCTCTACGGTGCATGAACCCGATCGGCCGAGCAAATAAGCCTGCTAGAAGCCAGATGCTTATTACTTGGCGCCGCGAGCTCGACCTTCCTGAGGGGCTTGACATTCCAAAGCAACCAGTATCAGAGCGTTGACCTGGTTTAGAGATCGACAGATAATGTTAATCCAACCTGCTTCTTGCAATACTAATAAGCCTGGCCTGCTTCTCAAGGCAGCGGTCACGCACTTCGATTGGCTGATGATGGAGCGATCCCACGTCAGCTCCTTCCTGTGGACGATGAGTTCAGACTAACAAATCGTTTTGCCGCGACTAATTTAGAGCTTATCCTGTCTCCGGAGTGCGAGTAGTGATATCTTGAGAGGTAGTGAGTATCTCAAACGTCCTCGACCAGACTCACTAAGCGACGAGCCCAAAGCGATGGGCGACGTAGATTCCAGGGTCTTCTGCGCCACTGACTGGAATCTTAGGCGATGCGCTATTCTGTCCCACGCACAAATCCGCAGCTGGGCCACACGACAGCGTCAGACAGTGTGCCATCCATTCTTACGAGCTACAAGTCTAGGCAAGGCGACGAATTGTAGAGAAACATACCCTGAGTGCGACTGGCCATCTGACACTCACGAACATCTGGCGTTAGATGAGTCTGGGCAAACGGATTGCGGCAATGTACAACACACCTTCGGACGCAATCGAGACCCTGCGGGGAATACTTCATCTCTTCGCTGGTCTTATCGGACGAGCATCAGAAGACGATCGTAAATAATATTGTCACATCTCGGGAAACTAGATATGCTTCTACACAATAGCTCGTCGCCTAGCCATAGGCTTCGACCTCTTACGCTTTTTCCCCTGCTCGAACGCATTGGCAGTCCTAAGGTCACGCCCCAGTAGGTCGTCCTTTTTGACCTGGTAGATCCGGACCTGGCAGAGACATGTAAATACAACACGGCGCTGTCGACAGCATTCACTCACAATCCAGTTCTCCGAAGTGAAGGCCTCATCTATGGAACGCAGATGAGAAACGATAGCAGATGACACCCGATATACATACCAAGGTAGTCTAACGTCGGTCCTATCCTAGGCATCTGCTGCCCCCGGACGCGGTCCACGGCCTGATTGCCACCGAATAGCTCGGCAAAGCTGAAAATCCAATCTGAGTGGATCTACAGGGCGGGGAAGGCAGTCCGCCTGCTTACCGGTAGTACGACATTTTGTACATCAGACTGTTCTTCATGGTCGTCGACGCCGCATCATCCACTTTGTACTCACCCTTGGCCGTGAAGTAGTTGGGCTCCTGGATTTCGTCTGGCCACACACCCTGCGCGATACGAACCATCCACAGGAACTTGTTAATGTCGTCACCAGAGTAGCCGAGCAAACCGCCGAAAATAACCAAGACGTAGTCAACGTCGTGCTTGCGGAGGATGGGGTAGGCCACCTCCTCACTGCTGGACATGGCTTTCCCCACTGTCGCGATGTGGGCTAGACAAATGTCAAATATCAGGTAAGTCCCGCCCGCAGGATCAGCAGATACGCACTGTTATTCCAGGTGTTGTTATCGACCAAGGTTGGCCTGTCTGCCATACCCGCGATCTGATAGCCATAGTCCCACCAGCTCATAACGACGGCGGTCTCCGGTGTGTTCTGCCTGAGCCAGTAGTATGCCTCCCGGAAATCATCGATGATGTGCTGGCTGCCGTCAGGGTTCGTCGACGCGAGGACGACCGAAGGGGACGAGTACGCGGAGGATGTCACGTACGTGCAGTGAAGCACGAAGAACAGGAGCATGCCGAGGGCATTTAGGATGACAGCGAGGCGCGTATCGCCGCCGAAGATGCCCTGCGCTTTGTCGCCTTTCTTGGTAGACACGACCGCGCTGACCGTCGAGACGAGGCCGTCAAGCGGACCGGCCTGAGCCGCTGGTGCTGCTTTCTTGCCTTTCTTCGTCGAAGTCGTGGTGGACCCGGAGCTTGTAGAAATGCCAGTCGAACTCGCGCTCACAGCACCGTCTCCGGCTGTCTCTGCCTCCTCAACGGCGTCTGGCTCCACAGGATCGATGTACGTGTCCAACACAGAAGAAAATGCCACAGCGGCACACACACACACGCAAGGCGTCAGGGTCAGCATGAGCCGCACCATGACCCCAGCGAAATAGCTGGCCACCACAGCGTAAATGATGACGAAAACGTGTTCGTCCCGCAACTCGCGGAAGCACAAAATGACGCCTGCGGGGAAGAGGAAAATGAGGAGCTGCAGGTCCATGAAGAACGAGGGCCATGCTGTCGGCTGATGTTCCGAAACTGAGGCGATGATCGGGATATACCTTGGCCATCAGTAAGTAAGCAATTCTGTGGCTCGAAACGAGAGACGGCGTACTTTTTCGCATAGCCAGTATCCCAAAGGGAGTAGAAGCGCCCGGTCCAGGGCGCAATCCAACCTTTGTACGTGAGGCCGACGATCGCGAGAGCTCCCAGAATACCCATGCCAATGACGGATGCGTAGAGCAGGCTCTGGAATTGTTTCGACGAGACATGTGTACGGACAAGTTCCGCAAAGGCGATGATCTGTAACAGGCCGAACACACCTGGGAAGCAACGCGGTCAGGGGTATCCAGACATCCATGTCAAAACCGCTTACCCAACGCCGCCATATGCTCGCTCGTGCGCACAGGCTGGAACCCGACGAATGGGACTTGCATGCTGGCAAGGGTGCCAATTGCGTACCACGACGAGTACGCCACATACAGGCGGCTGCTGAAGCGCCCCATGAGAATGAGAGCGAATGCGTGCAGCGGGATCATGTTGGTAATGAAGGCATATCCACCTAGGCCACCAGGTCAATGTCCGGGAGACTAGAATACACCGATCAATTCTTACCCCAAGCGGCGACCATATAGAAGTAGAACAGAGCGGCGAGAGTGCCGAAGAACGCGCTGCCCGTCTTGAGCGCCTTAATCCAGAGGAAGAACGTGAACATGAGCAGGAAGATCGCGATGGCTTCGTTGTCATATGAGCCTGCGACGGAACGAGAGATGTATCCCGGAACAATGCCGATGAATGCGGCTGCGAGAAGACCCGCGCTCTCGTCCTTCATCTCCTTCGTAAACCTAAACAACGATTAGTACGCGGTCATGGTTTCCTGAGAACCGGGGTCATACATGTAGGTGGACCATGCCGTGAGAGCACTAAACCCAGGGGCGAGCAGGACACAGATGTTGCGGATGTCGACAGGCAGATTCAATGCATGCAGAACATTGTAGATCACGCCGCTAGTGGCCATTAGCCCAGGATAGATTGTCCCTCCGACAACACGACCCAGCGGGTACCATGCTGTGGGATCGAACCAGTTCCAAAATTCCTGTGTCCCTCTGTCAGCGCTCTAACTTACTCGTTCTCCACAAAAACTCACATAGAAGCCCTTCGAAGCCAAGACCCGAGTTGCGCGACTGATACGCAGTGAATTCTCTGCCCAGCTATGGGAATATCTGTGACCATACTCACTAGTTGAACCACGGGTCGCTGGGACACGCCGTTAGTCTCAGTCAGCAGAGCTCGTGCATTTCTAGGACGCACAATTCGTGGATAACACTCTCAAAGTTGACGACCGCGAAGAGACGAGATGCTATGGCCGCCCCGGATATAAGAGCCAGTGCCACAATACGGAGCAGCGACGATGCGTTCACGACCGTCGCCGGCGACAAATCCGTCGGCAAAGAGTATGCGAGCGGCATGACCGCAGCGAGAAACCGTGAGCTGCCTCCAAGGAGTGACCGTGTAGTTGGAGGAGACGGGGAGGATGGCGAAAGGTAGAATACAGACCGCAGCGCTGTCGTGAAACGCGAGACACGTCGCGCGGGCAAGCGCGCAAGTCACGTGACGAAACGCAGTACCCGGCTACGAGCGCTTGTATGCGACCTGGTCGCGATATCATACACACTTCAGGAATTGCTTGACTTCGCATTGATTGATCTATCTTCGAGAACGCACACTGGACTGAATGTTACTGGTATAAAATGTCAACATCCCGCGACCGCGTCGAGGATACGTACGAACTCCAGAATGACCAGAGGCTAGAGGACTTGCATTCCAAGCTTCGCACATTACGCGGCGTACGTTTGCTCCCAATCGCTCTCAACAACGATTCTTACATACATACCTCAGGTAACAACAGACATCTACGACGATGTCGAGAGTCAGAACACGGCGCTGGACGACTCGGTGAGTTTGCTTAACATCTATGGATCCGGACGGCCAGCTGAAGGTCGCCGCCTCTCCACACCAGCGCAATACATTCGCGTCCTTTGGCGCTTCCCTAGCACAATCGTCTCGACGCGCAGGGCAGGCATTTGGGCTGACCTCTGGAGGGGTGAAGCAGTGGAGGACCATCGGATACTGCGTGGCGGCGCTTGTCGGTTTGTGGTTGTTGTGGAGAATATCGCACTGGTGGTGGGCTTCACCGTCACCTTGAATCTCCCCCCTCTCCCGTTTACACTTGTCTGACTCTGTACCCTATACCTCGGACCTTACACCGCTTTTACTTCTGTCCACATCCCCAGTGCTGGTGGATCTCCCCATGTTCTACCGTCTCCGGCTGGGAGGTAGGAATGGTCGGGAAGGTCAAAGGTGAGGCCATTCCTATCCAGCCTGAAGAATGTCCTGTGTCCAGCGTTGATATCATGTCCATGTGAGGCATGTTTTTGAAGTCTTGAAGCACAGACGATTCAGAATGTAAGCGGCTGCCTTTCCCGCTTCCTTGAAGTAAGGAGCCCTTCAGATCCCCTTGTGATTGTCGATAGTGTGACTTTTGACCTCTTTAACGGCAATACACATATTTGTTACTCCCATTTACTGGCGTAGCACCACTGCGGCACACGAGCAAGAAAGGTGTGGAACATCCAGCTTGCATGCTTACAAAAAAGTGAACGGCCCCATGTGTGTATTCAGTGATTCGTCAGACACCCCGGGCTTAACACATCACCGTACATGACACTATGCACTACAAAGGGAATGACGTAGAGAAGGATGTGACCAGGCGACCAGAAAAGGCTCTTCGGAAGCCTCTCCGCAAGCTGCAGCGGGAATGAAGTGATTCGGACCGTTTTCCTTCTCTGCGTAATTCTGTAGAGATCATTTAATTGTCTATAGCCTTTCCGTGGCTCAAGAAATGATGGTATCTTTACAGCGGTGCACGTAATACGGTACAGTCTCATAGGGGCCAGACCGATGGACGAAAGTGGCAAGACGCCCGGTAGCCTCGAGGCGTTCCGCACGTGCTCTGCACCCAGATCCAGATATTGCACGCGTACGCCGTCTCCCGATACTTGCGCACATTCTGCTACTCCGCATATATCCTCAACACCCAGCGCAGACCCGTCGAGGATCACTCCCAACACCGAACGCGTATCAAAACTCCCAACCATGTCATCCGACAAGGACGTCCTGCTCTCCATGGGCTTCGACCCCGCCCGAGTCGACTGTGCGTCGCACTTTCCCCTCCCCTCCCTTCCCTTCCCTCCGCAGCCCGGCCACGGCCACGACTGACACGCTCTCATCACTCATGTTCTGCAGGGGCGGTCAAGGCGACGGGCGGGCGCGGTCTGCAGCCCGCGATGGACTTCCTCCTCGAGAACGAGGGCAAGCCCGTGCCAGACCTCTCCTCCGTCCCCGCCAGCAGCTCGGGCGCGCCGATGGACGTCGACGACGACGAGCGTGAGGAACTCGAGGCGCTCCAGGCGGCGTACGGGAAGGCGCAGGTCGCGCCTGCCACCGGCGGCGACGGCGGCGGCGAGCCAGCGGAGGCGAAGGTGCGTGGCGAGGCTGTGGGCTCCGCGGCTGGACGTAACGCTGACTGCGGGTGGGGGGCAGAGCATCAAGTGCTCGCAGTGCGGGAAGGTATTCCGGACCACCGCGCTCGCGAACTACCACGCGGAGAAGAGCGGGCACGACCAGTTCGAGGAGTCTGCGGAAGAGGTGCGCCGCCGCCGCCGCCGCCCCTTCGCGGCGTGCTAACCTTCGTCTGCGCCGCCAGATTAAGCCGCTCACCGAGGAAGAGAAGAAGCAGAAGCTCGCGGAGCTGCGGGAGAAGATGGCCGCGAAGCGCGCGGCGAAGGCGAAGGAGGACGCGAAGGAGCACCTCGCGAACGAGGCGATCCGGCGCAAGGGCGGTCGGGTGCGCACGGCGCCGCTGCGCGCCCCGCGGGGCGCGCATCCTGCTCACGCGCGCTGACCCGCCGCACGCAGGACCTGAACGAGATCCGGGAGGAGCTCAAGGCGAAGGAGGTCAAGAAGGACCTCGAGGCGAAGAAGCGCGGTGCGTTCATAGCGGCGATGCCCCCCCGTTCCTGCTCACCACGCCCCGCAGAGAAACTCGAGGACGCGCAGGCCCGCGCGCGCGTCAAGGCGCAAATCGAGGCGGACAAGCGAGAGCGTGCAGAGAAGGCCGCGAGGGAGAAGGCGCTGCGCGAGGGCAGGCCCGTCCCAGGGGCCTCCGCCGCGCCTGCCGCCGCGGCCCCAGCAGTAGCGGCAGCAGCATCGGCCGCGCCGCACACGGCAGGGAAAGACTACCCCGAGACGCGTCTGCAGATCCGGCTCGCGAGCGGCGGGCAGCCGTACACGACGACGCTCCCGAGCGACTCCAGTACGTCCCGTCCCGTTCCCAGTCTCGCGACCCCCGAGAAGTGCGTGGCTGATCGTTCTGACGCGCACACCACCACCACCACCACCATGGTATATCCGTGATCACTCGTTACGACGGACATGATGCAGCCCTCCGCGAGGTCGCGGAGTTCGTCGCGGCGCAGACGTTATCGGTCGACGCGGAGACGGTGACGTTCGCGATGCATTTCCCGAGGTGCGTGGGCCGGGTGTGGCGCCATGTGGGTCCCGGTGCTCATGTTGTCGTTCAGGAAACAGTTCACTCGATCTGACTTTGCAAAGTCGCTGCGCGATCTGGGGCTGACCCCGTCTGCGGTGCGTGCACATGATTGCTCGGCGGGGGCCTGCGTTGGCTGACTGTGTCTGTGTCTGTGTGTGATCCCCCGCTTTAGGTGCTGATCGCATCATGAGTGTGATGCTCTGGAGGTGCTCTGTCTTGGTATCGCGTAGTGACGGGTGAGGCCACGTAGTTGGGTGCCGTCGAGCGAAACTGTGTCAGTATGCTGATGTCACTGATGTACGATGTGTAATACTGCGAGAGAATGCAATGTAAATCATGTCGGAGTGCCCCCCGGGCCTATTGGCCGAGTGATTGACTAGTCCCAGTGATGCCGCATCTTCGCCCTAGGACGGTTCCAGTGCCGAGTTGTACGGAATATCATTGTGGACTTGAAGGGATGCAGCGCGGAGTGGCCCGCCCGACGCAGGGCGCTCGGTATGTTCTCGTTATGGCAAGCATCCTTCCGCATCCGGATATATGGCTTTGCACATTCCACCCGCGAGGCTTCGCAGCACGGCAGCCCCTAAGCTGCGGCCGGGGAAGAGGGCCTCGTGCATATATGAGCGGCATGGCTGGTCGCCTCGGGCGAGTCTTCCCTTCCCCCCTTGACTGGAACACCTCGGACTGCACCCGCTGCCTTCCTTCCTAGTAGCAGTCTCCCCGTGCGCGTGTCATGCTCTCGGAGCTGGCTGGCTTCCTCGCGCGACTAAGGTCGACAGGCCGCCAGAGTGGGGGGGTGCGCCCTCCGTTCGACCGGCGATTCTTCCTACTTGTCTTTCCTACGCTAATAGCGGTGTCATACCTCCGCTGACGACGGACTTGCGGACGCTATCGCGTCGCCCACCTCAACCACCGTTTGACACTCACTGCACAGCGTCCGTAGCCGTCTGCAGCGGCCGCGGCGACACCAGCGAGTGAGCTCATGTGGCTGGGTCAGCGTGGGCGGGGTGCCTGGCGCGCGGAGGCATCTCTGCCCCAGGGCCGTCGGGCGGACGGTAGAGCCTGCTGATCGCGATTGGCCCCCGCGCAAGTGATGCAGCATTTCGTATGTTACGTGAGCGTGCCTGCACGATTGATCTCAACCAACCGACTGCTCGCGCAGCTGCTGGCCATTTTGCGTGTTAGCGCTGCTCGACGATAAATATGTATTTTGGCGCTCGCGGGCCCTCATGCACACCATCAGAGAGACCCATCAGTCCCTGGACGCCCTCCCCTCCATCCTCTCCTCCAACTCCCATGCCCGCATAAGCCCCTCCAGGGCACCGCCCACCATCCCCCGCTCCCCCCGCCGCTCCCCCCGACGCACCCATGGAGTTTACTCGCGTCCGCTCGCCCTCGACCTTCTCGTCGGCCACGCCCTTCCGCCAGCGCCCCGGCGGCCCCCGCAGCCCAAAGTCATCGCCCTCGGGCCCCGCCAAAGCCATGGTCCCCCTCGACCTCTCCACCCGCGTCGAGGAGGCCACCCCCGCCTACTCCAGCCCCCGCTCTTCCACCTGGTCCCCATCCTCCCCCAGACCCACGTCCGAGCACGACCTGCAGTCCGAGTACGGCGGCTCCAGTGCCTCGCGCCGCCACACCGTCAGCCGGGCCATCCAGACCGGTGCACCAGAGCCCGCCCCCAGCACCCCCAGCACCCCCCTCGTCGCCGCCCCCGCCGTCAAGGTCATCAAGAAGACTCCGACCCTCACTCCCCCGCCTGCCGTCAACTTTGACGCACCGCCCGTCCCATGGCGCCCCATGACCTTCCAGACCGCGCAATGGAGCCTCACCTCCGAGCAGCTCCAGGACATCGTCTCGACCGCCATCCGCGCCTCCGCCGAGGAGAACTTCATCCGCCTCGTGTCCAAGGACACGCTTGACGTCGAGCTCGTCCAGGAGCTCGAGCGCCTCGACTCGGTGAGTCTCCCCGATCTGTGTGTAGCGCCTGGTGGCGCACATCTTCTTCCCCGGCTTCTCATGCTGACCACCCTCGGTCCCCCCCTCCGCCGCCGCCCCAGCTCAAGGCGACGACGCAGGCGCAGTACCGCTTCAACATGCAGCGGCGGCTCATGCTCCTCCAGTCGCTCAACGCGCTCTCCTTCGCGCCGGGCGACCCGTCCTCGCAGGCGGCGCTCTCGACGCTCACCGCGCAGCTCGCCGCGCTCGCCGCCTCCTGCGACCGCCTCATGGAGACGCTGCTCGCGACCGCGGACCAGCGCGCGCAGATCCAGCGCCTGCAGGACGTGCACGTCGCCTCCGCGCTCGCGATCACGCTGCGCAAGCTGAACGCGAGCTACGGCCGCCGCGTCGCCGCGCTCCGCGACGCGCACGCGCGCATCGGCGCGCTCCAGGCCGAGCTCGAGGAGGCGTGGGGCGCCGCGGAGGAGCTCGCGCAGGAGCTCGACGACCTCGACAACTTCGGGCGTGACTTTGGGTACGAGGGCGGCGCCGACGACGACGCCGTGCTCGAGGACGAAGCGAGCGCCGTCTCCCGCGACGGCAGCGTCGTCGTCGTCGCCGACTCCCGCACCGAGCGCAGCGTCCAGCTCGCCGAGCTCGTCGGCGTCTCCGCCACCGCCACCGCCGCGTACGCTGCCCTCTGCCCGGGCCCCATCGCGCCCTCGCCCGCCCAGCTCCAGGTCGCGGACCGCTCGAGCAGGGTCAAGTCCGCGCGCCGGCGCAGCGTCCGCACGAGCAAGGCGAGCCTGCGCTTGCGCCAGCCGTCCGTGAGCGTGAGCGAGAGCGAGGCGCCGTCGCCGTCGGTCGCGGCCGCAGCGCAGACGGTGCGCCGGGCGCGCAGTCGGAGCAGGAGCAGGAGGAGACCGACGGTGTCGACCGAGGACGCCCCGATGCCCACCGTCCCCGTGGTACCCGCCATCCGCGTGGACCCCGCGCCGTCCAAGACGGGCTCCTTCCTCGAGCTGAGCGACACGCGGCCGACGACGCCCAGCTCTGCCGCGCAGGAGGCCCCGCCACCGCCGCCACCGCCCCCGCCGCTCCCCGCGGTCGCCGCCATCAACACCGCGCGCTCGCGCCGGAACACGCTCGGTGGGTTGTCCCTGCACGTCATGGATGACGGCTCTCCCCGTGCTGACGTCAGACGCCCCCCCCCCACAGAGGTCTGCTCGCCGCCGCCGAACCTCACGCCGTCGACGCCCGGCTTCGACCGCACGATCATCCCGCCGTTCACGTTCCGCGCGGCGCACGCGTCCCGCGACGACGCGTTCTTCCCCGGCGAGCAAGAGCACGAGCACGGAGGCGAGGCGGGCGCGCGCCGCGTGCAGTCCCTCCACGCGCGCGGCGACACTGCGAGCCTGTTCGAGGGCGAGGCGCGCTCGCCGCACCGCATGTCCGACGGCAATGTCCTCCTCCAGTGCGGGCGCGAAGGCGGCCGCGGCCGCGCGAAGGCGAAGCGCTACTCGGTGCCGCTCCGCGCGGCGAGCCTGCAGGCGTCCCAGCCGCCGCGGCCGGCGTCGGCGGGCGCTGCTGCTACGGGTCCGTCGATCGCGGATCTGGAGGAGGCCCGGAGGCTCCAGACGGGCGCGCGCGAGCAGGAACTCGAAAGGGTCGAGCGGCAGCAGGAAGAGCAGCAGGAGCGGCGGGAACCACGGGAGGAACAACACCCGGGGGCTGCGCCGTCCTCGCAGGTGCATGAGAACCAGGCTGTGCCAGACAGCCTTGCGCGAGCCCTGCAAGAGCGAGAACAAGAACAAGAACAAGAGCAGCCTCCGCCTCTGCCGCCAAAAGACGACGCGAAGCCCGCGGAACCCCCGGCGCCCTAGCACCCGGGGGACAGCCCCGCAGAGGAAGGCCACCGGCCCTAACTTATTAGCCCGCATCTGGTGTCTTGGTCATAGCCACGCTGTATACACTATCCAAGGCACGTCCTCGTCACCTTTTCGCGCTCTTTCGCAGTGTGGCTGATGGGGGAGGGGTGTGTGATCCAGCAAAACTAATGCCTCTCATACCCGGCTCGCATATCCTACTACACGGCCCGCTATGTATTACCTAACTTGTCGGATTCACCCACCTTCGCTTCGCTTCGCCTCCCCTGCCCCGCCTCGCGCTCGATGCGCGGCCCGCGTGCCAGGCGGCGCCCGCGGCGGACTCTGTACATAGTGCACATAAAGTAGTGGATCGGGCGGACGCTGTGCTGCAACCCTTCCTTGGCTGTTTCCGGGTTCTTGTATCTTCCTTCGCTGTCTGTATCACACGCACACATGTACTGCTGCTGCTCTGCTTTGCTTCGCTCGTCCATGGATTGTTCAGTCTAGCGAGACGGGATATAATCGACTCTCGGGACGCGAGCCCGGAATTGCGACACTGATATGGATAGGTGCGTGTGAGACTGAGCAGTGTGCCTCGGTACCGCCGATGTCATCGTCTCCGCGCAATGAGGTATGCAAGATCTACCACTCAAGATACGTATACATCCAGTGCACACTGCACAGGGGACCCAGCAGCACCGCGCGCACAGCCCGGTTCCCGCATGGTCAGGCTCCCCGCACGCAGACCTCGGGGGCATACTCGAACAGATGCACCGTCCCATACACCGTGCCGACCGCGATGCGCCCTTCGTCCTCGTCCAGCGCGAGCTTGTTCCACCCGTCGTCCTCCTCCTGCATATGGAACACCATCGTCTGCGCGCCGCCCTCGCCGTACCACCCTGGACTCACCCTGTCCGCGCCCTCCCCCTCACCCTGGGCACCCTCTCCACTCGTCTCCGGGGGAGGCGACCCAGTCTCGGTCCTAAGGGCGAGGACCCTGCCCGCGATGCGCTGCCCGTGGTCGCCCGCCTGCGCGGGCCCGCCCCCGTACGCCTGCGCGTCGAGCCAGAGCGCGGTGCCGCGGCGGCCGAGGACCATGTCCGACGGCGTGAAGAGCCGGATCGGCGACGGGATGCTGTGCGCCATCGCCGGGCCCCCGCCCGCGTGCAGGTACGGCGCCGCGCCCGCGCCGGGGTCTGTGGAGGGGCCGGGTGGCACCGGAGGGGAGGAGGCTGGGAAAGCGGAAGAGGAAGGGGAGGAGGAAGGGGGGAGCAGCGCGCAGGCGGGGTTGGGCGACAGCACGTAGTGATGGAGGATGTTGACGGGCCAGGGGAACCAGGTGTCGAACCGGACGAGCACGTCGATCGGGGGGAATGTGTCCCTTCGTCCCTCTTCTGCGCTGTCGCCCCGAGCGGCGCACTCCTCGACGGCGCTCGAGCTGTGGGAGGACGGAGGGCGGAGGCGCGGCGCGACGACGAGGCTGTCGATGCGCCATTGCCACTTGTGCGACGCGAGCGGGTCGCAGACGGCAGCGGGCGCGTGCTGGGCTGCGTCCGAGACGGCGGGGGAGGGCTCGGGCACCGGGGGCAGGGCGTACAGGTGTATCCACTGCCTGCAGAACGTAAGGATGTGCCGAGGCAGGAGGACCGCGCCCAAACAGCGCTGTTCCTGCCAACATCGTCCACAGCATTCACACAGATGAGCGCACCACTCGGCAGGGGACGGAAAGTGAGCGCACCTCGTTGCGGAGCGTGGGGTCGTCGTGCTCGCGCGGGACGCGGAGCACGGCACGGACGCAGCCTGCCTCGATGTCAAACACGCGGACGACGTTGTCGGGCGCGCTCGCGGCGAAGACGCTGCCCTCGAGCGCGAGCGGGAAGCGGAGGCTCGGGAACTCTTGCAGCAGGACGAACGCCGTCTGCGCGTCTCGTGCGCAGAAGTCGATCGAGAAGATACATGTCGTAACGCTGTCATCGGGGGGCGTGTGCGTCCGACGCAGCAGCGGGGGGCAACAGTGAGCGGTGGGAAGGGAGACGATGCGAGTGCGGACTCACGCGTCGCTCGGCCCCCGCCGCGTGATGGCGAGGATGCCCGGATGTTCGGGGTCGGCGTTCACGGTCGCGCCGGTGAGGTTCATGCACCGGAGCGTCGCGACGACCCTCGGCTGCCCGGTGTCCTCCCCGATGTCCCAGCAGTGCACGACGTACTTGCGCGGCGCGGCGGGCTCGTCGTAGAAGGTGATTGTGAGCACGTAGCGGCTCTCACGGCCGGGGAGGTAGTGCACAGCGAGGTTCCGTGCACGGGCGCCGGCGGGGAGGCCCGGCGGGTCGAGCTCAGCGGAACGTGTGGTGCGCGGGCTGGCGGAGGTCCAGTTGTGGCGGAGGGCAAGGGCGCGGAGGGTGAGCTGCTCGAGCTCGGCGGCAGAGAGCGCACTAAGCGGACGGGAGCGCAGGCCGGGGAGGGGCAGGCCGGGCGCGAGGATGTGGGTGTGGAGGGCGTCGTGCCAGACGCTCCGGGAGCGGGTGAGGCCATCAAGGGCCTTGCAGGTCTGGCAGTGGATTAGTCCGGGGCTGTGGGATTCTAGTCGTCAGACACGCACCTGGCGGAGGGCGAGAACGTCTGCCACCCTCAAATGGCGGAGGACGAGGAGGAGGATGTCCGTCGGGAGCGTCGCGAAGCTGAGGGTGTCCATGGCGGGAGCGTAGGGGTCTATGGCATGGTGTAAATGCAAGGGAAGGTTAAGTAGTAGGGAAGGGGAGGGTGCCACGGCGGCCACGATAGGTTTCTGGGCGGCAGAACATTTGCACTGGCCGACTCGGACGACCGAGCTGGCATGACCGAACCATGACGCCTCCGCGTCCCAACCTTACTTACTTATCTCATCGTCCTTTCCCTCCGGACCGCCTCCCCGCCCTCTCAGACGCGGTCACATGCCCCCTCATTGGTCGCGTCGCGTCACCAGCCAGCCATTGCGAACACGAGTGAACTCGTAGACGGCGTACAAATATCCGCCATGCAAGCAAAATTCTGCGCAATAATTCGAAATGACACCTGTGTTATGTATAGGTATGCACCGGTGCCGCGAATTGCGCTCCAGCTGTCAAATCCATTGGCTACCTCAACTGCTCCGGGGAGCTCCCGCCGGAACGGAGGGCTCCCAGTGTTGGCTGACCGCGTTGCCCTTCTATCGCTCTTCATGAGCCCTTCATCTATCATACGTGAGACGCTAGTGCTTACTACAGCGTGGTAGTCAGATATTCCGAGCAGGCCTTTCACAGCGCTAAGAAAAAGCATCCACCGGTACATGCCATGCTATAAGTACCTCTCGCACAGCCATCCGCAGGTACTAGTAGTAAGCCGTCTTACTCGATCATCCCCAAATGTCATCGAGGTCCTCGGAGCAAGCTACTGGAGGAGGTGGACGGGTACATAAAAATTAGCCGTGCACGGCGGTATTGGAGATGTCATGTTGGACACAGCGCGCGGTATCTTATCCTCCCGTATTTACACGCGATACTTACCACTCCGAACAAGAACCACGGCGACCCGTGCGCAGGACGTTCCCTTTCACTGCTTGTTGGTGAGCAAACGACGATTGCACGGCGTCAGGGTTCAATGTTTTCGGATCCCCATTGAATTAGACCAGACTCCACACTCTCGGGGTCGTCTCCGAGTCGTCCCCGGGAGGTTCCTTCGAGTGATGTCGGAATGGTGGCGTAATACTGGCCGAAGGTGCGAGCACCAGACCGACAAACGGTAGCGGCGACGGTTGTTCAACGGCGGCTGGATCTCGAGGGGCGTGAGTCGGAACTCGTGCTTAAGGGAGGGTCGTTGAGGGACCTCGCCGCAATGACTATCTCGCGTGCGCCATGGCGATTGAAGAACAGAAGTGAAAATTGAACGCAGTAGCAACGCGCTTGAGCTTGGTCCCACTCGCTGTTCTTTTCGGAGGCCGACCAGTTCTCGAATGCGACGCGGACCATACCGCGCTCGTGTCATGCCAGTGGTACGAATACGACTTGGAATATCGAACCGAGTAAGGACAGGATAGCCGCTATGGCCTTACATACCGTCGGCCCACTCCCTGGATGACACGTATAGTCGGCACTCAGGACCGTCGGTGTTGAGCTCACTTGCGGAGTGCCGGGGCCAAAAACTGCTGGTCGCGTCCCGCTTCGAGTGGCATCCCACCACCAGTGGGGTGCGATTCCGAACGTATGGGAATGACGCCACTCCATTCGTACAAACCACTCGCACGTTCCAGCGTCATGCGGAAACCGGCGGGTGGATGGTACTACTTTGAACGTCCAGCGGGTGATCAATCAATTAAGGTCAGGCCTAGAAGGTACACTACATTACAGTGCGGTATGCGCAGTGGATGGAAGTGGATGCATCGCTTTCGGAACATCAGTGACGTTGCATATACATAAGAGCAGCCAAACGAAACTCATCATCTACGTTCGTCAAATAAAGCGTAAAGCGCGCCGTGGTCTCCAGCGTCATGCGCCGCGGGGCTCTCCCAGAACATGCGAGATCCTTCTCTTGCAGGGTTCTCCACGGACCTGTCAGCCACCACTTCGTCCATTCTGGGGTATACCTCATCCCATCTCGGATTTTCATCGAGGAAAGGGGCAGGGACATCCGGACGTCTCAGAACGGTACACTCTCCAGATGGGTATGGAACGCCCGACGATGAGTGGTGTCCGCATGTCGCATCTAAGAAAGCGGAAGGCGGGCCGTCGATGACCACGGCTGCTTCCTGCAGCGCGCGCATGGTTGGGTAAGCGACGAGGCGCGTCGCGTCATAGGAATCACTCTTGCCAGGTGTTGAGAGGTTCCGTACGGGCACGGGCACGTAATGCGCCCCTCCACCCATCTTCGAGCGAAATGGCGTTGATGTGGACGGAGGTGGGAAGGAGTAGGCCCGGCCCTCAGCAAGCGCAACTGCTTCCTCCAATTCGCGTATCGACGAGTACGCAAGCAGGTACGGGGCACGAAGCAGCGCGGGGTTCACCGTGCGTGAGGGTGGCTGTGGCGTGTTGACGAGGCTCCGGAAAGTTGCCGCCGGCACCGCGACGTACCAGGTCGACGCGCCTGGCGAAACGGGAACGGGGGACGACGAGGTAAATGGGCTGTACGGCTCGGGGTACGCGGCAGGCGGCAGGCTGGTGAAGTTCGAGTCTAGCGGCGGCGGGGACGAAAGCATGCTCCTGCTTCTGCTTTGGCTCCTTCTAGACCACGTCGACACGTCCTCTTGGGCACTGGGATTTGCATCAGTATGCGGCTTGGACGTCGATACCGACCTTGGCGCTGTCTTTGTTCGCACCCGCTCCTCCGTACCCGCAACCCCGACCTCTCCCTTCCTCCTGGGCTGATACTTGTAGCCTGGGTACGCCCTTGCATGCTCCTCCTTCTTCTCCTCTGCCATCTTCTCATAAGGCGCACGTGCCGCCGCATCGAGCTCGCGCCACTCGCGCCCGACGCGTTTCGAGAGCTCGGTCTGGAGGAGGCCCTCCGCGCGGCCCTCCGCCTTGTGCAGGCGCATCACCTCGGAGCGGTAACAGATGAAAGGGTTCGGCGGACGGGGCACTGTAGCGGGCTTCGTTGGCATGGTATGTACTGTTGGCTGTAGGAGTGGCAGTGGCGTAAACACACGCGGTGAGGGAGAATAACACAAGGCAAAAGACGCGCTGCAGTGAGCGATATGATGCCCGTACCGCACTCCTTTATACGTCCCCTGATAGCATCGTCCACCCAGCAGTGTATAACACCCAATGCTTTGACGAGTCTCGCTCAACACGAGCGCCTATCTGCGAGATCGCCTACGCTTTGTCCGGTACCGCGATGTCTGCAGTGATGCGGTGCGCAGAAGCAGGATCGCAGAGCGCGGACCCCGCGACACCACTGGGCTCGAAAGAAGGTAGGTTAGACGACGGGATGAGGCGACGGGCGGATGGCACGGCATTTGCGGGCAGGAACTCCGTCGTCGTGATCTGACAGACGGGGACCTGGAGAACATAACGTCAACCTATGGTTCGAAACAGAGTGGAGAGTCCGCGGAGAGATGTGGTCAACATACAGTTCGGTTCAGTTGTCGTGTTTGCTTACATCTCGCCTGGTGACACACCAAGGATAGGCATGATACAGGTACGCGCCAACCCAAGGGCAGCCTTGAAACGTGGCAAACGTGACATGCACGAGCTTGAGACAAGCATGCAGTGCCACTCTCATTGAGATCTGTGGGAGTAAGTAGTTCGAGAGACACGTCATACAATCGAGTATAAGACCTGCGACGCCACTGATCCGCCTCCGCGACCCGACCCTGTCGCCCTGTCGCTAAGTTACACGGCGCACAATGCCGCGTTGCCCAAGGCTCGTGACCACCGCAGCCATTACGACCGAGTCCTTGAACAACAACACATGCAGCACCGAGTGCGCACACTGGGGATGATCCCAAATATAAATGAGGCACGGAGATACGCCTCGACGACAAGGTACGCAATCAGCGATGTCAAGTGGCGACATGCAGTTCGGAACCTACAAGTGCCCTGGTGATAAGGGATTCAAGGTGTTTTCGTTGACGTTGGCGCAAGTTCTGTCACACCGGCGCAGGTCATCGATTCCTGGTAGGTTGTAATTCGCCGAATGAGGACGCCGTTATGTTCGATGCCACACACGCAAAGTACAACGCCGTCGACAACCTAACTATGAACCATGATCGTCAACGGATCATCCTCACGGTATGGCTGACACCAAACGCAAACAGGGGACCTACCATGCAACGATTCCCCTTGACGCTTGGCGGCCGGATTCGAGTAGAGCCTTTGCTTGAGCTGAAGGACGACCCCACAAAGTCACCTACTGATTAGACACTAATGAACAACAGCTTCGGAGACCCATCACGATTAGTACGCTGAATATGTTACACAACCTCGTCCATCGCCAGGCATGATCCTCGCCTTCCTACTTAATCCTCATCTCCGATAACATGCACGGGCTCTGCTTCTGCGTCGTCAGTAGCGGGGACGGGCGCGTACCACTTCGAGGTTGGCGTTGTCAGCTCGATAGAGCCTTCATTAACCGGCGAGGCGGCGTTGCGCCCGCTCATCGAGTAAAGGTTGATGAGGACAACTACGAGAGTGTAGATGGTGAAGGCGAGGCTGCGACAAGGAATACGAGTGATTAGTAATTGGGAACAGGCAGAGGAAGAGGAGAGGCACCTGATCATAATCAGCACGTAAGTGACGTGGTCCATGCCCCCGTCGTGTACGAAGTCGAGTTCCTCGTCTGTGGCAGACATGAAGAGTAAACTGTCGTAACGTCAGCATGCGGCAACACAAGAATGTTGACTCTTGGCTTACCCTGCACAGACAAGGAGCTGAGATAAGGTCGTCATCAGGATCTGCGAAGTTAACAACACTCTCAATTAGGTACGTACGAATGAGGGCAGATGCCTAAACGCGCGCCCGGCAGACCCCGCAGTAGCCACCTCGTCCTTGCCACCATCTGCGAGGGTGTGCTCGCTATGGCTGTCGCCTTCCTCCAGAGGTGGGTACTTTGGTACAATGAAGCAGACTTCAATGATACGTGCGACACCAGCAAGCATCAGCGTGTAACCGAAGACCGAATGTACCTATGCAGCCCGATCCTCGTCAGGAGTGTTCAGAACTTCACCATGTTGCCTTACCTTCGTGGAGAGCATGAGCGCCTGTGCATGTTCGGACATCGCCCAACCGGTCAGAATAACACTAACAGGATCCCGTGAGCAACGAGATAACATAATATATTCAAACTTACATCAAGGAAGGAACGACTGAACGCTAGGGACGTCACATCAGTGAAGTACGTGACCGGCCAGGGATGAAGATCGTATATACCTGATTATTACGAGACAACAGAATGCCCAAAGCTCCTCCTGTCCACCCTGTTCAGAGAAACATCAATGGGAGTGACAGTTCTCTGGGCGAGACTCGATCATACAGAGTACGCCCAGTATACTGAGCACACATTAGCTACATTGAACCGATGGCGAATTGAACATGACCTCACGTGTGTTGCATATCCTTCACAGACCACACCGAGCCGCGGTGCTCCGTGAACGTGTTCACTGGGATCAGCGTCAGACCTGAGATCACTTCAGCCCGGTTGCACACCCACCAATGCCCTAGCATAATCGGGTAAGCCAACGAATTGTCCAAGACGTGAGCAATGCGTACCCAGAGCATGATAACCCACGAGTCCCACCACTCCGGACTGCGTCCGCTTCGTCTGATCCAGGTTTCTCCGACGAGCAGCAGAATAGCCATGATGATTCCGTACGCAATGAATCCGCTTCCCTGTCATCGCAAGAGGTCACACAACACAACGAAAGTAGTCGAAGTGAATCAGACCATGATGTAGTGAGCAAGGCATTGGCCTAGATGGCCACCACGGCAGTACCCTCGGACGGTAATCGCACCAAAGAGCATCTGTGTCCAACCGATGACGGGGTACGCTTTCCCTACGATACCGTGAGCCATAACTGCGTACGGACGTATTGTCCGCTCATGAATGTGGAGCTTGAGGTAAATTCCGAGGGTCAACTGAAGTGCTATGGGGATGAGCATGATATTGGCCATTGTGCCGTGAACCCCGGCAAGAAATGCACGCCCGCCATGCGAGTGGCCCAGGATGTAACCTCCAATCGTCAGAAGGAATCCAACACTCTGCAGGGAAACTCAGTGAAAAGCCTTCACTACGCACTTTCACGGAGGGACATGAGGCCTACCTGCAGAGGAACGTGCCAACGACTCCGTGAGAGCCCGAGTATCATACCCGTCGGGAAGAGCACACCCCAGACGAGTGCCTGAACACAGATGTGAAGCCAAAGAATCGCATCGATGGGTGCATTTGCTTGCTCCTCCGTGAGTTCGTCGTGGTGTTCATGGGCAAGTGCTGGTAGGACGAGAGCCAGTAGCCAGATTGACAGACGAGACATTGCAGGTGACCGGGCCATGGCGAGTACTGAGATATAGATATCAACAATATACAGAGCTCGCTGTCGTCGAGACGAAGGGCGCGGTCGCCGCTAACTGCGAATAAGTGTGGTCTAGCTTACAATTCTAGGTGGTCGACGGCAAGTCCGAGGTCGGCCTGACGCCGGATGCTGTGACTTGCGTGACACTCGGTCACTCACAACATTTCGTCTCGCTGACCTGTCATTTGCATGGGATTACTACTTTAAGGACGTACTACAGTCTGCGTCCTTAGGCCCTCTCCATCTCACTATTGACCGTATCATTCTGTATAAGCAACTTCAACCCCGACTCAACAGCAGTATCCGATATTCAATTCTAGATCTCGTTGCAATTGCAGTCGGTGGCGTCGAGCCTGAGGAAAGCATCGAACCTTACGCAGCCCGGTGACTATACCGTATCTGCCAGTCATAGTTAGTATGACCTCGATTCTCTCTTAGCTCAACCAGCGAAGCAGTGACTCCCCGGCGTCATGATCATGTGTAGATCTACGTCTGTCATACAATCTATCCTGGGGACCACGTTGTGAGCATCGCTCAGTCGGAGTCAGTGAACTTACTGGTACCGGTCTACTGAAGAGGCACTGCTTATCGACCTCGCCTCCGCTCCAGAGTCAATCTCTGTTGTCTAGCCATCGTCCGGTAAGTACATGTACCAATTATCCCGTTTGCTTGAACTGCACTGATCATACATAATATTGGTTAGTACGATCAGTCGCCCTGAGTCATGCATACAGGACACTTCGCGGTCTCAGTCGAGCAGGATACGTCGTGTACAGGGTGTCTAGCGTGCGCACCATACGAGGACCCTCGCTACACATGGACTATCCGTCCTCTTCGTCGATTCAAACCCGGCGCAGACGGCGTCGATTGGAACGACTGCTATTGGGGTTACCGCCACTACAACCGATATAAGAGGAGGTCCATTGTGCGCCCCCTCCCGCGGAACATCACCGACCGTCTCCCACAGGAGCTGATCGAGCACATCATAGATTCTTGCCGATGGCAGATCCTAGACCTCTACAATTTTGCACTTGTTTGCCGTGCTTGGCACCACCATAGCCAGGCATTGTTGTATTCTCGCGTCTTCATCGGTGATCCTGGGGGCTACAATGCTATCAGACGATGCTTCCGGGATAGCCAAAGATCGAGGTACCTCTTGGCTTTTACGCGCATTCTGTGGATGGCGCGTTCTCCCCTACCCGGTGCAACCACTCTTCGTCAAGCCGGTCGATACTCCGTTCAAGATATCCCTCTTGTTTTTGGGGGATCAATGCGGGACCTGCAATGTCTCATGCTATCAAATGTCTTATATCCGCCTTACCATCGCACGTTCTTCACGTTCATGTCGCGTTTCACGGAAGTAGTGCACCTGAACTTATCGCACTTCGCACTCTGCTCGTTTGAAGACTTGCGCCGGATCATCTGCTCCTTACTCAAGCTACGCGAGCTGGAGCTTTGGGAAGGTGAACTTACCTGTGCCAGTGGGACACCAGTCAATGCGGCAAGCACCCTTGAATGGTGCCACGATACCCCGCGGTTATGCACGTTGTGCATCTGGGAGCTGGACCCGAGGTTGCTGTCATTGCTTGCGAGTTGGATCTCGTTAACGAACATACATAAACATGTCACTACACTGCACGTTAAAGTAGGCACCGCCGACGGTAACAGATCGTCTGTTGGATCGATCATAGAAGCAACCAGCCCATCGTTGAAAGATCTCGATTACACGGTGCTGCCGAGTGCTCAAGAAGGTACGCACGATTCATGAACGGCTTATACTACCTTTTGACTAACGAAAGAGTGATCATTCAGGACAATCATTGAGTCCGCTCGCCTACTGCGCTAGGTTGCTCAAAGCGAAGCTTGCCATGCGCATCAACCCAATGGATTCATGGCGTGGTATTGTCGCCGCACTCTATGATACACTGTCCCAGCTTTCCAGCGGTCGGATGCACACTTTTCAACTGGAACTATCCCTGATCCAGCAGTCCTTGTTAGACGGCCCAGATACTTCCCAACACTCGGATAGCGAATTCGTGGACATAGACCTGGGACCAATCCGCCAGATCATTGCACGGTTGCTGTTCAACTCACTCAGAGACGCCAGGATTGATGTGGTGCGATTGCATCGTGCGCCTGCTCTGACGAGCGATGCTTCTCTCACGGCGGATGAGGTGGAACGTCGCGTCCGCCTGATCCTGCAGCCATGGGATACTCGCGGGATTTTAGCCGTGACATACGAGGACCGCACAATCCGTAGTAAATTGGACCCCGACGATGGAGAGCAAGAGGCAGAAGAAGAGACTGATGAGGACACGGAGGATTCGCAATGGAGCGAGGACAACAACGAGGACAGTGGGTATTGGTATGAGTCTGAACTCAAGGGAAGTGAATTTTGGACCTACTCCTCTAGCAGTGACCAGGGTAAGAAGGACGGGAGCAGGGGCGAGTTGTGATATATACATACGGTCTTGATAGCTAGGAGGCAGTCTCTTTACGACTGGCTTTGGAATTGTATGGACTATCAGTCTGTTAGTACCCAGGACGTAGCCACCGCGAAATCGACCGTTCATTTCATTATAGAGTATGGTTCAAGGTTGCTATTCACCTGTATCGGCAAGTACGTAGGCCGCAAGTGATCAGCCTCCGAGGACGGCATCCAGGAGGGCGCAAAGCTGAAGTGCAGGACTCGATAGGCCACCCGCCCATTTTATACCAAGTCAATAGCTCACGCGCGAAGCACGCGTGACACGACATGTACTCACTCTGCATGACCACTTTGCCTGAGGGCCTCGGCTCCGAGCTGTAAACATCGGTAGCCAAAGGCTACGGCCGTCTCCGGAATGATTGCTCAAACCTGCATGCTCATAAAATCAGGGCCTCCAGACGTGATGTCTGATGGTGTGGACTCTCCATAACACTACGACGCTCAAGCACCCAGCCGCATCCTGCCCTCCAGCACACGCCTCGCGTCCTCCCCCGGGTCGCACTTCGCCAGCTTGTCGTAGTCGTACCACACGAGCAGCGAGTCACACGTCGTCACGATCCGTCTCTGCGCATACGACCACACCGCGCCCTTCAGGTGGAAATGGGTCTTGGGCAAGCGCTTGGGCGGCTCCGACGACGCTGCTGCTGCTGCTGAGCCTAGGTGCGGCTTGTGCGCCACGAGGAGCGTGTCCGGGTAGACGACTGGCCGCTTGTAGTCGATGGAGATGGACTTGAGGATGAGCGAGACGCCCCGCCCGGCGAGCATGTCCGCGGCGCGTTGCGGCCCGCCGATCTCTTGTGCGAGGGACACCATCCATTCGATGCGTGACGACTCGAAGAAACGCACTGCACATACAGTCAGTGAGTCGGTGCGTTCTTTACGGGCGGGACACATACCGTAGCGGACGTTGTTCACATGTCTACACGACTACTCGTTACGCACAATCGTACGTGAAGCCAGCGATATACTCACTGGAACGCGTCGTGGTCCCCCCATACGACCTTCTGCTCCCAGAAACTGCCCGGGTCATATCCCATTTCAGACAGCTGCGCGCGGCCCTCCTCCTCAGGAGAGACCGTCTCTGCGTCCGCCTTCGTGTGCAGGAACTCGGCGAGCAGCTCTGGCGGCGGGTCCGGAGACTCTGGGCCTATCGTGCCGGGTGCGATATGGAACGGGGAGTCCGGATCGCGGAATGCATCTTGCAATGCCTACTGTACAGAGCTTCAATGGTCAAGGCAAAAATGCCGAACACTATCGAGGGCACTCGGACGCACCCGGATAGATGACGAATGCCGCAAATGACGGAGTGCAGCGTCGCAACCGAATACCAAGAATCCTAGACTATGAGGTCGCAGAACTCGTATTGGGCATGGAGCCCTCGCAGCTATGGTATGTGAGAGCTGCCGCAACATGAACGCCTGAGTTGAGTTGAGGACTCGAGGGCGTCGAATCTACAACGTCGCTCAGGAAGGCAGCACGGGCCGGGGCAAAGGCTCGATCCTCCGAGTCCGACACGTCCTCGCAAAATGCAAAATAAATATTGAGACCCGTAGGTCTACCACTCCGGGAAAGCGTGTCATCCTTGTGCAGGGGCCATGCTAATCTTCTCTGTATCGTTCCAATTTTTTCGTATGTCACCCCGAAGGGGATATCCATACCTGTTTGACCCGAAGGACATGCCCCGAAGTCTTGCGATTTGGGCGATCTGCGGCTCGTCACGGGATGCTACAGCGCTCGCCGCTTTGTCGTCAGAATTTGGAGCGTATGTGGTACCGTCACTCCAGTCGATGCTGTCGACATTTTTTGCCTCCTGCTCCTCAGCTGTTCCCGGGCCAACATATCACAACTCGATTGGTTGGGTATATCCCTACATTTTCACACAAACAAAGGCTAGGGTGATACACAACACTCCCAAGTGTATACGAAGAATGAGTGTGGAGGTCGTGTCCCTTCATCACGACGAGCAACCCATAGTCACCCCATTATAGGGCCCGTCATGGTCCGACTCGTCGCCGTCTAGAATGGTCGGAACGTCGCCCACGATGCACTGCGTGCTCGGGTTGTCCTGCCCCGGGCACGCCGCCCACTCGCCGGAGTCCTCGATGTGCACCTCCCCGGACGGGTGGACGTAGCCGAGGCTCATGCCCGGGCATATCGGGATGGGATCCTCCTCGTTGTTGATGTGCGTCACTGAGGCCGACAGGGCGTCGACGTAGTTCGCGAACGCCTGATTCCCGACGCGAGGCAGGCCGTATCCCACGTAGGTGTACGTTGCGTCGGAGATGTGCAGCGGGAGGTAGACAGCGTCAAGCAAGGAGATGGCCGCGCCTGAGGAAGCTAGGTGAGCACTCCAGGATGCGGTGGACTGATGGTATGGCACGCACCTAGCGAGTGTCCGACCAGTGCTATACTGCTCGTGCTGTACTTGGACATCGTAGTCTGGACTGCCGACAGAACGTCTGATGCGGTGCTGCGGGGCGTTCAGACAAACAGCTAGGTGTGCACATATGCTGCTCACCTCGCTTGCGCATCGGCGAAGCCCTGGTGTACCTCGACGTCAGAAGACACTCCAGGGAAGAGAGTCGAATTGAGGTTGCCGAGGACTGCGTCGCCATCCGTGATCAGAGGCAAACTGGCATGCAGATCGGGTTGGAACGCGCATACTAAAATGTTGGCAGAGTGACCTACATCTCGTCTGGATCCGTTCCCTGGTGCGACACAACGACCGTATCCAACGTCGGGTCATAACCCACGAACCCTAGCACTCCATCAGCTCTCCCGAGCCGTAAAAGCAGGAGACGGATGCCCACAGTACTGCGTGCTGTCGCCGTTGCCCCCCGAGGCGACAGGCTCAAAGTCCGGGTTCGCTTCGCAGTTGCTCCCACATGTCCACGACAGCGTCTCGGAGGCGGCGCAGTAGCCAGCACTCGCATACCACGTATACGGCGTGAAGGTCGTGATCTGCTCGGACGTCAGTGCGGTGATCGACTGGCGCGCGTCCAGTCCCGGGGCGGCCGCGGCCTGGACGAAGGGCGCGAGGGCCAGGAGAGCTGCGCCGAGGGCGAGGGCGGGCATGGCTGCTCGGGGAGCTGGCGGTGCTAAGCACGAACGCACTTGGAGCGTACTAGGTACGAGCGAGCGACACGCCGATGCGTCTTACATATATATTCCCGCCTGGCGTTGCAGTATGGACGGCCCACCGGAGTGGTGGCGCCCTGCGGTGGCCGTGTCCAAACGCGAGCGGGGGGAATGGAACGGCTGGCGGGTCCATGTGCACCGAAGCACGATCGCGAGGATGGCTGATACGGTCAGTCTCTCGGGAAGGCGCCGTGTGATCATGAACGCGACCTCGGAAGACTACTTATGTTTAGCGCTGCCACATGCGTCTCGAGGAGAGTTACGAGCACCGATGTGTCCCGATCAGACAGACACGCTCTTCCGCAAGGCTGCATGCGTCCTGCGCATCTCGACTGACGGCGCGCGTCGCAGGACCACGCTGGTCGCACGTTCGTCGATATCTTGCGCGAGCTTGGGAGGGCATGGGCCGATTAGACCCATGTGGTATCCCCACTGCGTACGGTTGAATCACCCAGGGAACTGCTTCCGGGCTTCGTGCTAAGTGCTTCGAACGCGCGTTTCTGAGCCGAATACTTAAAGCGACCCAATGACTGACCGCAGAGTTGCGTTGTTCTCACTTGTAAGAGTCTTGTAAGCCGTGTATGCGGTGTCTCGCCGAGCAATCTTAGTACAGTCGTTCGACGGCTGGTATTTGCTTAATTAATATGTAGGTCAAGACAACAACGGAATCGTCAGCAACCCGACGACACCGTCAAGCTCGGGTCTTGTCAAAGCGACTGACATTGACAGAACATCAAGCTTCTCGGGCCTGCTTTGCTGCGCCGATACGAGTTCCGACCGACATCTCGTATGTACCCGCCAAAACAGACCCGGGTTGATCAGACGCAGAGGAGGGGGGCGCAGGGAAATGCTTACTACGCGACCTGACATTTCGCGGATACTGTGTGGAGCTGCAAAGAGGCTGGCATCACAACCACGTAGCGGCGGCAGCGCGGACGCCCCAGAATGCGGTAACGGGGTGAGAGATGGAGAGTAGCTTCGCCGCACATATTACTTAGAGCGACTTCGAACGTCCCACAGTTCCACAGCCACCATACGAACATGACTCCCTGTCATAGAAGTAGAGCGGAGTGAGACGGTCGCCGAGCGGTACGTGTTCGGAGTTACTGGTAATAATATAGCTTCATCAGTCCTGGGATTGCATAGAAGCTCCCCCTTCCCTGGACTGTAGCGGCGGCGGTAAATCCATGCGTTTCGAAAGGCCGTATACGTTACTCACCGAGCGCGGTCCGGCATAAGTACGCTGCCATGCCCCCTACCGCACTTCATTTTTTGCGCGTACTTTTCGTTCCGCCACTGCACCCTCCGTGACTCGTGCTAAGCTGGGTTGTCCATTTCAGCGATAATACACAATAACAATAACTGGTAGGTGACGTCGTGAGGTATCCGAATACAACAGAGTCCAGCGAAAGTATACCCAAGCCCAGGAGCCCCTAAAGAAAGAATGACGTCGCGTCCATCTATTGATAGTCTGTTATGGCCGTTCATCGTTCATCAGCAGCCCATTGTAACACCGCCGTACGGCCCATCGTGATCCGACTCGACCCCACTGAAGATCGTGGGCACGTCGCCGACGATGCACTCCGTGCTGCCGTTGTCCTGGCCGGGGCACGCCGCCCACGCGCCCGAGTCCTCGATGTGGACCTCGCCCGCGGGGTGGACGAAGCCGAGGAACATGCCCGGCAGGATCGGCACGAAGTCCTCCTTGTTGTTGATGTGCGTGACGCTCGCGCCGAGCGCGTCGACGTAGTCCGCGAACGCCTGGTTGCCGACGCGCGGGAGGCCGTACCCGACGTAGCTGAGCGTGGCGGCGGGGAGGTTCAGGTGGAGGTAGACGGTGTCGAGCAGGGAGATCGCGGCGCCTGGCGGTGGGCACGTCTGTTAGACCACACTCGACGGGTGGTGGGCAGCTGATGCCGGGGGAGGAGGACGTACCGAGTGAGTGTCCCACGAGTGTCACCTTGGTGGTGCTGTGGTTGGACATCGTCTGCTGCACAGCAGCCAGGACCTGCGTCGCCGTGCTGCAAAAGGCGTTTCAATGACGCCCCTCGACCGCTCGATCGCGAGGGAACGACTCACCTCGCCTGCGCGTTTGCAAAGCCGGAATGTGCGCTGATGGACGAGTTGATGCCGGGGAACAAGGTGGAGGAAAGAGGGTCTTTGACGACATCTGCGTCCTCGATGAGGGGCAGTCTGTCGCGTACGGTGGTCAGGAGAGACGTCGGCGACGGAAGAAGGAAGACGCACATCTCCTCTGGGTCGGTGCCCTGGTGCGCGACGATGACGGTGTCCAGCGTCGGGTCGTACCCCACGAACCCTGTGCGCCCTCGTCAGTACACGCGGGCCATCCCGAACAAACATCGCTCGAGACTGACAGAACTGGGTGGCGTCCCCGTCGCCTCCCGAGGCGGTAGGGATGAAGCTCGGGTTCGCCTGGCAGTTCGCGCCGCAGTTCCACGCGAGTGTGTTCGCGGCCGTGCAGTACGCGGCGCTGGCGTAGGACGTGTACGGCTTGAACGAGGAGATCTGGGCCGTGCTCAGCGTGGTGATCGCGGCGCGGGGGCGGTGGAACGAGGCGGGGAGGGCCTGGCTTGCAGGCAGGGCGGCGAGGAGAGCGACGGCGAGCGTGAGGAGGGGCATGGCGACTCGATACCAGACAGAGCCGGCCAAAGGAACGCGGGGGGTCACGAAGGATAGCCAAGCCGGGGCGGGGGACAATTAGCTTGCGGCGCCGCTGTTATGTATGTGCCATCGCGCGAGCCCGTCAGATCAGCCGTCCGAGATGAGAACTGTTGACACGCCAGGCAGGGAAGGGCAGCGGCCAAACCCGTCGACTTTCACTCGGCGCTGTCGAGCGCGTCGATCACACACTGCCCGAGATGAGATTCGGCCGCGATCGCACGCGACCGCCACAACCGCTTGCCCCTCGACCACGAACAACCTCCATTATGATCGTCAGCGTGTACTCGCCGAGTCGCCCCTTTGGAGCCTGATCTTCTCTGTATACCGCGCACTTGTGCCGCAAGTGCAATGAATCATCCGGCAGTAACGGGGACCATGGCCACAACTTGCTACACCGGTGCACCACGCCTCATCCATCCAGGACGACAAAACACTTCGGGATGGTGGTCGAAGGTCTGATGCGGGTAATGATGATTTGGGCGTACGTCCCTGCCGCGCCTCGTTGCTGGCCTCGGAGTGAGACTTGGTGCATTATTGCATGGCGTCTAAGTCACCGGTGAGAATCAGGTCCAACCCATAGCAAAGAAGAGGTGCGCTCCATCCGTATTTATCAAAGCTTATGTTCATCACCAACTTTTGCACTCACGCTTGCCAGAACCTGGCATAGCCGGTTTAGCATTAATTGCTGAGACTGGACAGTTGGTCAGCTCAAATAGAGCAAGCATCTGCGTTGCCTCAACAAGTCGTCCCGCCTGATATGCTATACATATTATGCCTGTGCACAGCGAAATGCGCTGCCCCCCTGGAGCTTAACTTCTTGACCGTCATCTTTGACACCAACTCCTCTAGGGTCCATCGTCTTGATTCCGGTCACCCTCACCGCCTCCGCGCCTTACTCTGATTCAATCCAGTCTTCTCGATTATCATATGGCCAAAGCGGCACACATGACAGACCCATCGATGCTGTCAGTATGGTATTGAGCATACATACATTTGCTCGTGTGGTAAAACCTCACCAAGCAGAGCGATGCCTGTCGAGTTAGTGACAGACTCGTGTGGGCCGTATTCCATCGGCGGTCCGTTGTACGTACACTCTCTTGTCTTCCGCACCTCGATAATACCAGACACGCCAGTCGATTCGCAGTCCATCGCGTCTCACGCTATTGGCCTTACTGTTACATTAGGGCCAATCGAGCAAACCGCTTCTCTCCCATGATAAGGTCACGTTTTGACCTATGCATTTGTTCCCATCGGTTTCCCAGCAGGCCACTTCAACAACGGCGCCTTCGGGACTTCATTCTCAGAGACTACTGGATATCGGTTGCTATCACCAGATGAGCTGAACGTTCTGCCGACACTACTGTTTGCGATACCTTATTTGTACAGCTCCGTTCTGGTACATCAACGGCAGTCAACGTCTCAAACACAGAGGAAGGGCATGACACAGCGCTTTAGGGTTGATCACGATGGTAAGATGCAGAAGTGGGAAGCTCGCTGGATCGACTGTCAGGTACGCCGGCATCTTTATCGCTGCTGCATTGATCAAACGAACGTGTCCTGCCCCAAGAGTGAAGGCACATGAACGGCGCTGTATGCATAGGCAGAGCTGCGGAACGTTCGCTGGGTATGATGTTCCACAATCCTCCGGGGAAGCTCGATCCATATGGCCTCCATGTTGATTCCGGCATGTGGCTCACACAGCGGAATTCCCGTCTTCACTCGAACCGTTCGCGGTGCCGTGCCCGTATATAAATGCGCTCGGCGGACGTCTCTAGGACCCGCGCTCCGTTCTACGGTCTGCGGTCTCCGAGCTCACGCATCGAGCAGCGGCAGCCATGCACGCCCTCGCGTTCAGCGCAGCTTTCCTCAGCGCGGTGTCCGTCGCACTCGCCAAGCCCGCACCCGGCCTCCGCGCGCGCCAGTCGATCACCGCGCTCACGACGGCGCAGATCGACGCGTACACGCCGTACACTTGGTACGCCAGCGCGGGCTACTGCGCGCCCTCGGAGACGCTCGCGTGGGATTGCGGCACGTCCTGCGAGGCGAATCCAGATTTCGAGCCCGTGGCATCGGGGGGAGATGGGGATAGTGTGCAGTATTGTGCGTGGATACATCCGCGTGGATATCGTTCTGCGGATGGTGACTGAATCCGCGAGCAGGGTTCGTAGGCTATGACCCGACCCTGGACAGTGTGGTGGTTTCGCACCAAGGAACGAACGTAGATGACATGTAGGTCATGTTCCCTTACATGGCTATAGCACAGTCTGACAGAGTCCGTTGCATAGCCTGCCTCTCATTGAAGATGCGGATATCGTCATGACGAACCCAGATTCAACTCTCTTCCCCGGACTGTCTTCGGACATCGAGGTACATTCAGGGTTCGCCGACGCGCAGGCTGAGTATGTGCTGCAATTAGGTGCCTTGGGGAGTGTGAGTTAACACCACTTGTAGCACGGCAACGGACATCTTGTCGGCTGTTCAGACTACAATGTCGACATACGACACGAGTACGATCGCAATTGTCGGGCACTCACTGGGTACGTCTGGCTAGACCGCCCCAAGTGTGTTGTGCTGCGCACTCACCTTGCATGGTTTAGGTGCCGCGATCTCTCTCCTCGACGCCGTCTACCTCCCGCTGCACATCTCCGACGCGACCTTCACGTACGTGGGCTACGGCCTGCCGCGCGTCGGGAACCAGGCGTTCGCAAACTACGTCGACGCGATGTCGGCCTCCGTGACGCACATCAACAACGAGGAGGACCCGATACCGATTCTGCCGGGCATGTTCCTCGGCTTCGTGCATCCGTCCGGGGAGGTCCATATCGAAGACTCGGGGGAGTGGGCGTCGTGCCCGGGCCAGGACAACCCGAGCACGCAGTGTATCGTTGGCGACGTCCCATACATCTGGGACGGCGACGAGTCGGACCATGACGGGCCGTACAATGGTGTTGAGATGGGAGTCGGATGTTAGCCGGGGAATAGAAGCAAATGCATGACGTCCACAGGAGCGAACTCCTGGACGATTCCGACACACGTTCACAGGAAGCTCTGTGTGACTTTGATACCACGTCGGAGGGGAAATGCATTCCGAGGCAAGACTCCAAGAGCATGCTTACTGGATTTTTCAGTCAACGAGCGATCATGATCAGTCTACGCGTCAAGGCGATCCCGTGATTACTCGCGCGTTGAACGAAACGATAGGCTCTGTCTGATGTCAAGCTTTACTAGCATAGTAAGGTGTCCCCTTCGGGGTGACATACGAAAAAATTGGAACGATACAGAGAAGATTAGCATGGCCCCTGCACAAGGATGACACGCTTTCCCGGAGTGGTAGACCTACGGGTCTCAATATTTATTTTCTTTCTCTGCCTTGGGCGTCTACCCAATGCTGACGCGCACGCGACGCATTACCGTCAAGCAGTCGACGCGTCTCCGGCTGCCCGTTTGACAGAGTTATTCGTGTCTTCGTTTGTGGCTAGCTACTCGCTGTGTCACTGTGGCCTGTCCCTCATTCCAGGATCGTCACGGTATCCACTTCATAGTGGAAAACCGTGTCAACTATTTGAGATGCGGATGTCGAAGCCGATGTAAGTGCCACTCCAGTGCCCAGAACCTTCTCCGGCAACTGCCCGATTGAGCTGGAGTTCACCTTCATATTACTCTTCTTTTCGAACCACCATGTCTAGTACAGTCAACGTGTTTGTTGTATCTCCGGATACACGATCGGAGCGACGCCTTGATCTGCACATCACAGTGCAACAGCTAAAGGTGCGTGGATATGGCGATCCTACAGCCTGACACGACTCGCCCCGGTGGCTAATACTCGCACTAGAACAAGCTTGAGTTGGTAACCGGGATACCGGTGCAGAACCAAGCGATCTCTGTGTTCAACACCGAGGGGGACACTGCGCCTACGGCCGTGCTTGACGATGACAGTAGGCCACTCGGATTCTATGGTCTCAAAGACCTGCAGCTCTTGTTGGTGAGTTCACTCAGTTAATGATCCATAAACATCCATATGCAACGTATTTTCCGATAGGTGTCGGATTTGAACCCATCCACGTCGTTCACAGGACAACTGAGCGATGTCTCGCAAGTCCAGAAATTCGAACTGAGCGAAGGCGAATATGCGCAGAGGCAGGGTGTGTGTGGCCTTTATGCCATCGTTACACTGTCTCTGAACAGCGAGCAACTTAGACACCGTCCTGGCCTACAAGCAACAGCATAAGATCGGCCGGTTCGCCGAGAAGGACGAAGACCACGAGGCGAACGCTATCCCCGCGGACATAAAGGTCGGCGCACGGTGTGAAGTCGAAACGCAAGAAGAAGGGCTCCACAAGCGGGGTACGGTGCGGTTCGTGGGGTCGACCAAGTTCGCGAAAGGTGCTTGGGTCGGCATCGAGTATGATGATCCGATGGGCAAGAATGACGGATCGTAAGTGTGCTGGTCCACTCAATTCAGCGACATCTGCCGACAATGCATGGATCGTAGCGTGAAGGGCGAGCGATACTTCGAGTGCAAGCCGAACTACGGCGTCTTTGTGAAGCCCGAGCGGGTGAAGATTGGTGATTTCCCTGTCGAGGAAATGAATTTCGATGACGAAGAAATGTAAAACGTGAAGTCGTAGGTCATAAATTATGTTTAAAGGTAGTTCAATCCATGGCTCACCCTTTGATGCGCAGCCAGCTCTGATAACGCTTCAGTTCCACCATGTATAATAATAGTGCACATGTATACCCTAGGATGTCCGAACAACGAGCCCGTGGGGGCGACAGCAATCTACCTGCACGCTGCAATCACGAGTGCGCACTGCCTCTGCGCTTGTATATGAATGTGTTCGCTGCGGCAAATTGTATGGAAGCCAGCTTCGAGCTGTGCGTCGCGTCGCGTTGTGGTATTTCGTGGTTGTTGTCGGCATGGTTCAGGGATTTACGACAGACACCGCGGCACCCTCAATTCGACAAGGGGATTGTCGGCGTGAGCTTCCCTTGCCCACAAATGAATGAAAAACAGGCTGTTACTTCTTCTTGTGCCAGGTGCCTCTTCTATTCTCGTCCTTACTAATGCTATACATGATTTCCCTCGCATCGCATTATCAAACTCTACGTATCATTATGGGTACTGACGCGTCCTCAGCTGAACGAGAATACCTGCCTGATTGGGAGGTGGAAACTACTGGAACGGGCTGGAAACCCGGAGGTGGCCCGGATTTCCCACGCCTCCGGTGTGTCATGCATAGTAGAGGAGGCCGCGCGTCGCTTCAAGCTTGCCTTATAACGCTGAGCTCGTTTTGCCTTGACCACCTCTCTTTCCTTTTCTTCACGCCCAAATCTTTCACGACATGGAGAATCCAAGTGGTCTACAACCCGATGCAGGCATTCCAGCCTCAGGAACTGGCCCTAACGACACTTCCACGGCCATCCTGAGGCCAAAGAAGTCGTAAGTAGCGCGACGCGTCATGCAACAATACTTCTTGAGCTAACCTCGATTTTAAGGCCTAACCGTCTCATTGTGGATGAGGCGACTTCCGATGACAACTCCGGTGAGTATCGCTGCCACTGCGAATGACGCGGATATACTCACTTGTGTGCTAGTTGCAACTCTTAATCCGGCCACCATGGAGACTCTGCAACTCTTCCGCGGAGACACCATTATTGTAAGGTATGTGGCCCTTTTTTGCGTGACGATATGCTTGGATGCTCAACATTTGTAGGGGCAAGAAGCGGCATGACACTGTTCTCATCTGCCTGAGCTCCGACGATGTCGAGGAGGGCAAGATCCAGATGAACAAGGTCGCGCGGAACAACCTTCGCGTCAAGCTCGGTGACATGGTCAACGTGCATGCATGCTTGGATATCAAGTACGGCAAGCGTGTCCACATTCTTCCGTTCGACGACTCCGTCGAAGGCCTCAGCGGCAACATCTTCGACGTATACCTCAAGCCTTATTTCCTTGAGGCGTACCGCCCCCTCCGGAAAGGCGACACCTTCCTCGTCCGCGGTGGCATGCGACCGGTGGAGTTCAAGGTCATCGAGACAGATCCGGCGGAGTACTGTATCGTCGCACAAGATACGGTCATCCATACAGAAGGCGACCCGGTCAAGCGCGAAGACGAGGAAGCGAACCTGAACGACGTTGGCTACGATGACATCGGTGGCTGCCGCAAACAAATGGCTCAGATTCGTGAGCTCGTCGAGTTGCCGCTCCGCCATCCACAGCTCTTCAAGTCGATCGGTATCAAGCCGCCGCGCGGTATTCTCATGTATGGTCCCCCCGGTACTGGCAAGACGCTCATGGCGCGTGCGGTCGCGAACGAGACTGGCGCATTTTTCTTCCTGATCAACGGTCCTGAGATCATGAGTAAGATGGCGGGTGAGTCGGAGAGCAATCTCCGGAAGGCGTTCGAGGAGGCGGAGAAGAACTCGCCGGCTATTATCTTCATTGATGAAATCGACTCTATTGCGCCGAAGCGTGAAAAGGTGTGTTGCATCGTGCATTGCTCATAAGCACTGACCTAATAGTCCACTCCAGACCAATGGCGAAGTCGAACGCCGAGTTGTATCCCAACTGCTTACGCTCATGGACGGTCTCAAGGCGCGCTCTAACGTCGTCGTCATGGCCGCCACCAACCGCCCAAACTCGATCGACCCTGCTCTCCGTCGCTTCGGTCGTTTCGATCGTGAAGTCGACATCGGCATCCCCGATCCTACCGGCCGTCTGGAGATTCTTCGCATCCACACGAAGAATATGAGGCTCGCCGACGACGTCGATCTCGAGCAGATTGCCGCTGACACGCACGGTTACGTAGGCTCTGATCTCGCTTCCCTCTGTTCGGAGGCCGCCATGCAGCAGATCCGGGAGAAGATGGACCTCATCGACCTCGACGAGGACACCATTGACGCGGAGGTGCTTGACTCGCTCGGCGTCACGATGGACAACTTCCGCTTCGCCCTCGGCACCAGCAACCCCAGTGCTCTCCGCGAGACCGTCGTGGAGGTGCCGACCGTCAAGTGGGACGACGTTGGTGGTCTCGAGAAGGTCAAGCAGGAGCTCCAGGAGACCGTACAGTACCCAGTCGAGCATCCCGACAAGTTCCTCAAGTACGGTATGTCACCGTCGAAGGGTGTCTTGTTCTATGGCCCGCCCGGTACCGGTAAGACGCTGCTCGCGAAGGCCATCGCGAACGAGACACAGGCGAACTTCATCTCGATCAAGGTACGCCTGGTTGTCATGTATGTAGAGTTTGTTCGGATGTTAACTCTATTTCCAGGGTCCCGAACTCTTGACGATGTGGTTCGGTGAGTCGGAAGCGAACGTCCGTGACGTTTTCGACAAGGCTCGTGCGGCTGCACCGTGTGTCATGTTCTTCGATGAGCTCGATTCCATCGCGAAAGCGCGTGGTGGGTCCTCAGGGGATGCAGGAGGCGCAGGTGACCGTGTCCTCAACCAAATCCTCACGGAGATGGACGGTATGAACGTGAAGAAGAACGTGTTCATTATCGGCGCGACCAATCGACCCGACCAGATCGACCCTGCATTGCTCCGTCCCGGTCGTCTTGACCAACTCATCTACATCCCTCTGCCCGACGAGCCGTCACGTCTATCTATCCTCAAGGCTGCTCTCCGGAAGTCCCCCGTCGCTGGGGACGTCGATCTTTCGTTCCTGGCGAAGAACACGCACGGGTTCTCTGGTGCCGATCTCACTGAGATTTGCCAGCGTGCAGCGAAGCTCGCCATCCGTGAGTCCATTGAGGCTGACATCCGGCGGCAGCGGGAGAAGAAGGAGAAGGAAGAAGCCGCGGGCGAGGATGCGAAGATGGAGGAGGACGAAGAGGAAGAGGACCCGGTGCCGGTGATTACGCGGGAGCACTTCGAGGAGGCGATGAAGTTCGCGCGTCGGTCAGTGTCGGACGCAGACATCCGGCGGTACGAGATGTTTGCGCAGAACCTGCAACAGTCGCGCTCCTTCGGTTCGAGCTTCAAGTTCCCGGAGTCAGCAGGCGCGACAGGCGGTGCACCTGCGCCGGCTGGCAATGCCGGGTTCGCGGAGGACACGCAGGACGACGACCTGTATGCATGATGGACTAACTGACTGTGGTTTCCGTTCTCGCTCTGCCGTTACATTCTGTGATCTGTTTTTGTGCACTACGACGTGAAAATGCCTAGACCCATTCCAATCAACGGTGTAAAGTACTTAGTGTATACTCGAGTCTGACAGTCTGGAAACGCAACAACAAGACCATTGTGCTGTACTGAAATTATTTATGAGGACCGCGTCTAAAGTACTGCGCCCACGAGCTTGATTGCCCCTGGCGGAGTGAGGTATGCGTCGGTGAGTGACGCCATACAGCCACTCCGGTGAACTCTTTGGGGTATGGCCCACCTGTCTCGACTTTCATCTTGACTATACTCTAATTCTTCGCGTACTCTCCTTTCGTTCCGAACTTCTCTCGTTCGGATTCATACATCCAAGACACCGTCATTTGAAAATAGCCCGTCCAGCGGAGGCAGGAGAATGGACGCTCGCAAGACATTCAGCTCGGCCGCCCGCAACTTCTCCTCTTCCTCGCTTCGGCAACGGCTCACTAGCATACACCTGCCAACGCCCCCAATACCACCAGTGACAGCATTTCCGAAGCCAAATATCGAGTGCGCATCGCCCTTCAGATCGCAGTGCGAGGCGTTCTGACTGACCGCAGACGCGTCTCCCCGCCGTAGCTTCGTGCCTCGGAGGATCCCTCGCCAGCGGAGACTGCAAACACTCGCGGTTGCGCTATGGTCGACGACGATTGTGTGGTGTACCTTTGCGTGGTTTATTCTGATGTGCGTATGCTACTTATGCGGTCGGTCGCTGATCACCTGCTGAACGGTCGTGCTGGACCAGGGCGATACCGCCGTTATGGCCAATGCTCGTGCTGTATATGATCTGGGCGCTGTACATCGACCGTAGTCCAGAGCATGGAGGGAGGCTGAGCTCTTGGTTCCGCTCGGGGAGGTTCTGGCAGTATTTCGCCGACTACTACCCTGCGTCGTGAGTGGCATTTTACTTAATGCTGGGACGATAGAGGGTGACCTCGGGAATGCGTAGCCTTCTGAAGGTGTGTATAGTGTACCTTTACTGGTCGATGTTGTGTCATAGTCATTTCAGACCTGCGATCTGCCTGCCGATCGACCATATGTCTTCGGCTACCATCCTCATGGTATGTACTCCTTATTGCACAAGAGCTCTTCTACTGATTTCAGCTTGTATAGGTATCATAGGCATGTGCGTCTATACGCCGTACCGGTTCGTATCTCTCGCATGCTGACGCTAGTCTAGGGGTGCTCTCTGTACCTTCGCAACAGAAAGCACTGGCTTCTCGCATCTTTACCCGGGCATCGTCCCGCATCTCCTCACACTCGCCTCCAATTTCCGGATGCCATTCTACCGCGACATACTGCTCGCTATGGGCATTTGCTCTGTCAGTAAGCAGTCATGCAGCAACATCTTGAAGGGTGGTCCGGGCCATGCCATCACGATTGTAGTGGGAGGTGCAGCTGAGAGTCTGAGTGCAAGACCGGGAACGGCGGACCTGACGCTGAGGAAGCGGTTGGGATTCATAAAAATTGCTATACAGCATGGGTGTGTATGCGTGCCCTCTGTTACTTATGCATTCACTCTCATACGCCTTCATCCAGGGCCGACCTTGTTCCCGTCTTCTCATTCGGCGAGAACGACGTGAGTATAGCATGCATTCCATTTGGAGTACCGTGAATGACCGCGTCTCCTTCGTCCATCCAGATATACGAGCAGATGCCCAATGAGAAGGGAACAACAGTCTACACGCTGCAGAAGAAGTTCCAGAACGTATTTGGCTTCACCCTCCCGCTCTTCCACGGCAGAGGTCTGCTGAATTACAATCTTGGCTTGCTTCCGTATCGACGGCGTATCGTCGCAGTCAGTGAGTGCTTTTATCATATTCGAACCTCTGTTTGGAGCGTGTTGACATTCTATCTTAGTCGGCCACCCCATTCACGTACAGAAGTGCGAGAAACCGACGCTAGAGGAGATCACGCACGTCCAACAACTTTACATAGAGGAACTTATGGGGTGAGTAGGATATAGCGCGTCTCGTCCATTCGCTGACGAGCGAGGGTTGTCCAGAATATGGAATACTTACAAAGATGAGTTCGCGCGTACGCGGAAACGGGAGCTCAGCATAATTGAATAGGGTCCATTGTGTGTCTATAATGTATTTTGTGCCTTCTAGGTCTGCCGTGCGTAGCCGGAGGATAAACTGGGATGCCACCTGACGCCATGCGATCAATGGCACCGAGCTATGCAAGGCATGATTAGACAGAGCTTTAGGAGCTTTGGGCCAGTTTTTCACACTTATCCAGCACCAGTCTTCATCCAAGGAACGTCCAACAAATTCCTTGTGCGATATGGCCATTCAGCGTTCAAATTTAAAAACAGACGGTCTTGCATAAACCAACTTCTGTCTATCGTCGAGCGAGTCGACATATGTCGACCATGGGACAGCAAATGGAAGTCTAGGGTCTAATGCGCTTCTGTACCTTTCCCGCATGAATGCCAATGGTCCCTTCTACAGGTCAAGGACAGTACTGCGTGTCACTCTCCCCGTCTATCCCTCGCCTCGCATATATTGCCTACCGACTCACGGCTTGATTCACAGGACCCGCGCGTCTCCACGGCAACTCGATAGATGGCAGTCCGGGCGTGGACTGTAGTGAAGACCACAGGCGAAGGTAGAATCGATGGGCCGATGTCCGCTCCGCATCCTGGTAGATCAGCCGTAGTGCAGCCTGGGTAAATCACGGTGGTTTACGTACCCCTTATATTCCCTGGAACGCCAGCAGTCGTCTAAAACCAAGGAGGTTGCACAAGAAAAGGGCCAGTGCTGTCCACGGTCGTATTTCAAGCGCGGGAGACACGCGTCGACGCGGTCAGTTGACCTGCCCTCCACGCCTCGTGCGACCAGCGCGAGCGTTACTACACAACGTCCACTTGGCGGCTCGAGTTGACCGCTGCTGAATCCAGACTTTCATCGTACTCAAACGGTCGTTGTTCCATAAATCTGAACCCATGACAGGTACGCATCACAGTCTTCTGATGCCTTAGCATTACTGAGAGGCTTGCCAACCAATTGAAGTGTCCGACAGGCCCATCTCGCTCGTCCCTCACACATCTTTATCTTCTTCGTCTCCGGCGCGATGGCCTAGCCATTTGTGGGAAGCACCCATTTACGAGAATAGCGAGCCATGTTCGGACGAAGGCCTGTTCAGATTTCATTCCGGGACGTATAAAAGAGTCGCGTCCCAGTGGGCAGGGTCTTGAGCGGGGTCCCCACGCACCAGCACGATGCGCTCGCTCTTGGGTCTCACCGCGTTGCTTGCGTCTGCACGGGCTGTGCTTGCGGGCAGCCTGCCCAGCAAGATCTACGGCGTCAATATCGGTGGCTGGTGCGTGTCTTATGCTCTGTGCGACGCGTCGGACGCGCTTCTGACGCGTTTCCAGGTTGGTCTTGGAGCCATGGATGCTCCCAGGAGAGTGGGAGACCATGGGAGGGTCGATCTGCGACGACTGCTCGACGTGCATCCAGTCTGAGTGGTATGTATTGAAGACGTCTATCGCTGTTGTGCCGATTCCATGCTGAACGCTACTATTCAGGGCGTATACCAAGGCGTACGGTCAGGCTACGGCTAACCGGGAGTTTGCGCAGCACTGGTGCGTCCATCGTTCGAGCGAGCGTCGTGAGATCTGACAAGTTGCTCTGCATAGGACAACCTGGTTCACTCAAAACGATGTCAACACTCTCCAGGCGGACGGCATCAACACAGCCCGGATACCAGTACGTTATCAGGATCTTTCACACTAAGACATGGCGTTTTATCGATACACAGCTTGGCTACTGGATTGTTGAGCCTCTTGTTAATCGGGCCACCGAGTTTTATCCCGAAGGAGGTATCGCCTATCTGGTCAGTGATCCAGTAACCAGTAACAAGACTGTCTGCAGATCCTTTCTCACATCAGAGGTCCTCAGCAAAAAGGCGTCCAGATGCTCGCCGATGCTGGCATCCAGGTCATTCTCGACCATCACGCGTTGCCAGGCGTGCAGACTCCAGATCAGTCGTTCACTGGGAAGTGCGTGGTGTGCTACTTACCACTATAGACTGGTATACCTGGTACTCATGGTTTCGTCGATGATGCTCCAGCTGCACGGACAATGTTCAGTTCTACGTGCGTCGGTCTTCTGGTGGATCTGCACCAGAGTCCGAGAAGCTGACTGTGCTTTCACAGACTGACTACAACTATGAACGCGCGCTGATCTGGACGGCCGTGATGATTTCGCTCGTTCACCTCGACCCGGCCTTCAGCTCCGTCTTTGCGATCGAGGCTGTCAACGAGCCCATCATGGACGCAGACGAAACGCCGAACTACGGGACCTGTACGCCCCCTCCCTCTCAGCTCATTCTCTCACTGACGTCCTCCTGCACCGGCAGTCCAGAAGAACTTCGTTGACACCGTGCGCGCGGTCGAACTCATCCTGGGCATCCCTGTGCAGGGCCTGAGCCTCGACACGCAAATCACGACGAGCAACTTCACGGAGGCGCTCGGCCAGGTCGCGAACGCGAGCACGGTCTTCAACGCAGACGTTCGCGCCGCGCTCGCGGCCGCGGCCCCGATCCTCGCCGAGCTTGCGGCGCAGCTCTCCGTGCCCGCGCTGCTCGACGTGGATCTTGGCAGCGGCGTGGACAGGACGTCACTGGTGACCACGTGAGTGGTGGTGGGTACGAGCGGGTGGTGGCTGCGTGCTGATTGGAGTGCGCGCAGCTTCATGGACATCAACTGGCAGTACGACGACCCACCGAACCCGGCCGATGCTGCCATCGGGCCGCAGGGGTACGACAACCACCTGTACTACAACTACGGCGTATGTTGTTTCCTCCCTCGCCGTGCCTTTCCTGCCTTGACAGTGTCACGCAGGGTGTCGCCGACCCCGACCCGACGGCATACATGGAGAGCATCTGCAGTACGTATTTGACACTACGGCAAACCTATGCTCGGCTGAACGTCGGTGACCGCACAGACCTTCAGCGTGTGCAGGCAGACGCCGCGCTCGGCGATACGCCCCTCTGGTTCGGCGAGTGGGGTCTCCCGACGCAGTTCAACGCGACGGATGAGTTCCTGTACATGTGGGCGGACGCGCAGAAGCTCGCGTACAGCGAGGGTCAAGGCTGGATCGTGAGTATCTTCTTCCCTCCGGTAGACCTGATCGCGGAGCACGGCTGACGGGCCCGGGTCGACGGTAGTTCTGGAACTTCAAGGTCGAGCAGTCGGAAGTGGCGGGCAACCTCTCGCGGCAGTGGTGAGTCTGGATCGGCGGCGCACTGGCCGTTTGGGCGTGCAGGCGAGGCTGACTGGGAGTGCAGGTCGTACATCGAGGGCGTGAACCTCGGCTACCTCACCAAAGACCCGGCTGACTATCACAACGCAAGCGTGTGCGACCCCTACGTGACGTCGTCCTGAGCACGACACGTGAACCCAGGTCCTTGCGCTTCTCTTGGATACTACTATTATATTGGGATATGATTTAGTGGCTCACCTGGGGTTGGGACTCGGAACTGGGATGATAACTTAAAACATAACTGCAACGGGATGCATACAAAGAGGATCTGAATTGTGGGCATACAAGGCGGGCTTAATATACATAATACAGAACGTGTACAACAGGGGTGGGTCAATGAGACAAATCAGTTGAAGGAGTCGGCAATGGCGAGGATAGCATTGTTGTCGAGGATGCTCCACGGCGCCTTCTCGCTGCCCATCTTCCTGACCCTCTCGGGCGGGACGCCTTGGCTGCCCACCTCACCCACGACGCGCATCGCTTTCGCGAGCTTGGGAACCTGCGTGCAGAAACCAGGCATGAGCACGAGCCCACAGATGAGCAGTGCTGAAGACGTACCGGCATATATATGCTCGGAATGAACGTTGATATCGCTTTCGCAGCAGCACTGGTCGGGGGCGTCAGTAGACAGGGTGCGAACAGGGTGCGGAAGATACGCGCTGTACGTATACTTCAAGGGGCCTGTGCTCGTTGCGGTCGGCATCGCCGAGCGCGGCAGGCCGGAAGATGACGGTGTCGCTATACCCTAGATCCGCGAGGGCGAGCTCCGTCTTGCCCTTGCTCCTAAAGCCGTCCGCGAATCAATACTCAAAGTCAAGAAAGAAGCGGAACTAGCAGGATGTGACGAACTTCATGTAGAGGAAGGGCGAGTTGGCGTTGGCACCGCCGCTGGAGAGGTAGATGAGGCGCTGTTTCTGGTTCGCGTCCTCCGACTTGGCGAGCCGGGCAGCGTTCACGACATATCTGACATATGACGTCGTCGGCGAGCACGCACGCGAGTCAGGTCGCTGGTATTAGCAGGACGAGCCACTCACTCTCGGTCGATCTTCTCGAACGCCTCCGCGCTGCCCGCGTTCTTGCGGGTCGTCCCCAGGCTGCGTGCACGCCAAGTCATGATCAGCGTTCAAACGGTGAGAAGAGGGCACGGCACGTTATGAAGACAACATCCCACTTCTTGTCCTTCAGCCCGGCGTCGTCGAGCTTCTCGAAGTCGATCGTCTTCTGCTCGAGCTTGTCCTTGCCCGCGGCGACCTTCTCCGGGGCAGTGACGTGCCTCCCGTACTCGGACACGCTCGAGAACTTGGGCGACGCGAGCAGCTCCTGCAGCAGCACCTTCCCGGTTGCCCCAGTCGCCCCCAGAATGAGCGCGGAGAGACCTGCGTAGGCACGACTCGGAGATCAGCGCCTGCGCCGCAAGTTGTAAGTTAGCTGTTTCACTCGCCTGCCATACTGAGTGTGCTATGCTTCTGGCGTGGTTCGCTCAGGAGGCTACAAGATAGAGTAGAGGAGTTGGGAAGACGTGCGCGTACAGTCGTTGACCGGATCACTAAATGCTCGACAGTGGCGTCCAGCGCGGAGAATCCTCACCGCATGCGTAAGCCTGCGGGATCGACGGCACAGGACACTCTAGACCATACGTCGTTCGATTCCATTTCCGACAGATCCTGACACAGCGCTTGTGTCTCCAGCGTTGGCGACGAAGACACTCGCTTGCGCAGCAAACTATCACACTTCAGTGAGAATGTGCTCAGTGTCACACACAGCTAACATCATGATATGGGCCACATACTGAATAAGATCAATCATATTATATGGATAGGAAGGAATGTAGGGTAGTTATGTGTATCGTCAAACTCGTACGGTAGTAGTAATGTGCGCGTAACCAAAATACATCCTCTCCGTTCCAATCCCCATTTCAAGCACTATGAGGAATTACAGTGCCCTCGCGGAACTTGCCCGCAAAGCCGGTCATCTGCACGGTGTTCGCACTCGCGCTGCCCGTCGAGTTGGTACCCATGGTGTTCGTCGCATTCGCGCTCACGGTGCTCGGCGTCGCGTGGGCGTTGATGGTACTCGTCGTGTTCGCGCCCATGGTACTTGACATCGCAGCGCTGCTGTCGTTCGCAAGAGACATCTGCCGAGCGACAATGGAAGCAGACGAGGTCGGCACTGCCGAACTCGACAAGTCCGTCATCGAGGCCGTCGTGCTGGCAGAGTCCATTGTCGAGGCGGTCGAGGCACTGGAACCCGTGACTGATACACTCGACGAGTCTGAGCCTGTCGTCGAGGCAGTTGCATCCGGATCGTACACCTCCACGGCGAGACTAGGGTCCTGAGCGGAAACAGTCGCAGAACTCACAGTCGCAGAGTCCGTAGCTGTGACCACCGAGTCCGTCGTCGTGGCTCCCGAATCGGTAGACGTCGCCAGAGAGTCGGTAGCCGTAACTGTAGCCGTAGCCGTGTCAGTAACCGTACTGCTGGAAGACGAGGTAGCCATCGAAGCCGGAGCAGAGGACGACGCCGACGCAATCTTGGCCGCAGGATCAGAGAAGACGCCCGCTGACGAAGTAGCCGTTGAGGTCGACGAGTCAGAGGAGGCCGTCAGAGTTGTCGAGCTGAAGGCCGAAGACGTCCCACTCGCCATCATGGTGGTACTCGAGGCGATGGATGTCGAGTTCGAGTTGTCCGTCCCAGAGACATCGTCAGAGTCATCCCCGTCATCGTCAGAGCCATCATCGTCCGAATCATCACCAGAGTCGTCGTTGTCGCTAGCATCGTCGCCGTCGTCATCGCCAGTGGCATCACCGGTTGAAGCCGGGACGACCGCTTTGAGAGGGCCTGCCCCCGGCACCACCATAGGAGCCGCAGGGGTGAACACCAGCGTGACATTCCTCGCCTGAGAGATCGAGTTCGCGTCAAAGATCTTCGCCGAAGCCCCGCGCGATGGTGGCGTCGTCGTCCAGTCCTCCTCCAGAGTCTTCGCGATGTCCTGCGCCAAATTCGTGCTCATAGGCACAGCACTCGATGTAGAGTTCGCCATTGTCGACGCGAAAGCCGAAGAACTTGCCGCTGCAGTCGAGGCACTAGATGTCGCAGTCAACGACGAGCTACTTGCGGTTGACGTTGATGCCGAAGTCGAGTTGTCGGGGCTAGACACACTGCCGTCCGAGTCAAGACCCGAGTCCGAATCTGAGCTGTTAGAAGACCACATCGGACGAATAACGCCAGTATCCGGTTCGAAGGCAAAGATCTGACTCTTGTGAGGACCACCCGCTGTGCTGTTGGTCATACATGCCTCGACGGTCAAGGGCGACGGCGCCGGTGGGTTCGGGTCGAACGTGGCACAGTACGAGTCCATCTGCGCAGTATCGGCGTTGAACACGGGGATCTGTAAGGCGACCTCGATCATCGATGACTCCGTAGACGTCGAATTGTCTGAGCTTGCAGACGAGGTAGAGTTGCCCGCATCCGGTCTAGCTACGAGGAACACCTGAGTATGGTCAGAGCCAGACGCATTGAGGACGAAGCTGGACATAGTCGAGTTGCCGCCACTAGCTGTGCCATTCGTCGGAGCTGACAGGACCAATGAAGCGATCTTCAGGGCGTTCTCCGAGGAGGGGTCCTCGCTCTGAACAAAAACTCCTTAAGAGACCGATAAATCCTAACAAGATGTTCACACTCACCATGATATCGATCGACCCCGGCACACCGGATGTCTGCTGTTCATCACGTCCCATGTGCGCGATCATGTAGGATGAGCCGGGGTTGTCCGAGACATAGACCGAGGGGTCAGTGCCGGCCCTCCGGTGGTGAACGTCGATATGATCATCGTTGCCGTTGACAATGACCTTGTCGCGATGGTCATCGTCGTGATGGTCATGAGGCGAGCGGCGGATATGAACATTGTCGTTGCTCCCATTGACTACGACTTTGTCGTGCTGGTGGCGATCGTGGTCATGATGATGCCGTGGCATATGACGTTCGTGCATAGAGCGATGAACGTGCACATGATCGTCGTGCCCATTGACGACGACCTTGTCGCCGTGACGGTCATGAGGAGCGCGACGACCGAGGCCTTGGTCCGGGAGAATGTGGGGGAGCGCACCGCCCTGAACGTGAACAATACCGCTTGGCGCGGGACTGCGAGCGCGAGAATGCACCATACGACGATGCATGTGGACGTCGTCGTCGTCTCCATTAACAACCACCTCGTGATTATGGTCGCGGTCATGGTCGTGGTCGTGACGCTTGCCGTGAGGTACTCGCATGACGTTCATGTCCTGATGGATGTAGGCGTCGTGGGTTGCCAGCCAAGCGACCTTAATACGGTTGCTGTAGTCGGACTCATCCCATATGTCACGCTGAATGAACAGCCGTCAGCACGAACTGCCAAACCTGAGAGGGGGTCGAGGTTGGCTTACCTTGTCTGTGCGGTGCTTGTCCTCGTCACCCTCGGTATCCTCGCCTTGACCTGAGCCAGACTTCTTCGGAGAGCCAGTTACAGGCGTTGGCAAGGGGAGTACAGGCTGCGGTTGTCGCTGGGCCTTCCCGCTTGTACTGTCTCCCGAGCTTGTGGACGTGGCGTGATCAGCGGAGTCGGTCTGCGTGAAGCTATGTTCGTGAGTGGAATGATGACCATCTGTCGCACTCGTGTTGGCGTCGGCCTCCTTGTAGTCTGCTGGCACTACGGCGCCCTGAACAGACGGCGGAAGGATTGACACCGCCGCGATGGTAGTGAGAGCAGCGAGGAGTGTGAAACGGCGCTGGAGGACAACCATGGTGAAGGGCTAAGAGTAGAGCGGTACGGATTGGAAGGGGTGTGCAGAGAGAATATGCGATCCAGTCGCGTCAGAAATGCGATAGCAATACGAAAGCAAGACCACCTGGGTCGAAAGTAATAACGGGGGGAGGAGGAAGAAGCAAGAGGGCAGGCAGGACATGAACCAACGAATGCTCCTTATATAGCGGGCGACGTCGGTCAGCCGCCGCCACCATCTCGGCCGGCCGTGCACGCGTCGAGCCAATGACCGGCGTCGGCGTTGGCGAGCTGGCGCAGTTGCTGTCAACCTCGCCGGCGCGCGTCCGCCAGCCGCCATCCAAATCTGGACCGTGACCGCGACGCGCATTCACGTGCCATGACCTCAGACGCCGCCCCGCGGGTGGCACAAAATGTGAGACTCTGCTCCATGGCCACCTACTCGCCGCCACACTGTATGTCCCCTTCGGGGTGACATACGAAAAAATTGGAACGATACAGAGAAGATTAGCATGGCCCCTGCACAAGGATGACACGCTTTCCCGGAGTGGTAGACCTACGGGTCTCAATATTTATTTTCATCTGCGCTAAGACAGTCGAATTGTCGCCGGTCGCATCCGAGCTGAGTCGACACCTTCCAACTTCGAGGCAGCAGTGCGTGCACCACGAGCCACATCATTTCCAGTGCAACTTGTTTCCTCTGACAAAAGATCTCTTGGTACAGTTCGGGATCACCACATGGTTTCCGTAGACAATCGAGTCGTGTCCTGACTCGGACTTGCCATATCCATTCACCATTATTCTCCATGGTATCTACGTTCGCGTCCTTTCAAGGATAGTTCGCCGGGCGATCATACGGTAAGGGTCTGTCCCAGTTTACCTTCCATCGACGCAGCATCTCATCGATCTGTCTGGCGTGATCTTCACACTGACGACGAGTATGGGAAGGCTTCTCGAACGGCGTTCGCCCTAGCGATAGCCTGTTACGACGCCATCGGTCCCTTATATTTCAACCTGCCATTCTCGACCGACCTAGGAAGGCAAGTATCAGCACCGCTGTCCATCTCCTGCAAGGGTACTCAAGGAACAGCGCGCTCGTGCGGTCAGGCTGTGCTAGCATGAGTCGACTAACGGACCCACAATTGCCATATAGAGAGGATCATATTGTCTTCCCCCTTCCTAATAGATCGCCTGCAGGAATCGAGTCCTTCACCCGGAAAGGCAAGCACTCCATCTACCGCTTAGCGGAGAACTAAGTGTGGAACGATCCCATGCCTCGAGGCTGAAGATGCCACTGCATGCCCGCTTTGTCCAAACCGGCACGACGGGCCATACTCAACGCCACACGGCTTCTCCTTTATAAACCACTCGCTATGAGCGACGGTGAGATGCGCTGTCCTCCGGACACATCTCTCAACTTCTTTGTATCTTTCATGGTGCAGCAGCGCTCTAAGGCTCTGTCTTCGGAACCGTCCAAGAGCGGCCCAGGTTTGTTCTACGACCGGTTCAGCAAACGCGTTGCGGAAAGTGGCAAGGGAATGGTACGTCTACCTCCCTTGTATCCATGTGGTGTTTTGCTAATCTTGTTGCAGACTGTAATACCAGTATGGCGTGCCCTAGGCTTCGGTCTCCATCGGCGTGTCAGCAACTATAGCTCACCGAGCGAAGTGAAGGCCGACACCACAACGCCACCTCTGGGGCAGGAGAACGTGCATGCTACAAACCAGACATGTCACGAGTCCACCGCCCAACCTCAATCTGGGCTTTCATCCTCGGAGACCAACAGCAACACCCTAGAGTATATCTCAGCCTCGTCCGCCTTTGCAGAGCTGCAGCTCGCGTCCAGGGGAAAGAGGGGACGAATGAAGCATGACGGTACGGAGGGGGTCGTGCCGCGGGCAATGTCCGGTGCTGGTAAGTTCGTGCCGGGGGAGGGTGTGCTGCGTCTTGAGGGCCTAGCCCCCGTCCTCAATGGGGGCAAACCGAAATGCAAGGCAAGCACCCGCAAGAAGCAGAAGGCCAAACCAAGCCGTGCGCCAAAGATCCAATCCGTAGCCATCGCACCTTCGTGTCGACGATCCAAACCGACCGCTGCAACGGCCCAGTGCAAGACGCGGCACTCGGGCGATCCCCTCGTTGTTCAGAACGCATTTTGCGGTCGTCCAAGAGGTACCATACCTCCACACGTTGCCGCGCGACGGTACGCAGCTTCTGTACACCTCCCTCCAATATCAGTTCCGCAGCTTGGACCGCTCCCACCAATCAGCATTCTGACGGGAGCATTCAAGCATTATCGTATGGTTTTCTGTCAGCTTCATCCGCCGGCCTACATTGACGAACTTGTTACAGCGCGCCCGGGCCCGGCTCTGACAGCGACCCTTTTGCCACCAGCGCTGCACGTACCGAAAGTAGTCAGGGTTAGAGAGGCACGTCATTTTGAGAGACATGAGCCACCCACATTTGACGGCCACAGTCCGGTGGAGATGCAAGCTAGAAGGTCCGCAGAACGCTCCTTCGGATTTGCTGGCATCGATACCTCGTCTGGACCATCTTCCTTACGAGTCGACCCACCAACCATTACGCTCCACCGCTCTGGGATTTCAGCATCTCCCTCCCTTGCCTCCCCCGTAGATCATCCGGAGGACCAAGGCCACACACATAGATCCTACAGGTCCCACGCGAGCTGGCATCCGAATCATTCGTCAAATTTGAACGTTGTGCCGTGCACCGGTAGAGTGCAGTCCGAGAGAGATGCATGACAGCCGGAGGAACCCCGTCGAGCTTGCGACAGACAGCTGGACCGTGGACTTGATGAGTTTTCAACAGTAAATACCCCAGTCAATATATCCATGCTTTGTATTGACTATGCCCTATGCTTTCGTGCTGTACATACAGTATGCTGATTATGCAGTCTATTACTCACCGTAACGCTCCGCGACTGTCAAGCCGCGACAATCCCTCAATGCAGACAGCACGTTAGAGGATGCTTTTCTGGTTAAACTTCTAGATATAACGAGTGACGCGGCAACTTAATTCATTACACAATGAGAATCCTAAAGTGCTAGAAAACATCGAAGACAGCAACAATACTTGATACAGTCGGGTGTTCTGTACATTACCGGAAAGATAGCGACGGGTTAAGACGAGGCGAATGCGGCGGCGAGTTGCTTTGCGCGAAGTGCGTAGCTTGGGTAGGAGACGACAGTGAACCTGGCAGATAGAGAGGGATAGTAGGTATGAGCTCAAACACGTGTTGCGCGACTGGGCGTGATCCCCGAGGCCCGCTCGGTTGCAATCCGCTATCAGCATTCATGACGCCATGAACGCGCGGTTCCTGCGAGATTCCCTCTGTCCATCCGTCCGGACCAGGCACTGCGGACGTAGGGACGTTAGTAGTCCCGCGACCGTCCCAGATGCAGCGGACATCGTTGCCAGGGATGATCTGTGCAAGACGACCGGTCTCGACGTGTCGGATCTCGATGAAACGGGTATCAAAGAGGAGAACGTAGGGCGGATGCCATGCAACATGTTCTGCGGTGCCTTCCCATTCGATCGTGCCCATGCCCCGGCTGGGGTCACCGTGGCGATCCACATAGAGACCGAACTCTGCGACATCTGATGAGCGCCAAAAATCACAGCAATACAGCATACATACCATCATAGCAGAGTAGGAATTCGTCCTGATTTGTGCGGAACATGCCCATGGGTCTACATGACTCGCATCGCTTGGCTAACTTCTCAAGTCGAGGGTCGTCCCGCTGAGGAATAGTAACGCTCTTGAAGCTAGAAGAACGAACAGTCAGAATATCACATACTCCGTGAAGATTGAGAACGCACTCAGTGAGATCCATGATCTCGAAACCCTTCGTGCAAAGAATGACAATCCGCGCTTTCAAGAAGATGAGGTCGAACGATTCAGATGGTAAGAAGAAGTCCTGCAGGTACGCCTAAGAGACGAATGCCCTGCGATGATTCCGGAGCTACGCACCCTGTACACCCTGAACCATTCAGAGCGTTGTGATCGTAGACCAAGGCGAGAGCCGATTGTCCTGGGTGCTTCTGCTCTCTCGTTAATCTTGCCTACAACAGGCTCCAGCACACGGAAGACGCTGTCCAACTGTAAAGATAGATCAGATCTCCGAGTCGTTGTTAAGCAAGGATGATACGTACTCCTTTCTTCTTCATATAGATTACGAGCGTGCGGCCGTTGAGGTTGCCTACGCTGAAGAAGTGGACATCTTTATTTCCGCTCAACTTTTGAGGAGTTTGCGAGGTATTGACGCTCTGTGGGGATGATGGCACGAGAGCTTCTATATGGTATGCGAACAACGACTGAAAGGATATAATTGAATGGTCTGCATCGGGCCATTGAACCTCGAAGCTCACCTTGTCCGCCAGGACGAGGAAAATACCGAAATCTTCTAGCATAGCACACTGAGTCACCATCTTCAGATGAAGTACACGACGCATAGCTAGCCGCGAGTCAGAACCACAGAGTGTGATATAGACTTTAGAGTGACTCACATCTCGAGTCGTGGCGGAAACCGATCCACACGCCTTCAGCGCATCCAATGGCAACTAGACCTCTACCATCCGCAGTGGCTGCCATGGAATAAGTAAGGTATTGACCAGGGTTGGCTTGCGGAACTCACTAAACGGTACAGAGCAAGTTACCTTGCCCGTAAAGGCATTCTCGTGATTATAAGCAGCACTTCCACCACCGGGCACTACCGCTGGGACGAAGAAAGTGTCTGCACTGAGAGTCTCGACCTCGAAGACTTTGTTCGACTCTTGTACAACCTTGCGCAAGCCGATCGCCTCCTCGAGCTTCTGCTTCCACTCGTTGCGAGCCTGGACGGATTCGGCGAAAACAGTGTACAGTCCGCCTAAACGACCAGTGTGGTGGATGGTACATGGATACACCATACGAGAATCGGTGGCACTTTCTGGAGTACCATTGGACCCTGGCGTGATCGCCTCGACATTGCGATCACCTCGGCTATTCAGTCCTCCAAGTCGAAGGATACCGCCGCTACGCTGGGTCGGCGGGTCGGTAAAGTTCGCCAATGTGAGAAGGTCCAGAGGTATTGGCTATAAGGCGTATATGAGAACGATGAGAGCAAGGGGTCACGACAAGCCGACTCACTCGTCGGTAGACGTGATAGCGCGTAATACCGTCCTTCTCCTTCGGTTTTGTCATGACCACTAGAAACGATAAGCTGTCATGGACGTGCTGGTCTGCGGGAAGACTCACGGTAGTTATCAAAGAGCAAGACGAAAAGTTCAGTCCATCCACTCCATTCGAATCCTGTGTCGGGTTGTCGGAGAAGTCTCCCTGTGTGCATCAAGGAGCGGTTCTCGTTCAGTAGATCCATATCCTGTACATACGTTTGAATTGCACTCCGCATTACAAAAGTAATTCACTCACGATAGCTTCTCCCGGCTTGAACACAAGGTTGGAGTTGTAGCGCCATACCTCCACCTTCTGCTTCGCGGAGACGACTCCAGGTTCGGAGTCCTTGCCGAGGGCTTTAATTAACTCGAGAACCTGCGGTATTGTCTCGCGGTCTTCGTGCCCCTCTGGCGTTTCGTCGAGGATGCTCCTTAACAACAATTCATACCGAAGTAACCTTGGGATAGGACGGTTGATAAAAGCCTTCATGTCCAGCTTCCGAGCATCAGGGTGGCGTGTACATTGCTGCAACGGTAGTCAGACAAGATTGAGACGTAACGTCTCATGAATAGCGCACATCCACGAATGCCTTGAACGAAGGGTTGTTGACCATCTCGTCATCAATGCGATACGCTGCGATAGGATAGTTCGGGATGTACTCCAAGTACGCTTCGCGGAAGTTCAGAACGGCATCATAGACAGCTGCTGTCACGCTGCGGATCAGAGGATGCTCCTCGCGCTGAATTTCATGGAAAGAATTCAGCATCTTGCGGTGATGAGCATGCAGTTCGCCAAAGTTGTGGAACACCTCGCGAATGAACTGTTCGAGCCGATCGCGAGAGATGATAGGCGGGTCCATCTCACGCAATGGAGAGACGTACATCTAAGAGAGCAGTCAGAGTGCGCTGGATAGTCACCAACTAAGGACGCACCACTTCGATGTTCTCAAGATCCTTCACGTATTCCATTTCACCTTTGATAAGCTCGAAGATGATGCTGAGGACATATTCAATAGTCGCCCATGCAACATTGGCTGGGGTATACTCACGACTGTCGCTTGGCCTCCTTCTTGGGGAGGCTCTTCCTGAATGCCTCAGACACGAGATTGTGCCACTCCAACTTCCCTGTAGGCCCCTTACCCATAGCGGACTGCCATGTCCAGAGCTGAGCAACGGTCTGCAGCTTCTTGATTGCCTCTATAGCTTCCTGCAGGAAATCTGCGTCAGGGTTGCCATCCGTGGTCTCATTGTAGATCGCCTCCAGCAGAACTGGATACTTCTGCAGATGTTCCGACGGTCGATTGAGGAAGTGCTTGAGGTCGAGGCGGTGAGCATCGGGATGCCGAGCAGCTTGCTGCAGGTGGCTGGTTAAGACTTTACCTCGTCATGAAGAAATAAAAAACACGAACCTCAAGGAAGCGCCGGAACTCTGCGTTTTTCTCGCTTTCATCCTTCACCCTCTTTTCTGCTACCGGGAGGTGGCCAACATAGATGGGGTACGCCAACCGGAACTCAGTCGCTGCGTCCAGAAAAATATCCCCGACACCTTGTATGATAGGAGCTTGCTCGCGTTGTCTGACGTTCAGGACTTCTAACAGCCTACGGTTGCATTCCCGCAGGTCCAGGATGTTGCCAAATACTTCCTCAATGAATTCCTCAACTTCGCTAGGCCTGATAAGAGGAGGGCTAGTAGTGCGAAGAGGGCGGATGAATAGCTATGAGAGTATGAGCCAACGCAACACCGGTTATTCATCGACGTAACTCACCGATTCCACGATGTCGAGGTCGCGAAGGTACTGTTTCTCCTTATTGATAACCTTGTGTATGATCCTGTGGAAGGCTGAGTCACAACTGAATCGGAACAGATGTGCGTAGGCAACGTACGTCTGCCGGTTAACCTCACTTTCGGGTAATGTTCGCAACACCTCTGGCGGAACGGTCCTCGACCATGAGTCATCCTATGTAAAATCGAGCTTGGATGAGATGTTTGGACACACATTATATTGTCCTGCAGCTTACCTTCTCCTCTTCAACCTCCTTTTCTGTAGGAGTGACCAGGACAAGATTTTTGTTCTGCGCGAAACGTGAGTCCGTGGCCCCGACAGTCCATGCACGTTGTTGCTTACTCTTTTTGGGCATGCGAACGAGTAGCACGGGGTTTCATCATAACAACTCGGCGCATAGCACCGCGTAAGCAGTGTGACGACCGCAGTCGGCAACTCCTCTCGCTCAACACGCGTATCCGAAGCACCTTCCTGGTCATCCAAGAACATATACACATCCTCCACACCATCCTGCAGAACGCGCCCTCCCCACTCAACCTCATAGAAGAAGAGCTGATTCTGCAGGCTGCGTGCGACCTGCAACGCTGCCCGCCGATCGTTGGTGGAGATGCCATGTGTGATCAGCAGTTCACGTTGTATCTGCGACTGGATGGTGGACTGCACGTTGCGCATGAGCAACCCTGCCTCAAGTAGCAACGGAGCAATCTACACATACCACGATGTCCTTGCCAGTGAACGCTCGTGGATAGGGTATACTCCCCTTGACGTGCGTTCCCCTGGGCACTTTGTCGCGCAGCCTAACTGCGATGTGACTCAGTAGGGCGGGGTTGAAGAACCTGTCGTCGCCCTCCTCCGACTGGTCCTCATCGAAGAAATCATCCTCCTCGTCATCATGCCAGTCCCCCGCCAATTCCAGAGGACGCTTGATATCTTGTAACGTACGTATAACATCATTGTCCTTCCAAGACCGACTCGATGACCCCAGGGGACCCTGCGCTGATGACGTGCGGGAGATTTGCCCAGGTGTTGGTGTCTGCGCTTGTAGATAGCTTTGCGATAGAGCAGGTGAGTGGTGTTCAAAGCTTGATCCTGGCTGCACCCACGACTCCGATGCTTTGGACGTGTGTGACTGAAAAGAGTTACCGCGGTCGACCGTTGTAGCTACGGACGAACCTGCGCCGGTGTATGGGTTGGGACTGCTAGTGCTGATGGCATACAGGGATGAGATTGAGACAGTCGTTGCCACCGAGGGATTGCGATCGAGCTGTGAAGGCCCTTCCGCATATGATATCACTGAGCCATTGTAACCCGATGACGCATTAGAGCCTACGGACGTCGTACGTGCGACGTCGTGCATGGAACGTGAAGCTAATGACGCACATTAGTCATATCATCATAGCCTTACCTAGCACTTACGGTTTTGACTCGAGTATGGCGCAGCCGCAGCTTGTGGTGGAGAATAGGCGCGGGACTGGGGCGCGAAGTCCGGTGTACTCGCGTATAGGTCATCCATGAAGGAGCCCGAGGATCTGCCGTCTTCTATACTGTCTCTGAAACCTGGTATTTGAGGAGGGAGAGCACCAGCTGGCCGCGCAGGAGACATATAGCGGACGGAACCACTTGTGTCCGATGACTGCCTCCCAGCTCCGGCTGCTGGCATAGGGGATGCTCTCCCCGATACACTACCACCTGTACCGGGGCGGCCGGGTTGCCAGGTCGACGGATAGGCCTGAGAGGGCGGTCTTGAGTCAGCATAGACCCCATTGTGAGGCGGTAAGCGTGGTGGTGGTGCAGCTGGCGGAGACAAGGAAGATGGCGGGAAGTAAAAACCGTTACCAGATGTGGTAGATGGTGAATCGGTCGGGGTGTATGGTAATCTACGATTCCTGCAGTTGTGCGTGAGGACAGACGTTAGGGAGGTATGCAAGGAGTCACGTACGGGTCACTTGTCCATTTCGGAGGGAGTGGGGGCGGTGGGGGCTCGTCGAGTACCCGTGGTTCCGGCATGCTGTACAAAAGCTGCGGAGGGGGTGGGGGAGGAGACTGCAACAGCGGTGGAGGTGGTGGTGGAGGCGTCTGCATTGGTGCGGACTGGCCAGGTATACGGGGTAGAGGACGAGGTCCGCGAAGTGTAGGCGACTGAACGCTTGGTGAAGTAGACACCGGACGAATCGATGGTCGTGGCGAAGGTGGAAGACCGTAATGGCCGCCTGGTAAACTGAGCCATCTGAAACGTCCGGAAGTAAGCGAGAAGCGACGTACCGCTGCGCACGGACGGTGCTACAGTAAGAGACTGTTGCCGAGTTGTTGTCGGTGTATCTCCCCCGTCATCTCCATAGTTGCTGTAGAGCGTCTCGAGCTCTCCTTCACTGTTTCGCATCGCTTGATCAGCAGTGGGTGACTCCTCCGCGAATCCAGCCAGTACTTGATGGTAGAGATTGGCCAAGTCCTCGTCGTCCGGGCTGGAGACATGAGAGAGCGCAGCGGTGGACATGTTGCCAGTTATCTAGGGTGTTTTTGACTACGTCAATGCAGTGCGCGTCTTCCGTATATTCTTCCGCGCTGTGCGGGCCCCAGTCGCACCTAGGGAGCGGGGTGGGATGCGTAACCGCGTATATCGCCTCAGGCGACCACTGGCAACTGCCACTGGCAGGCTGAGGATTCAATCGGAGAAACTGCTACCGCGTCATTACTATCTCTGCCAAAACCATGGCCAAATCCCGCTTACAATCGTATAGTGGTCGTTGGTCGCGTCGCCGACGAGATGGACATAGAAGGTGGTCGCAAATTCCCACTCGACTTGTTGCGGTCCCCGGGTCCCGCCCAGCTGCGAGTGGTCGAGCGCGCCGTCGATGGCAAGTCACGTGCGTTGTATATCGAAACGCTCGAATCTATAGATCCATCTGTCCTCAGATTCTCCCAACCCAGCCGACGACTGTGCCGTTATTTGGATCTGCCATCTCAGGAATATAGACCTTTTGGACAGAGACATAATGTCCTCAGAGGAGGCACCCGAAATCAAAGTGTCTCGCGTAGCTTCGTCCGTACACGACGTGAGCGACGAGAAACCGCCTTTCGGGTCCCGGTGAGTAATGATAGTGCGTTGCGTCGTTATCGTGTTAAACGTGAACCAAGCCAGGTTTCTCACTTCGGATGCTGACGTTTGGAGCCAGAATGCCTGGGATCATGTCCCACCTCCCGATGACCAGGATGACATTATTGGCGCCGCGCTCGCGAGGCAAAAACTCTCACCGGTTCCAGAGAATGAGAAACAGAAGTACAACGACAAGCCCGCAAGGCATTGGTACTGCGCTCTTTTCATGTCACTTCACGGTGGAGCCCAATGCTAACGTCGACGAAGGGACAACTTCTACAAAATGAACACGAATAATTTCTTCAAGAACAGGAAATGGTATGTGTCTCCTCATGTGTTGGCATGCGCAGACTCGGGAAAACCACACTGTCCAGGCTACAACTCGAATTTCCGGAACTAGTCCGAGCAACGCAACCAGAGGTGCTTTTTTCATCAGCGCCCGTCATCCTCTTGTTGATGTGTGTGCGAATTGCACAGGCAGGAGCTGTGATCATCGCAGAAATAGGCTGTGGTAGGTGTGTGCTCATTTCGCTTACCTAGGTACTCAATGTATCGCATCAGGTGCCGGGAATGCCGTCTTTCCAATATTATCCTCCAATAACAACCCCCAGTTATCGTTGAAGGCATATGACTATTCATCGCATGCTGTCAAACTCGTACAGGTAACACAATGGCTCCTGTCGTGGACTGCCATGCTTGCTGATTTATCTCTGAGACAAATCCGCTGTACACATCTTTACCCGTCGGTACTATCGAGGCCGCAGTTTGGGACCTGTCGTCATCGGAGCTACCACCCGGCGTTACCCCAGAGAGTGTGGACATCATCGTTCTCGTCTTCGTTCTCAGTGCGCTACATCCGCACGAATGGCAGCGTGCAGTGGATAATATCCACAAGGTCGGTCAACTGTTTACTTATCCCTCACTGCCTTTGCCGAGATACCGTTGCGTAGATGCTGAAGCCCGGAGGACTAGTCTTGCTCCGTGATTACGGCCGGTACGACCTCACCCAGCTGCGCTTCAAAGGTAGACGTCTGCTTGACGACAACTTTTACATCCGTGGCGATAAAACACGAGTATACTTCTTCGGACTGGGTACGTTGCCGCCGCGAACAACAAAAGAAACTGTGAAATGTTCATATCACTCTGTAGATGAGCTTGCATTGCTGTTTACCGGGTCCCCAGCTCCCTCAGCGTGCAAACGCAACAATCGCGTTGCGGTGTTCGAAGAAGAAGACGAAGCCCCAGACGCCATGTTTGGCCAGACGTCGAGCAAGCCAACCCATACGTCCTCATCCAGCTCACTATCACCGCAGCAGTCAGAGCTGGAGACTACAGGGGCTCATGAAACTGGGAACGTAGCGTGGTTCTCGCCCTCCCAAGTCCACCCGTGTCTCCTGCCGACTCTTGTCTCTGAATCTACGGCTCCACTTTTCGCCATCGAGCAATTGGGCGTGGACCGCAGACTCATCGTCAATCGAAAACGGCAATTGAAAATGTATCGTGTTTGGATGCAAGCCAAATTTCGGAAACTGCCTTCATGAGCATTATTGACATCGGACTGCGATCAGATGCTATAGTGATACAGCTTCCAGCCTGGTCCAGGGTAGAACTTACTTCGCGGGCGCGGCATAAGGCGGTGGCCATGTATCTGCGATTGAATTCATGTGTGCCATGCAAACCGGCATGAACACCCCGCATGAGTGCGGACAACATTAACGACATATCTTCGGACAAATATCGTCTCTACTGGTAGACTTTCAAGTCCCTCTTCATACGATTGTTTGTGTGTGCTCTAATAGCTGCCAAGATCTAAAGCCTCCACCTTCCATTCTGGGATATTCTTTGATCTAAGTACTCGGCTTTATCCGGTAAGCTCAGCTGACCTGAGCAAGAGCTCGGTATTTACACACTTCCATGTTTCTCGTGAGGTCTTCACTCTGTCTCCGGTGGCAATTCAGACGACCGTGCCCTTTATCAAAACTTGTTCGACCACTGTTCATGGAGACCCTGCCTGAAAAGACTTCCTCGCCACGCTCGATGGGTAAACGTCCCCAAGAAAGTTGTGTACTGGACCCTTCGGCCGCTTTTAAACGTCCCAGGTTAAGCGGCGAGGCCGAACAAGGCTTGACACCCACTAGCGCACTCCTGGAGGACGTGTCGCCTGTTTCTGTTCGGCCTCAGTCCTCAGGCACTTCAGGCAAGCAGAAGGTCAAAGGCAAAGCTGGTAGACGTGGCACGAGGAAGGAAGCAGAGTCGATGAATAGTGACGAGCCCAAAGCTCCGCGCCTACCTAAGCGGATGTGCGCATTGTTAATCGGCTTTCGTGGTACCGATTACCAAGGTATGCAATAGTACGTACAAAGTTACGCCGCGCATGAGCGTTTCGAGGTACATACGAGGATAACGTGGAGTTTGAAGTCAGGTTGATCCGAACGTCCGTACGATCGAAGGCACCTTGTTCAATGCACTGGTTAGAGCGGGTGCCGTCTCAAAAGACAATGCAGACGATCCTATGAAGGTAGAAGTTTTCCTCTCGACTACAATTCACGTATAATCCGTTTTGTCACAAGGTCTCCATCCGTCGCGCCGCACGAACAGATGCTGGAGTTCATGCAGCAGGGAACGTCGTTGCCATGAAGCTCATCAACAACGTACCCGGAGTTCCTGATCTGGTTGCGCGTATCAACGAGGAGCTTCCGCCAGAGATTCGTTTATGGAGTATGGTGCGTGAAAGCTTTCACTGCGTACAGGCGTGCATTAAGTGTTTGCAGCTCCGAGTAAACAATAGCTTCGTCGCAAGATCGTATGTCGCTCTCGTGCCGAGCAGCACCCTCGTCTATTGATTGCTCCGAGTCAGGTTGTGTGACAGCCGGAAGTACACATACTACTTCCCTTCATACGCGTTGATTCCGCCCAAGCCAGGGAGTGGCCTTCACGAGGCGCTACAACAAAATGGTACTGAATTGCCATCGCACCTCTTCTGGTCCGCGAGCGATTCCGAGCTCGATCCTGAGAGCGAGCTTCGTCGAAAGCGGGCCTATCGGATGCCTCCGGATGCCTTGAAATCGTTACGAACCATGGCGCGCAAGTTCCTGGGTACCCACAATTTCCACAATTTCACCGTAAAACGGGATTTCCAGGATCGCAGCTGTTCGCGTCACATGAAAGACATTAGCGTGAGTTTATCTACTGCATGCACTGTTCTCAGTGCCCTGACAGTGTTCTGCAGGTTAGTGATCCAGTTGTCTATGGAAACACAGAATGGGTCAGCGTGTTGTTTCATGGGCAAAGTTTCATGCTACATCAGGTGTGTGGTGCCGTACTTCATAATGCCACAAGCTAATCTCTTCGCACCAGATTGTGAGAGCTACCTACGTATCTATGTTCAGCTCGGCACTCAAGGACTTGCTTTCCAGCGTAAAATGATGACAGCGCTTATCCTTGCCTGTCGCACACGGTCACCTCCTGAACTGATAGACGAAGTGAGTTACGCATTCGATAAGAAAGAGGTCGTATCTGAACCTCTACAGCTGTACGGACCCAGAAATGTCTTCATTCCCAAGATGCCAGCATTAGGGCTCCTGCTCGAGTACCCTATCTTTGACGTTTACAACGAAAGGGCTGCCGTCGGCAATGAAAAGATTGAACCATCAGACCCTCAGTATCGGCCAGCTATTACCTTTGAGAACCATCAAGAGCAGATAGACAAGTTCAAGAATGAACACATCTACCCTAGCATGCGAGGCATCGAAGACAGCGAAGGAGTGTACGTTAGCACGTGCATCCCCATTTTCATCCTTCTGACGTCTCGACCAGCTTCGACGCGTGGATACGTTCTATCGACGCGTACTCTGGAGATGACTTGCTCTGGCTTAACTCCAAGGGCGTAATCCCAGCAGCCGCAGTCATCCAAAGAGGAGTACGTCGCCCAAATCGCTTCATAGAGCGGAGGTACTTCGATGCTACCGGTCGGGCGATAGCTGCTGCTGGTGAATCCGTCGCTGAAGAGGAGGAGGAGGAAGAGGGGGAAGAGGAAGTATTAGACAAGGCAAAACTAGCTGATATGGAGGGCTAATATCACACAATATGATAATACATTATATCTCTACTCAGACAGGCACCTCCGGCCCGTTGAGCAGCTACTTTGTCGTCGTGACGACTGTTACAGCGCTGATACAAATTGCACGCGCCAGGGTCTATGCCAGTGCGAAGGGCGAACTAAATTAAAAGATGAGGATAGCTCAGAGACGATGGCAGTGTGATGCGGCCGTTACGCAGAAGAGCCGGAAGCGACGTGCAGTCGGATAGCTGTCTGTATGCTCTGTATGCCTCATGACTGGAACTTCCTCATGGTCTGGATCTCATCGAGGAGAGCTTGTAGTCGATCGTCGTCAATCTTGACGAGGCTGGCAAAAGGCAGTACCGTAAGCATTCATCCAGCACTTCGGTGGCCGACTCACCTTGGAATGACACTCTTAGCCTCTTCAGCATCTGCTGGACAGAGATTGGCGATTTGCGCCGTCTCAAATTGGGTCAAGGCAGGTTCCCTTCGCAATGTTCTAGTTGCGCACGAGTAAGCCACAAACACTAGAGATACGGATGCATCTTGCAGCATACTCTCGAACGGCACTTGCGGACTCCGTGGTGTTGAACTTCGCAAATGTCTTCACGTACTCTAGAGTCTTATTGTACACGCTGATATGGATGAGCGATGGTAGTCACGCGCTATTCCAGACAAACATACGCAGTGTCCGGTGCATCCTTGTCTCGGTTCTCGAGTAGGTACTTCACCTCCGAGATAAGCAAACAACCAGCGTTGTTGAACTCTGAACATAAAAATAAGCATATGCAGTTATCCACTTCTATGGTAGCTCACCGGCGCCGAGTTTGAGTACCGACGCATCCTCTTCCTCGACCTGGGGCCGGTGTCTCAATCGCGGGGTCATGGCCGTGGCGGGAGGTTGTTTGCCTCTGTTAGGATCGAAAGCCTTTGAACATCAAGGTTAAAAGAGGATCTCCGATCGCGGGGCTGCCACAGGCCTACAGCCGCCGCGCCGCGTGCCGCTGTCCAACCCCAGATGACTTAGCCGACTCGTACGCAACTGTCTGCGTGCCACCACGGACTCGCTCGCACTCCCATAGTGCCGGTCACAGCAGTAGCCCCGCCTCGCCGAAGGCGCTTCATCTCGCCTGCGGGCTCTTCAAGAAGCTCACTTACCCTAGAGGACGGATACGAAATGGTCCAGACGTACGGGACGACCCCCGCTGTGGCGGAGGAACGCGAACCAGAACTCCAGCCTTCGACATCCGAGGGTTTGGGAGAAGGAGATGCCCTCCTCGGAGCTGAGGCAAGTGTACGCAAGCCCAAGAGAGACGGACATGCTACATTATCAAGTTCAGTGGGAAACTTGGCGAATACGATTATAGGGAGTGGTGAGTAGCTCGCCGTACAAGGACTTGGCAGTCGTCGATAACGATGAGGTTTGAAATAGGCATGCTTACATTTCCGCTGGTACGTCGCCCATGCTATGCGGTTTGTAAAGTGTATGACTCAGCGATATCAGGCCATGGCCTCCGCCGGCATTCTTCCTGGAATCGTCACCTGTATATTCTCTGGCTCCGTTGCAGGTTTCGGTCTCTACCTCCTTTCCCTTTGTGCAACGAAGGCACCACATAGGAGAGCTTCATTTTTTGCAGTCGCGGAGCTCACGTTCCCGAGAGCAGCCGTATTCTTCGATGCTGCAATTGCAATCAAATGTTTCGGGGTATCCATTAGGTATTCACGCCCGACATGTTCAACTGCTATTGATGTTGACACCGCTAGCAGCTACCTAATTATCGTCAAGTCTCTCATGCCCAATGTCATTGCTGCCTTCTACCATGACTTATCGCATGGTAAACCGCCTGCATGGGCACAGTCCGGTCGTGTCTGGATAACAATCCTTATGGGAATTCTCTTTCCCTTGTCCTTCATGCGCAAGATAGACAGCCTCCGACATACAAGTTTTATGGCGCTGTTCTCAGTTGGTAAGTCAACGTCAGACGACGCCAGAAGGATGAACCTCAATACGCATGTCAATCTTCCACAGGTTATCTTGTCGTGGTTGTGATTGGTTGCTACTTCTTCCCTATCGAAGGCACGCAGGCACCTGGCGAGATTCACCTCGTCCACTTTACTCCGAGCTTTGTCTCGACATTCCCTGTACAAGTCTTTGCTTATACCTGTGCCCAGAACGTGAGCCTTTATTCTCTTCCGCCTTTGATTTGACCTCAGTGTGCTCTCCAGATATTCCCCATCTTCAACGAAATATCATCTAACACGCAGGCTCGAATGAATATTGTCATTGGCACGTCGATAGGTTCGGCCGCGCTAATATACGAAATCATCGCCATATTCGGCTATCTCACCTTCGGATCCAAGGCATGCACTGATTTTAGTTCACTCAAAATCTTCATGCGATATTAATGTTGTTCTTAGGTTGGCGCGAACATCATCGCGATGTATCCATCTACCTCGCTCTTCATTGCAGTCGGTCAGCTTGCCATAGCCATCTTGGTCATGTTTTCGTATCCTCTGCAAGTTCATCCATGTCGCAACTGCCTCGATAAGGTCTTCCACATGGGTCATGTTGCAAAGTCGGACGGGGAAGAGATGGTGGAGGATGAACATGGCGGCAGCCCAGACATGAGCCCACTCAAGCACATCTTACTTACCATTGCTATCGTCGTGAGCGGTTTTATAATCGCGTTCTTTATTGATGATCTGCAGATGGGTACGTCGTGTCGCTTAGGAATATCAACGTATTGCTGACGTGTGCAACTGGGTCTTCCCGTAGTCCTCTCATTTGTCGGCTCGACTGGATCAACTACGATTTCCTTCATTCTACCCGGCCTGTTCTACTGGAAGGTCGGTGGTCCATTGTTTCTGTAGTTTATGTCGTGCTGACGACACTGCCTTAGCTCTCGCACAGTGACCCCACTGCTAGCAAAGGCTTATCGAGAGCAGCTCTCGCCCTTGCTGTATACGGAATGTGCATATTTGTGTTTTGGTAAGTTTTGTTTGGCGGTACATCCACACCGAGAACTAACTAGCAGTTCACTCAGCCTGAGCTTCAACATCTATCAGGTCGTCCGCCCGGGCCAATCCGTGCATTAGCGTGGCTTCATACGTACCCTAGGCCTAAACATCCTTGCTCGTATCTACATATATATACCTGTCAATCTTACATGATACTACGGAAACCATATTCTCTGCGTTTGTCATCTTGCCGCTGGGGTAGAGGCACTGGCAGAAAGGACTCGGTCACGGGCTGGTCACGGCGCGAACTTGCCGGGCGCTCTACACACACTGTGTCCCGCACCAGACGCTCGTTACTTGCACAAGGGAACCACAAGCGCTCGTGCTCTACTGTTCCTCACCCTCAGACCTGATGTGCCCACTCCTTGTCCACGCCGAAATCGTCATTCCCTCGTTCATTTTGACAAATTAGCGTCCAAACAAGATATCTGAAGCACTTTAAGGTGTGTAGCACCATGGATTGGTCCCGAATACGCTCAGTAGACTGAGGACGACCCTGCAGACCGAGGCTGCGCAACTTCACCTCCGTCCGTGAAGATCCTCCAGTTCATTGCACACTTTTGATCACCAGAGACGTTTCAGCCAGCTACCGCTGCTTGTTTCTTTTCGATGGCAACTGCAACAATGAGCGCGAATGCCGCTACGACGTCTAGTACGAGCGCGCCCGAGATCCACAGCAGGCACACGATGAGCTCGCATGGACTGATTCCATCCCCTTCTCTGGATGCGATTCTAGCACCCTCGCCTCGCAACCCATCCCCTGATATGCTACCATTGAGTAGCTCCCCGAAGACCGCAGATCTGCCGTCGTCCGAAAGCAACAGCGAGTTTTCAACGGAACCCGACGCGCAGATCATTGAGGCTCTGACAAGCAAAGATCGACTCTATGTGCTCAAGCTTGCTGAACAGATGGAGAGTCTCATTACTGACCGAGGGTACGTTCATTGTTCGTGCTTCCGCGCCCTTGTAATTGGTCGTGGTTCCCCGTTCGCGGATCTCATGGCGCCATGACTGAGCCTCTGGGATGTTCCTCATAGAGCATAGTTTACTCGATTTGTGCGCTCTTGGTGATCAGGCATTATTGTATGCTCTGTGGCGAATGCAGGACTACTTGTCGAGATGCCGTTGGGACGCCGTTCTGAGACAAGCGCGTTTGTAGCGCCATCCTCAGTGCGGGCGCCGTGGTACCGTGCTTGGGATGGTTCTCTCTTGTGAATATATCTTGCTGTTCATGGCCACTTGCTGACGCATACCTCACTATGTAGGGCTCGGATAACCGTCATCCCCTCGAGTACATATCAACGAATGCTGGTCCACAGATGTTCTGCCTATTACAAGCTTCAGCCAGAGAGTGACACCGTAACGAAAGGCATAACTGTTTACTATCGCACAGAAAGCAAGATGTGAGTATTTATCCATTACTACGTGTCCAATCACGACTCATGTTTCCCCTCTCAGTCCTCCTCGTAGAATTTGCGAACTCGTTCCTTTAGAAGAGGCTGCACAGCCAACCATCAAAATCATGAGGCGAAGTACTAATGAAACCTCCAAGAGCCGACAGAACTCGCAAGCAGGATCTGTCACCGGAGAGGAGGCCGACTCATCTGATGTAGACGAAGCGGGCAGCATCGTCAGCGGCCGAAGCGGGCGTAGCGCTGCCACAGGCGGTAGTACGAAGAGGCACCTTACCCTTGAAGAGCGTGAGGCGGCGTACAACGAGGCGCGCTCACGGATATTTATGGACTTCGAGGAAAAGGAGAAAGAGAAGGAAAAAGATATGAGCGCAAACTCATCGACCTTCAGCCTCATATCGGGCTCAGCGTCAACCAGCGGAGGTCGTGGCAGCAGCATCGGGGATCTGGACGACTCTGTCAGTTCCGCTGCTACAGAGAGCGAGTGGTCAGGACCTGTCACTCGCGACAAGCGCGATAGTCGACGTGGCGGGTCTGGTGGTTCCTCGTCTCGATCGCTCAGATCATCCAACGCATCATACCATGCGAACGGTTCCGATAGCTCGCGCAATTCAAGAGCCACGTCACCCTCTTTCACATACGCGTCGTTGTACCCACCACCGCCAGTCGACGCCCCATACGGCACCCCTTCGGCGGGGTACATACCACCCTACATGTACTCATACGCCCCTGCACCAGGACATGTGCCCACATCACCACCCTATGGCTATCCCTATTACATGCCCTATGGATATCAGCCGCCAGATTCAGCGGGTCCTCCGGCTCATGAGTCTATGTATCCTAATCAGAATCCTCCTCCGCCTATGGGATACATGCCTCCGTACAGTTGGACGCAAGCGCCGCAGGCCTATCCGCCTCCTCCGGCCTCACATCCGCAGAGTTCCGGGAATGGAGGGCTTGCTCTCCTTCCTCAAGCTTCGCAGCCGTCCTCACCTCAACAGCAGACTGTTCCGCATCCTGCCCCGTACGCCAATTACTTCCCTCCACATCAGTACAACCCTTATGCAGCCTACCCTCCTCCAATGGTCTACCAACCACCGGGCCAATACCCACCACCTCCCCCGCAACTATACATGCCCGACATGGGTGCCAACGGATCTGGAGGATACATGAATGGCGGAGGAAGTGGGACGGACAGCGGCAACCATAGTCGCGCATCTTCACGGAGTAGTCACCATGGAACAGCTAGGCGTGGGGCTCCACGAGCGCGAGGTTCTTGGAGCTATGGCCCCGGAGCTGGGAACAGCGGATACACGTATAATCTGAACAGCATTGGCCCACATATGGGAGGGAGCGAGACGGTCGGGCCAAGATTGAGCTCAACAAGGAGAATCTCGACGACCTCAAGTGCGAGTGGCAGTGCTGGAGTTCGGACGCCCGGTGACGAGACTTCTTCGACGACTGTGAGTAGCCTTTCTTCACATTGTATTTTCCTCGGTTCCGCATTTGAGCCTTGAATCGTGTTGACGGATATATTTCATTTCATGTATCTTCGTGCGCTTGGTTTCTCCGTCCTTGTATACCCTATCTCACAGTCTTCCTCCACAACATCTTCGCGAACAACGTATACTTCGACATCTTCAAAGCATCCCCTCCCACCGAGACCGGATTGGGCAGTCGGCTTGAAAGCGGAACCAGTCTTGCACCCAACGCGGCACCATCATGACCACAGTAATGCCAACTCGCGGAACATGTCTCCCGCGCGGCTTGGAGGGCAGAACCAGCATCCACAGCCCATCCTACAAGCAAACGATTTCCCACCACTCTCCTCGGCACCCGAACGCCGTGCGCCCGCGGTCGCCGGAGCATGGACGAACGCGTCTTCCACGCGATCAATCATAATGGCTGGCGCGCAGGGCAGTACTACCCCACAGGGCAACGCCCTCGTTCATTATCCTAACGCGCAGCAGCCCTCTGCCACGACTCCGCGCATGGACGACCACGAGTCTGGCTTCGACCGGCCGCCACCCAAGGGCAACGCGGAGCTTTTCAACCCAAAGGGTACGCCGCGCATCTCAGCACCCACGCGGATGAGTCCAGTAGAGATGACAGAGTCGTCTAAGCAAAATGGTTTGACCCAGGGAGATACTGGTTCTGTGGTCGCTCTGGTGGACAAGGCCGAGTCGGTGACTCTCGAAGATCGTTCCACCGAAATCGAGAGCGTCCCCAGCGCTGCCCAGAACGGCGCGTCTGCGGCCGGCGCTGAGGGTCCCGAGAACGTAGGAGAATCGTAGGTGTATACATCGCTCTGGACGTGTCGCATAGCTATCGGGACGCTCTGATTTGGCTGTCGCATTGTAGTTGTCTGATCGACTGGTGTATTGCGAGTATTGCGAGTACGTTATAGCGCCTCGTGCATCACTCACTGTTGTATTCGCATATCTTGAGAGTAACTTAGAAAATATAGCCACGTAATGAGCATCGAGCATGTACTGTGTGTGCGTGCACTTGCGGAAGACGTCATATAATAATAAGTTATCGACATGCGAGAACAAGAAATGCGGTTAGTGTACATGCATGGTGATGTCTGTGATCGTGTGGATGCAAAGAAAATGTCGAACCAAAATCAACGAGTGAGTCGCCTAAACCACCGCTTCAGCGACGCGAACATGTTACGCCTTTGCCTCGTCGGACGCGTAAGAGAGTTCCTTGCGGGGATAGAGGACCCGGGCGACCAAGACCTAGCCGTGGACCTTGCCATCAAGTCAACTCTCGGCTCCCTACGTACTGGCGACAGCCTGTTCGGGCCCTCCACAGGCGCGGTCCTATTATTTATCACCGGAGGCGGGGAGGCAGGTGTCTTCGGCTTCGGCGGGTGCTTGATTCTCGGTTCGAGGGGCCCGATGAGCAGTTCGAGGCCCCGGAGATCAGGCTGCTTGTGCTGCTTCGAATTGAAGTGAGAGTGGGTCGCGGGTGCGCTGTGAGGAGGGGCAGGGAGTGACGGCTGTTGGAGTAGAGAATCATCGGGAGTCTGTGGATCCGGCTGCCAGCCGGGCGCGAGGCGCAGGCCTGGTGGGCGGTGATTACGGCCTTGCTGCCTGCGCGCGGTGCGGAGACGAGGCAGACGCCGGCCGCTGTGGTAGCCGGGCGCGGCGGTCACTGTCAGGGAGTTGGACTTACCCACTAAGAATTCGGGGGCGTTCTGCGAGCGATGAACGCGTTAGCGTACGGAGAGAGATAGCGAGCATGATGTTTCGCTCACATGGGGATCATACGTAAAGTACGGCTCGGAGTCGGCTTCGGCTGCCTGAGGAGCGTGAACAGCATCCTAGTCGATTTGTGAGCGAGCGGGACGATGGTACGTTCTAACATACTCACAGTTTCGTCTGTGTCACTCTCTACCCACGGAACCTTCCACTTCCCTTTCGCCGAGCTGCACCACAAGCCGTATTCTGCGACCCACTCGGCGTCCTCCCGAGGAGCCCATGACCGTGGGGATCTCGACCTTGGCTTCTCATTGTCCGAGGAGCCACCCTCGTCAACGATACTCAACATGTCGGTTGAAGAATAGGCAGACGTGACAGGAGAACGCCCGGACTTGGATGATACACTCGGTGGCGAGCGCGGGCGTGGGCCAATAGGACGACGACCACGCGGAACGATCTCCTGGTGTTGAGGATGGTTATTCGGGACCATGGTCCGCAACTCTACCGCGATGTCCTCGAGGGCGTCTATGGTTGCACCGGGTAGCGCAGACGGCGGGCGGGAGGACGCGAAACTATCAGGGCGACTCGTCGGGTCGTGCTCGTCGTACGCGACAGCGGCGGGTGGGGTAAGCTGGGGGTACGACGGGTCGTCCGCGGCCGTCACCTTGAATTTGAAGGGGTCCTCGTGCGAAAGATCAAGAACGACAGCGTCTCCGTCAGAGATCCCCATAGCTGGCGGCGCCGTCCGGGGCTTCTGGGATGCCTCAAACGCGACAGCTGTCCTCCGCGGATCGGTTGTCGTGTCTGTGCGACGGAACGCCTGCGGACCAGCGCCCTGCGGCGCGACCTGTGCTGCGCCATCGCCTCCCGCGCTTTCGTACGACGCGCCGCCACGCCCGCTGCTCGCGGACGGTCCCAGAGCGGGTGCAGTGCCCGGACGCACCGCCTGCTGCAGCCACCGCCCCGTCCTCGCAGAGGTGTCGGGCACCAGCGATCGCCCCAGGCCCTCAGGCGACGGCACCGCGCGCAGTTTTGACAGGTACGAGTTCCGCGAAGCCTGGGTACTGCTCGATTCCCGGGTACGCGAGCGACGGACCGATCCCGCTGGACCATCCGCGTCGACGCTCGCTTCTGAATCGGAGGTGCTTCCCTGTGCGGACCTTCCGCCATTTGCGAGACGGAGCTTGGGCCGGACGCGCGGACCTCGTATCCTCGTCGACGGATGCAGGTGTACTGGGTGGATAGATGCCGTCGGTGGCGGCGTGCTAGGGGCTGTCAGACTGAGTGAGTGGGTTTCGCTGAGTGCGAATGGCTCGAAGGCCAGCGGCGGGAGGTAGCTGGGCGACGGCACGGAGACCATGAGAGTACATGGAGAGGTGAGGTGCGGAGCTCGCAGTGCAGCCAGCGTGGGGCATTAGGCCTCAGGGCAGTGTCGCGCGGCTGCTGATACAGATGCTAGATGTGGATGCACGGAGGCTGTCTTCGCTGACTGACAAGATCAACGTTCGTAGAGAGCATCAACATCATAACCCAGGCGCGATATTATCCCAGCCCGCGTCTCGCCTCTCGCCGCGCCACACCGGCTGTTCGTGACTCTCGGACGTATCGGGCATAAGCATCGTGTTCAGAACGACTCCTCCGCGAGTAGCACAATACACGTTGTAAATACAACCGCAGCCACCACGACAATGACCACGAAATGAACCCTGATCAATGGTCAGATGGGGCTATGTCGTTGGCAGATGAACAATAGTAGGACGCACTTGGTTGCCACGAGGAAGCCGCGCGAGGTCCGATAGTCCTTCGAGGTCTGATAGTACTGGAACACGCCCGCGCATATAGCGCATATCGCCGCAGCATAATCAATTGACGAGATGGGGACGCGAGTATGCGAAGGATCACCGCCGCCCGTGCTGCCCGTGAGGCGAGCTCGGAGGAGGATCGAGGAGGCGAGCAGGGACAAAAGCATTGCGAGCTTGACATGAGAAAGGAGATTGCGCTCGAGCATCAGAAAGTCTCGCGCAGTGCTCCCAGTATTTTCCAAATACGCTGGCATGGGCGGTGCGCGTTGTTTGAGGGATACTGACAATGACTGTGGCCGTAACAGATGGATACAGTGCCCTGCGACCGACGGCAGTCAGTAGAGTCCACGGCGCACTTTCCAGATGCTGTACGTACCTCAAATTCCCGCACCAGATATACCTGTACACTCGCTCCCCTTTCGACGTCACCGCAGATAACGCTAGACTTGGCTCAGTGTGCGTAGATATCACAAAGCAAATGCAAATTGAAGCAGGATCAAACGGTACAAGGCAACGCACGTTAGACTTGGTGGATGGACGTTGCGACGAACGAAGATCGAGAAAAGCGGTACAAGTCAGCGCGGGAAGTGGTGCCGCGACCGGTACCATTCTGGCGAATTCGGAATACAGGCCTCCGCCGATCGGTCTTTGGCGAGAGCAGTCATAGCAGATAAGTAGGTGCAAAGGTTGTTGTTGCCGGTGAGAAGTTCAGGTCTAGAAAGTTGCTACTCTGATCACTCGCTCTGGTTGTAACACCTGTGTTCGACCCATGTAGAATTGCTTACTCAGGTCTCGAAGCTGTTCTTCAGTAGGGCGGACACATAGCGATGCATGAATATGAGTGGCCGGTTCGCACAAAATGTGTAACAGTACTACTTTCAATACGCGAAACAAAGGATGGCCACTATCCATAAGGAATGAGAAGTGTTTTGGAGTATCGGCATCGCGCTGCTGCTGCTGCTGCTGCTGCTTGATGCTACGGACTCTATTCAGAATTACTACAGTCTTTGTCCTTGGTTTGCAGAATGCAAATAGTTTTGGTTCGAATGTGATATGGTCGAGCCCGTGTTACCTGTTAACCAGACTCGGACTCCGCACTACTATTAAGTGCTTGTATCCAATCTGTATTACAAAAAAGGGGCTAGCTTTCAACAGAGTAAGTTCGGTACGAACCACCACACAGGGGCCCGGGCTGTAGCCGATGTGCAAGGGGCCCTTCGGACAGTATGCGAGTCATCAAGGTCAAGAGATGGTATCTCTCTCTGCCCAAATAGTACCTATGGGTTCAAGGCAGCTAAGGCTATTGAACATGTGATCAGCCGCACCGCTACGTGAGAGGTAAACACACGTACCGCGACCGCGACATGCGCCTTTTAGATGCCTCCCTAAAGCGCCTTTCCCGCTGAAGAAACTGCCACAGTCGGGGCAGCGTGTCACATAGCAGCGGAGATGGACGGTAGCGATATGTTTGACCACAAACATCCTGGAGAGGATTTTTCCGCAGATGCTGTCTTTCTCCGAGCCTCTCCATTGGCAAATGATCCTTGTTGCCTCGAGACCCTCACCGTGAACTTGCGTGAGATGTTCGCTAATAAATGCCAGGCGCCTGCTCGAGCCCACGTCATTGCTCAAGGGCATACCACATCCTCTCCAGAGGCACGTATAGGCCGGAGACTGCCAGTGGGGTATATCGGCACTGGAACTGCTCTCGGGGCCTGACTCATGACTGAAGTAGGCCTGTAAAGGATCATTATTGGGTAAGTCTAAGGTTTACTGGGTCTAGACGTACACAAGTATTGACTGCGGGGAGCAGATTCGAGGAGGGTGACTGCTGAAGTTGGCTGGATGTTCGCTCGTGCGTGTCGGGTTCTTCGAAAACCATATACGGCCCTGCAAGTGATTGGTCGATAACCACATCTGTGTAGGTCTGGTCTCCGAGCAAGGATGATGTGATGGCCTGATCGCACACGTTACCAGCAACAGCCAAATTATGCGAAAGCATAGGACTGTAAACTGCTGCCTGTCTTGCGACTATGGGCCGCCCAAATGAAGTAGTGCTCAGCGGGGCGATTGCTATATGAGAGTGAGAGGCGAGTAGTGAGTACCGCTGTGTTAGCGGCCCTATATTGACTGCGAGTTTGTGTATATCACTTGCCTGTGTAATCACTTGGCTGGATTACACACTCAATAGTCTTTGTGAATTGCTGGTCCCATGTTGTGCTGCTACCTTGAGACTGCCAACTGTGTGAACTCCAGTCAGCTCTTTACATTCTGATTAACCAATAGGCACATCATCTACCTGCACCTCGACTAGCGGTATAGGAAACATTGATGTCGTCGGGACAGCACCAACGGTACACTTGCTGGAAAGATGGCGAGACTTGATAGTTGTTCAAGTTTTGCGCAGGATTGATCCCACTATCATGACGCTGAATTGCCCAGACAGTGGAGATCGTGTGTACTGACAACTGCCACATTCACGTCGGAATTCTTCATAGCCAAAATCAATCATCATGGTGCACGGTCCACGATAGAGTCCCCTGAGCCTCGGCTGCTCAGATTTACCTGCAAGATGTAATCCAGTAATATGTGCAAGGGATCCTGCAACCTAATCTAGAAGCTGTGAGCATGGTTCAAGAAATCAAATAGATCACTTGCTGGACCCACATCTTCATCCTCTCGAATGGAAGCATCAACCTGATCCTCCATGAACATCTGTCCTCCGAAGATGGTTTGCGGTGTAGTCATATGTGGAGCACTGGACTCTCCCGATTCAGTGATACCATGCCTCGATGAGCTTCTGCCTGGCGAGTCGGTATTAGTCACTCTATTGTAACGAGGCATCGAGAGGAGCAGCTTGAGTTTGAGTCTCTCGAGGGCACTACGACCCGATCCTCTTAGAACCTCGAGGAAGATACATTGCCTCCGGGGGGTCTCCTCAGATGGTCCCCATTTCGCATGGCAGAATGGCGAGTTGCCTTGTGACCTTCCGGCACTGAAGGATACTGTAAGTGGGCCGTGTCCCCCCTGTATGGAGACCTGTACATCGACTCCATGGTCCGTGCACGTAGCCACCGTCCAGTACTTTGTTTCGAGGTATCCGGAGACAAAGATGAGATCAAGTTTCTCGACCTCCCACCCTGCTATTTCTAGGGCGAACTGGTGCCACGTGTCGATGTTGCGGGCGACGAAGTCATTGATCTTCTTGTTTATGTTGAGTCTTTCGCCACTAGCAGCGGCTCGGTTCGAACCCGAAGTGGCCATATTCGTGCGGTCGCACTCGGGCAACTGTAAGATCGCTCCTCGGCTTTTCGTGCATTTGAAGGACAGACCTGCTCCTCCTGCACCACCGCTTCTTTGTCAGTAGGCTTAATCAGCGCACAACGTCACTGAGGCTATGGTTGTGGGCTTACGCAGTAGCTCGGCCATCTGTGTTAATTGTTACAAAACTCGCGCTTGACAGACACGACTGGGATATTTCCTCGCGTGTGATAAGTGGCTCAATCTCCTCTCGCCCCAGTCTCTCGAATGCCTCGGGAACATTCCAATGAGAGTCAGCGATACCCGTTACCGTGTTGAAAAGACGATGGTATCGACCGCGCACAATACGACCGACGTCACCAATCTGGACGTTGCCAATATCTGCGCCGATGGTACCAAGGTGTGGATCCGGGTCCCATAACGCAATACCATAGCAGCTGAATCTCTCGCGCATTTCCTCCGTATAAGTGTCCCAGGGGTGTGCAGGCATTGTGCGCGGAGCACGAGGAATCAGGGGCAGTAGCTGCCGGGTTGAAGGGATGCTACTCCTCGCTACCCCTGGGATATATATACGCTTCATATTGAGAGTGAGGCGATGTCTGAATCTTATGTGAATGAGTGGCTGTATCACCAGGGTGGATAAACTGCGGCGGCCATATTCAGACCGTATCGCCTCATCCCAATACACGCGCCTGCGGCATACATAGGAAGAATCATTTCAATCCGACGTCAACTCTCACCGTACTAGCATTTTTATGACACTTCATGCAGGACCGAGGCTGGCAATTTGCGGCCAGCAGCTCGCCAGAGGACCGATCAGCACATCCTAGCTCTCTTGATAACTAATAGCTTACGCGGCTCACCCTCGTATGTAAAGGCCGGACACAGCTTCGGCCGGAGACTCTCAATAGAGCTTTTGTAAGGGAAGCAAATGCTATACATGTCTTCCGTCATTTGACACCGTTCCGACTCGAATACGACTTGCACAGCGTCTCGATGTAAGGCGCATCGGATACATATCAGTAGGCTCCCCTGCAAAACATTTCAAAACCCAAGATCTAGCGTCAACGAGACCGCGGTAGCATGTATAGGACCTTCAATGCGTGAGACTACCGACGGCTCTCAGGAATATATCTCCAGAGTCCGGCGCGACCAGATTGATCCATCGTGACTGCGGACCCTGGATCCCTCGTGTCTTGACATGGATTCCGTCAGGTGTTCGGCCTCGAGATACAATGACGTCTTGCACGCGAAGAGACTCTGGATACATGGAAGTCATGGCTGTTAGAGTTGTCGTCTATGCTCAAGCGCTCAACGAGAGTCTATCCCATTCGTCCTCGCGCTCATGTGCCGGCCGACGGCCCTCGGTGCGATGATGTCAAATTTGTGTAAATGAAATTGACCGGGCAGTGGACATGGGGCAGAAAATTTACCCTGCGATAGAGGAGCGTCAATATGCATGCACGCACAGGATGGACAACACAGCGTTCGGAGCACAGACAGCGCAGGGACTCGCGAACACTTGGGCTCCTTGAGCTGGTCATCACAGTCGCCAGAAGATCAGCTGAGACGCAGAGGTCGTCCGATAAAAATCGGGAAGTGACATGAGCCCACTACGTGAGCGTGTAAGCTTGAAGGGCGACTCGTGCGAACCACTATGGTGACTACCCGGCACGACTTCTTCGTCCCGTTCTCTATCCTTCTTTCGTCTGCCTCCCATCCCCCCTCCTCGCATGCTGTCCGCCCGTGCCCAGTAGAGACGTAAATTACGAAGACATAATCACGACAGGCCGTTGCTGTAATCATGAAAATCAGCCAGAAAATCGCACAGGCGGAGAAGGAGGATCGTATATGGTGGTCCTTTGAATACTTCCCCCCGCGAACAGCGCAGGTACGTAGTTCCCCTGTGTTCTGGGGTATCGGGATGAAACCTGGCGTTGCAGGGTCTCCAAAATTTGCTCGATCGTATAGAGCGCATGCGAGCGCTTGGTCCGGAGTTCATAGACATTACATGGTGCGTCTTGCATACTGCCTATCGTCGAGCGCGCGTGAACTATGAAAATGCAGGAACGCTGGCGGTCGAACCTCTGATCTTACCTCCGAGCTGGTCAAGACATGTCAGAAGCTCATCGGCGTCGAGACATGCATGCACCTCACATGCACGAATATGCCGAAGGAGAAGGTAGACATCGCGCTCAAGGTACGTACTCCTTTCTCTCCACTACCTATTGTCGACCAACAGTGCACCTCCAGGAAGCGAAGGCACACGGCTGCCGGAACATTCTCGCGCTGCGGGGCGACCCTCCGATGGGGAAGGACGAGTGGGAGGCCGTCGAGGGCGGGTTCGTGCATGGGATCGACCTCGTGCGGCACATCCGCGCGAACTACGGGGACTACTTCGACATCGCGGTCGCAGGCTTCCCGCAGCACGTCCAACTCCCACCCGCGGAACTCGCAGCGGAACTCGCGTTCCTCAAGGAGAAGGTCGGCGCGGGCGCAGAGTTCATCTTCACGCAGATGTTCTACGACGTCGAAATCTTCATCGCATGGGTCAAGGCCGTGCGCGCAGCGGGAATCACTGTCCCGATCGTGCCCGGCATCGCGCCGATACAGACGTGGAATGGGTTCATCAAGAGCACGAGCCTGTCGCGGACGGAGATACCGAAGCCGATGCTGGACGCGCTTGAGCCGTACAAGAGCAACGACGAGAAGGTCAGGGAGATCGGCACGAAGCTCGTCGCGGAGATGTGCAAGCGAATACTCGCCGAACCACTTGGTATCAAGGGTCTGCACTTCTACACGATGAACCTTGAGAAGGCCACGCGCATGCTTCTGGAGGAACTCAGCCTCGTCCCGCGCATCCAGACCGTCAAGCCCCTGCCCTGGCGACAGGTAATGCCACGACCAGCTTTGCTAGAGTGGAACGTAGCTGAAGTGTACGTGTTTTCAGTCTCTCACTCCCAACAGGCGCACGGAGACTATCCGACCTATCTTCTGGGCGAACCGCACGAAGTCCTACCTGTCTCGCACTGAGAACTGGGATGAGTACCCGAACGGTCGATTCGGTGACTCTCGCAGTCCAGCATACGGTGAACTCGACGGCTACGGTATCTGGATCAAGCAGACGGTATGTTCGCCCCGACCAGTCGCCATCCAACAGCGGAGCTGACTCGCCGTCACTTTTCCCGCAGAAAGAACAGGCAATTCAGCTTTGGAACCACCCAACGACCGTGGTGGAGCTGGGTCAGCTCTTCTCCAAATTCTGTTTGGGCCAGCTCGCCGCATTGCCGTGGTCGGACCAGGTACCGTCATCCGAGACGACGGTCATCGCGACGCAGCTCGCGAAGCTGAACGAGATGGGCTTCCTCACTATCAACTCGCAGCCCGCGGTGGACGGCGCAAGGAGTGAGGACCGCATCCATGGCTGGGGCCCGCCCCACGGATATGTCTACCAGAAGGTGACAGCGATTCGTGCTTGGTGATCATTTTGCGAGCGCTGACTAGCGGCGTCGACATGTTCTAGGCCTACCTCGAGTTCTTCGTCTCGCCTCAGCTGCTGGACGCGCTCCTACCGCACATCGAGCGCGACGTGAACATTACGTACTATGTCATCAACAAGCGTGGTGACCTACGGACAAACACGCATTCAGATGGCCCGAATGCGGTGACGTGGGGCGTGTTTCCGAATAAGGAGATTGTCCAGCCGACTATCGTTGAGGCTATCAGCTTCATGGCTTGGAAGGTGTGTGTGGCTACGCCTGCAGTGTTGGTGGTTTGCTCACCAGCTGTCGTGCTAGGACGAGGCCTACGAGCTTGGACGTCAGTGGGCGAAGTACTACGAGCCTGGCTCTTCGACCCGTACACTTATTGACGACGTGATGGACACGTACTTCCTCGTCAATGTCGTGCACAATGACTACAAGCGGCCCGAGGCGATCTTCGAGCCATTCTTCAAGGCCGGCGCCGAGTTCGCCATCGCGAAGGGCGCCGTGCCGCCCGTCCTCAACGGACACTGACCGCGACTCCTCTCACCCTAACTTCAACCCCCCCCCCCGACTGCCCACGCCCACGAACACGAACTAACCTAGGTTGGACTGCCTATTTTTTCCAGCACCCTCCACCGGGTTCAACCCCCGCGTATTTGAGACGCTTACGCCCCGTCATCGCTGCACTTATATCCGCGCATCATCTTTCTGACTGGCATCTACACGACCGACTTGCATGTATCATCGCACTGCTTTCCTTGCATCAACTGCATTCCTGCGTACTGTCGTCCCGGAGGGACTTTGCATCCAACTGCATATCCACTATTGTATCATAGAATGAACCACTGGCATCCTTCGATATGTTGCTGAATAGCATACTTGCATGCTAGAGGGCAATTTGCTCTGTGTGCTCTCTGTTGTTCAGCATGTACACTAGTATGGCTATACGTGTTATATACAGCAAGTATACAGACGGACCACCTCGCTCTCAAAGTTCGACAGAGAGAACCGTTACTGTAACAGTCAAGCGCGTGTATGAGATCGCGATCTGCGTGAACCGCATTTGGCAGTGTGAATCTCCCCCGGGTGCTTCTTGGCTGTAGCCGAGGCCGCGAGGATTGCGAAACTCACTGTGTAGTGCTAAGCGGCCCATCCTCCCCTAGTCACACCCTGCATGAAGCACAACGGCAGGATGTTTATCTCAAGCTGTTCATCGGAGGACTTTTGTTGTCTCATTTACCTAGGCGGTTAGGGGAGATCCAGAGTGCAGCTCGACAGGCCGCGCACGGTCCATCCACCTTCGGCATGTCCCCTCAGGCCGCTAGACCTCGTCAGCTGTCCGGTCCCAAGCACTGATCTCACACCTGTCTAAGATTCCAACTGTCATAGCTGGCTAGTACTTATACAAGCTTCCGCCGAGCGCCATGTTTTGCATCAACTTCAACCTCTACCACCCAAGTCAAACGACCTCAGCCATCCGTTGCACGCCATGAGCCTCGCGGCCGGATTCACGGGAGTGCACATTGCCCAGCTCGTGGGCATCGGCTCGTCAGGCTACCTCGCAGGTGCGTAGTGCCCACCGTCCAAGACTCAGCCCCCCCCTGATCCCCAGGCAGGCTTTGTTTCCGCCGCCTCGATCCTTGGCGTCCCGCCCCTCTACTTCGCCCCGCCCGAGGTCGCCACCAAGCAGTGGGCCAAGATCTACCACACCGGCGCTGCTATCGTGCCCGCAACCGCCGCCACCAGCTTCCTCGCCTACCTCTATCTCTCGTACAACAGCGGGCACACTGTCAGCCCGGCCGAGGGCTACGCGTACCTCGCCGCCGGCGCCCTCACGCTGGCTGTCGCACCATATACGCTCTTGACCATGATGACGACAAACCGCGCGATTGAAGCGATTGCAGAGAGCAAGGATGCCGCGGCGCAGGGCGACCAAGTCACATCCCTTATCCAGAAGTGGAACAAGCTCAACCTGGGACGCGCATCGGGTCCTATCATCGGCTTCGGGATTGGACTGCTCGCGTTGGGAGGCTTCTTTGCTTGAACAGAGTCTGTGTTGTCGCATGTGCACGTCGTGTTCTCGGTTCGCCTCGTCCACAAAGTTGTACACCCTCCTAATGAATGTACCGTATGCCGTATCCGCGTCGCGTGCACGACCATCTTCATCCCTATGAATTGCGCAGACACGCATACATTGCAGTGATGGATCCCCTGCGCGCGTGAAGTCACCAATTCAGAGCATAATTGATAGGTAGATACTACAATAAAATATACAAGCGAAGAGATCGGCGACAGCAGAGCCTTGGCCTGCATGCGCTCAGCATACATCGGCGGGTATGTCGAACAACAGGAGGGGGTAATTTATTATCAGCCTTGAGTATCGTACGTGAGGTCGGAAAAGAAGAAATCGCAATTCGAAGGTGGGTTCCCCAAGGCGAGGCCGCTCGGGATGTCTACCTTCTCCCCTGTCAAATCTGCACACAACACCGCACACGGTCAGTACACAACCGAAGGCTATATCGCAGCACTACGACAAGACTCACCGAGCAGCTTGATCTTCAGGCCAATCTCCGTGAGCGCCTGGATGAAGTTCTCCGTCTCGCGGGATGCGACGTGCGCGCCGTCTTTGCGGAGCATGTTCAGCCCGTCCGTCCAGTCCGCCCAGCGCGCCTGGTCCGTTGCGATCTGGTCTGCAAGCGAGGAGCCGCTCGCGGTGAGGAGCGAGAACGAGAATGGGGACGCGGTGAGCGGGGACGTCGGCATCGCCGCCATATCCACGTCGCGCAGCTGGTTCCCGTACGGGACGCATGTCCCCGTCGCGACCTCGCTCACCATCGAGAGGTCGATCCGGTCCGGCAAGTCCTCGAAGCCTTTGCGCACATAGAACTTGACCTGGCTGTCGACGTAGTGAAGATACTTGAGGCTGTTATCCTGTGGGCAGAGGGTTAGCGGTATGGCTAGAAGACGAGGATGAGATGCGTACAAGTCTCATGAAGCGCCATGGGAGTGTCGGACGACGGATCGTCTCTCGGGAGACCACCGACATCACGGGCATGGCGTTCATGAACCATGCCCCCTCAAGAAGGCAGTGCATTCGCTGCTGCCTCACGAACTCTGCCGACTCCTTGTACAGTTTCGCTCGAAGATTGCTACATAGCATAGCTGTGTTGAGCTGGGACGCTAGAAAACAGAATGATTACACTTACCGCATAGGAATCTTCGCCATGATGTCGTCCTCCATCTCGAGCTCCTGCATCTGCCGGTCGCGGACAGCGCGATACTCGCTCTCGAGGAAGTCCTGCTCGACTTCGTGCCAAGGCCGCTCGTTCTCCCGCCGGAGCGCAACCTTTACTCTATGTGGGGACTCAGTCAACGGCATTGCCATCTATGCATGATGGTGGCGGACGTACTGGCTGCGGGTGAGAGCGACAAGCCGGGGAAAGTCGCCTCGCGACGCGCCACTCTCGTTCCACATGCGGAGGAAGAATTGCGTCGCGAGCGTGTGGACCTTGTAGAAATTGAGGAAAAAAGGTTGGAAGGTGGTCGAGGTCGAGTCTGTGACGCCGCGTGAGAGCGCGGAGGACACGAGGAGGCAGAGGACGTACAGCCTGGTGCGTAGATGGCCCAGTGTTCGGAAAGCAGGTCTGTGACCTCATTCGACGCTTTGGCTATAGGACATCTCCGCTCCTCTGGACGGCTCAGCTGTTCCTGCACAACCTGAAGACACCTCAGCATCCCAGCATGGCAGGCGTCTTCAGGCATACACTCACCTTGGTCCAGTAGTCGGGGTCTTTCGCTACAAAGTGTTTCTAGCGCGACGCGGCTTCAGCGCCGTCTAACTGCACACAGGCGATAGCATCACTCACCAAGCACTGCAGCCCCAGGACGCCAACCTCGCGGAACTCCTGCGTGATGTCCTCGCTGTCCAGGCCGATCTTCCGCCACTTGTAAATATCCACGTTGATGACCTCCTCGTGGACCTTGCTGCTCGTCCATATGTACTTCAGTGCGGCAGAATGCGAGTCCTCGACGTCTGGGTCGACCAGCGTCACCTTCATCCTGTAGGTGACGCGCATCATATTGGCTTGGAAATCGAGGATACAGGAGGTCAAATCTTCGATAGTATGAGACGACATTAGACGCTTATGAGGGTTCCATCAGCAAGAGGCCTGAATGTGGGAGGTTTGCACGTACAATGACAGCCTTGCGCACGTTCAGCCGGCCGAGTGCGGACGTGAACTCGTCCCAGTGTATATCTGTCGCATTCGCCAGAAGAGAATTAATTAACATCATGCTGTAGAAGAATGAATGCGATGTCGAATTAGTCGGTCATAATGCACTAGCGCATACACGCACCTATACAGCGCCATCGTAGTGTCTGCGCTCCCCAGGCGATCGACGACGGTCTCCAGCAACCGCGTCTCCTTGCGCATCTGCTCGAAGACGGCGTCGAAGCCATACCTATACACTGACCCTGGAGGTGGCGCGGGTGGGCCTCTACTGCTGCTGGCGAGATGGGCGGTGGGGCCGCTCGCGGGCGAAGCCTCGACCAACTTCTTCAGGATAGCTGTTGCAGGTCGGCATACGTTGATAAGGGACTGCTTGGACGAGAGTATATTGACGATCTTGAAGATGAAGGCATCGTCGAGCGAGTCCCAGCCATGGTCCAACTCCATCAAGTTCTGCATTGCTGTCAAGGCATACTAGGACGCATACAGTCAGCACTTGGTGGCCGGGTAGTAGAGTAAATGGGTATACCGCGAGCTGGTTGCCATGAGTGCTGTTGATGACCCCAATCAATTCGCCCAGGCCGTCTCGTGATAAAAATTCGTCCGCGAATTGCTCTTCCTGCGGAGCGTCATAGAGGAGCAATAGGGATGCGGACCACACAAACGTACCCGAATGTACTTCCTCAGGGAGGTCAGCGCAAGTCCCAACTTCGCGTCCCTTGCCATCAGCCTCTCCACAATTTCGGCAGCTTCAATGGCTGGCGCATTCACCAACCTAGCAAATACGGTGAATGGCTCTTCTCGACAGATAGCCAGATAAGAACGCACTTAAGATTCGCCTTCCCTTTGACTTTCTTCCTGAGGTTCTCGTTCGTTACCAGTTCGCCGGTCTCATCCCTCAGAGCAAACATTGTTGGTCTCTCCTGTATTTGAAGATTGACGCATAGCTGCCGAATGACATCGTCGACTGGAAGAGTAGGTTCAATGCGCGTGCGGACGGTCATCCCATCCCTGATGGTTACATTGTTGGTGGGAACTAGGCCGCTCTTGCTTTGAGGTGTCCCGTTGCCATTGGTGGCCGCAGCCTGCGAGGACGAGCCAGCCGCCTTCGGTGCAGCATCTCCGTTGGCCGCCATTCTGAGTGTCTAGCAACCGTCACCTGTACTAGATGCATGTTCAGAACTGTCCATTCAAAGGCATTCAAAATATGACGGATATGGGGGCACTGCATATGCATCAGATGAGTCGCAGATGGTCTGCCCCTACATCTCCCTCCCAATCTGCCAGATGACTAAACTCTAACTACGCTGGAGATAGGGGACCACTGTCACAACCCATAACGAGTCCCGAGTGCGAAGTACTGATGATGCTCACCTGTCAGACGTACCCTCGTAAGCTACGCGTCGGCACTGGGTAACGAGAATAGCCAGAGTCTTGTTCTACAACAAATGGACTTCGGTGAGCAAACTATCCGTCAAGGTCGAGGCAACAATGAAGTTGTCAGAAATGCGATGTGTCCGCCGAGGTCACTCAGACTGACGTGCAAATAGTGGCATTCTCATCCTACGTGAGACGTAAGCAGCACATGTCACGTACCAACACTTCAGGCTGCTTCTTTCCACCACTGCTTCTTCTGGACAGAGAATGTGTTTGTTGGTTTGAAACAAAGGTGAAAATAAAGATAGGATTAAGCAGCAGAGGCAAGACGGGGAGGATAGCTTAGAAGTTGAGTGCCTCAGCCGAGACGTAGATTCGCGGTGCTGGACCAGAGAGGTAGATATGGGTATGTTGTGAAGGAGAGTAATAGAGTAGAGCAGGTAGAAAACGACGGCAGGAGAGCCGTCGTCACTGCGTCCGTACTCGTCGTGGTGGTCGTGTCGGATGTGCAAGCGCTTCATATTCCACTTCTTCTCTTGACTGCCGCCCGCTCACCTGGGCGGTGCTGAAGATCTTCCTCACTGGCACAGCCTGTCGGCGAACGCGCCAGGTATACATCTGCTATTCTCACTTGTGAAGATGCCCATTACAATGCGGGCGTATATATACATGAATGACTATGAAGGATACTCGTTCGACCTCCGAAACAATTTGTTGGCTTGTGCTCGCTCGTATTCTGAATAGCGGGTTTAGCACTGAAAAACAGCGATGCAATGCTCCCTGTTGGCATACATTGTACTATTTAGCGACAAGGTGCGTAACACCGTGTACATACCTCAATCGTATCCCAAGTGACGGACCGACACTAATACCTGTCAGCCTCTCATTCTTTGAATGACTGACAGCCTCATGCCGCCCCCCTATCCTCAGCCACGTCTTGGATGTTCTAGCTCTAGTGCTATTCGAGAGTGGTTTCCACACCTCTAAATGTCTGGTATGGTTTCGACCAACGTCCCCGACCAAGGGCGTAACTTGTCCACGCACGGCTCGTCGTCTTCCGTCTACTTGACACGGTCTCCACAGAGTAGCTCCTCTGAGGATCTCCTCTCTTATTCGCTCATCCTGCCGTCCTGTACGGTTGATTCACTCTCTTTACACAATGTCCCTCCTTTTCCTTCTGGCGCTATGCCACCCCTATATCTGAATGCATTCGACGCCTCGTCCTGGTGCCTGCCAACGGATTCCACCTCAACCAACGGCGCCCTCATTACAATTCCTACTCGTCCACGGCTGCGCTTCACGATGATGGAGACCATCTGTATTGACTGGTGGAGGGTGCGTGTTCTTAACCCCGGACGAATTGTATCTCTGACTAATTGTTACGTTAGTCAAACGTATTTGATAGCCCACCTTTTGAAGTCGACATTCCACCGGACGAGCCTGAGTTGCCAACTGAGCCTGTCAGGATTCCTGAGGGCTGCGCGATGTATCGTGAACATTTCATGCTCACAACCGGGCATGCGTTAAGCGACTACGGTAGCTGGTCAGACAGGCTAGAGGGCAACACCGACCAGGAAGAGCCTGGCACTTTGGTTGATGCAAGTCGTCTCACGATACAGGTTCAGGTCGATTCAGTACAAGATGAAAAGCCACAACACTCTGGCGCCGAGGACGAACACGAGGTACCCACTATTATGGTCTCGAGCTCAACGGCCATTGTTCCTCTGTCACTTGAGTCAACTCAAAGTCTTGCGTCTGTCCCTCTGGCCCTTCGTAGAGGCAAGAAGATGCCTCCTCCGATTACTGTTCACCCTCCAGGCCATCTCATAACGCCACTCTCGTCACCACTCTCGTCCTACCCAGACATCCCGTCTCCGTTCTTGGGCTCCCCATCGCCGTCCAGGCTGTCTTTCGATTACCTGGATAGCGAACCGTCAAGACTTCCTATTCGTGAGGATCTCGTGCCCATGTGTGTAGACTTGTACGCGCGGTTACCAACGATGTCTTTCCTTCCATTGTCGCCTGCTTCGGAAGAACCCGAGGGCAACCGCCCGCGTGCTGTGGCTTGCGAACAGGCGCCCGAACCCGATGTGGCGGACGATTGGGCCGGCGCGCAAGAATTCGTTGAACAACACGCCGACGACATCCCCCGACTCTTTGAAAGCACTCCCGTGAAGTCATCACCTCCATTATCCCCCGGTTCAAACTCTTGGGACATGTCTGTGACCTTGGTCGATCCCACTGAAGGCCGGTCTCCAGTTTCACCCACCTCAGAACCAACAGACGTGGACACGAAGAGACAAAGGAGGAAGACGGTCATTATAGAGACTTCCCCCACACCACGACGGAATTCTTTGCCGCCGACGGAGACACAGGAGTCGGATGATGAACCTCTACGAGATCAAGATCCAATCCCTTTCGAGGCACCAGCGGGAAACCTCCTCTCGTGCACTGCGTGCCACAGCTCGATGTTGGTGCAATCACGCCCTGTTAGCTCGGCAAGTATGAGGCCAGCTAAGGGGATCCTCAAGGAAAAGAAGAGTGTCCGTTTCTCGATGGTTCCGGAATGCATCGTACATGATGTCCACCAGGATACGACACGGCCACGGTCGGGGTCGATACCGCCACTGCCCAAGGCCCGTAGCCCTCCGACTAGGCATAGCTTCACGGCACCAGTACATTCACCTCCCCCAACATATCCTACGAAAGAGAACGAGCCTCCGAGCTGGCCCAGACATCCCGCTCTTCGCGCGATAGCTCGCCACACGACCGACCTGTCAAGTCCTTTAACACCAACGCCCACTATCCTCACGGACGAACGGCGTAGTCCCCTCCGATCACTGAACGCCCGCCAGAGCCTCCAAGCAAAACGCAGTTCGACGGCGGTGCCCGCTCAAAAGCGGCCACGCCTCGGTGGGGTCACTGTCGACGACATCGGGCAGCCCCGGCGCTTGAAGGCCACATCTACTCCAGGGTCAATGCGCACCACGGCAAGGGCTAATGTTGAGAACGCGGCAAGGAAAGGGGAGATGCTCCGACATAGGAGCCGTATGCCTATACCGAACTTTCGCAGCCTCTTGGGTATGGGGAAGTCCAAAGCGTAGGAATACGGGTTTGGATTCTTGGAATGACCGTCAGTACGCGGTATGTACGCGTAATTATCCTTTATGCATCAAGTCGCAGTGGGTGTATTGTGGCATGCTGGACTATCTATGGCTTCATTACAAGACGTTCCATTGATGGATTGCCGTGAACGAGAGGATGAGAGGAGGAACATTGTACGCGTGTATCGGTTAAGTCTAAAGGTGTGGGGAATAAAAACGAAGTGGATCTAGCGGTACTGGCAATGAATACTACGGAGTGAGCGAAATAGGCTTGACAGGAATACAGTCCGAGAGAAGCAATAGTGGATAGACGTGCTGTTCAGCGGGTGAACCTAATAATTTATGAGTATGATGAGGTCGCGGCGAAGGGACAGCAGCACGCGACGATTTATGAATGTGCTGGTCTGAACGGAGGGCGGCAAATCTGCGAAGTGTAGACTAGATTTGGCCGAGCATGTTCTGAACGATCACTCGCTGTTGTCCTGAAGAGAAGTCAGCTGAGACCCAGGTAAGTGGTGGTGGGTACATACGGAAGAGAGACGACGTTACACCCCACCAGTCCATCGCGGACAGTATCTGACTGAGCGGGGCCAGAAGTGCAGCTTGGTTGGACATGTCAACAGCATTCTGGGATCTTAGGGTCATGATACCGCGTAATATGACGTCCGCGACGACAGTGAGCATGTACTGTAGGGGAGTTGTCAGACAGAACACTTGACATCGGTTCACGCTCACATACGGCCACGGCTGGTTTCATGTACTACTTAATAGCGCCGATGTTGATCTACTGCAGCACAGCCACAACACTATGCGCCGCCGTCCAAAATTTACCTTGATAGATCACAGCATGCTGTACCTGCGTGTTATGGAGCTGTAGCGTGGCGCAGTGAACGATCATGTGGACGGTGACGAGTTTGCGCAGGACGTCCGGTCGGGCAGGATCCACATTCGCCATCTGAGGCAGATCGCGTGCCAGCTGGTCGATACCGCGATCGAGGTAAGTAAAACGTGTCACGGAACCAGGGTCGTCTACAGAATCAAGATTTAGTGTCGATGTCGTCAGACAGACAATCTGGTAAATGCATACTCACTAGGATTGTACGTCTTCGCAAGCTCAGATGCGTAACCGTATAATATCGCTGCTTTGGCCTGTATAATTGAGTGGTGCTACTGACCGCGTTGCGGCGAACCCAAGGACTGCATGTACGTTTGTAGAGTGCGTGCTACGCGGGTCCCGGGAGGCAGAGGATTCTAAGAGAATAAACACCAGTGAGACCGGTAGATACCGGGGCAAGAGTCGAGAGGCACTCACGCTCGGATACGTGCTATTAACAACCGTTCCCTTGGCCTCGTCCTCCGTGAATGCTCAGGGCGACGATAGCGTGACACTCAGGCATTTGTCGAGAATGAGCACCTGCCAGAACGCGTTGATCTGTTCGCCTTCTCTAAGGCTACCCGCTGGAACACCGAACTGATACTGTGCGGTGCTCGTCAGACCACCGGATGAGGGGCGAGAGGTCCGGATGCAATGTAACTGGCAAGCGAAGACGACTGATGTAGCAGCACGCCAATGGTAGGTGCGATCCATGTCACGATGGTTGTCGAAGAAATAGTATGTCAAGAGTACTTCGGTCTGCAAGGCGTAAATGATATTGATACATCCTGAAAGGGCAGGTGTGAGCAAGTTCAAAACCGTGGAAAGGGACGCCTGCTGTTCTGTGCGCATCTGAGCGTCGGTGGAAAACTGTGCGCCGGTCAGGCAGATGACGTTGAGAAGCAGTGTAACATGGTCGGGATATCCAGTGCTTGGAGGAGAAGCAACCTGCTGGAGGAAACGCGGATTGTGGAGGAAAAAGCCGGAAGACGAGGAATTGTGGAAGAAGGTGCACAGCCTAAACGGTACACGTCAAATTATCACCCAGGATTAGGCGAAGTCGGTCTTACAGGGTGTGCAGAGTCCGGTTACGTTGTTGCGAGGGTAGCGCGCCCCCGCCCTGCGACCGTCGGAAGGACTCGTATGGGTCGAATAGAGTGAGGGGCGCCGCATTGATGCTCTCGAGCTCGGCTATGCGCATTTGAAGCTGCGAGACTTGTTCCTCGAGTATTTGACTGGCAGTCGGACCCTTGCCATCCGAATATTCGCAGTCCATTGCGCGACCTGCTTCCGTACATTGGCCACACGCAGGGTGTACCCCGTCGCAGCGCTGTTGAACAATAGATTGGTTTACGCCGCCCAAACGAAATTGGGTGAGCTAATCACCATCATTCGACGTCTAGCAAAGTAGGGCATCAGCATTGTCGTAAACAGTAGACTGGAAGAATTTACGGGCACCTGAAGCATGTCTTGCCTCTGTCCAGCGTAGCTGGTGAAGAACTAGGGGACGTCATTTCTATATCTTGCTCGTCTGGGGAATATGTCTCTGGTGATGACTCCTCCTTCTCGCCCCCTTGAGAATTTATACGAACATGCGCGGCTCTCTGGTGCGTCTCGAGGCAACGATGGTAAAGGTCCCAACATTCTAACTGACGATGAGCGGTGTGTAAGGGGCCTGCCCCCAGCGGCGGTGATGTTACGAGCTAGGTCCGAGTCGCCAATACGGAGCGCACAATACACGAGACGGGCAGCGCACCGTTGCGGGAAATGATACTGAAACAAACGTAGGACGTGATCGCGGACTTGGTTACATACGGTATAACAGCGGACATCTTACCCGTGCCAGAGCTCAGCGCCCCATCCACTGCCACTGGGACGCAGGGACAGTGCCTTGCTTGACCTAGGCCCCATGGGTCCCACCCCCCACACGTGATCGCGTTTTTGCCTTCCACAGCGGCGAACTTCGCGGGTTCTCAAACCTGGGGACTGTCCGAAGCAGACTAGGATTCCCCAGCAGCTAAGCGCCCATACAGTAGCAAACTGCCTCGGTCGTCATTGCAGCAGCGTCATCATGCACGTTGGATAATCACTCTAGCTGTCCTGTGGCACACAGAACGACCATGGACGCGAGGTTCGAACGCGCACCAGCCGGCTGCAACTCGTCGACCTTCACGAGGGGGGGGCCTATCCCATGCATCACTGTCTAGCGAGTAGCCCATCCGAAGCCCGTCTGGGTGCTTTTTGACCGAGGCATCAGCTCCACTTCGTCAAAGACACCGGCGGAGAACACCAACTGTAAGCTGACATATGACAGCACCCCATCTACCCTGCCTAGTGAATTTTGAAGCATTTGGATCTCAGTGAAAGCATCATACATTGTAGTGTTACTTATCATGCTTCGGAGGCCGCGTCGCTAGCAGCTACTGTGCGGTCCCACACCGTCTACGTGCTTTCATTGAACGGCATCAGGTCACCCTGAAAGGTGAGTCACGGTGGCTGAGCTTCTAGCAATGAAATTGTCCTTTAGGAAACTCTTGAGCGAGATACGAGGCATAGTAGTTCAGTTCAACTGTGCCAGCCACACCGACCGTGAGCTAGGCCCGATTAGGGTGGTTCGCCGCGTGCGCGCAAGGCACGGTCCCGTATTTGGCGTAGGCGCTCTATAGGCGCCCCGATATTTTCGGAGACCCTGGCCACCAGTTCGACTGAGGTGGTCTCTGATCCTTTCTTCAAACTCACTAACAACGCCAAAGCGACTATAGAGGACCTCAAAGGCATGCCTATATTCGTTACATCCACGCTCACTTACTTGCCTCGTACAAAGGACGCACAAGCGGTCCTGTGCCATAAGTAGCTTATGTCACCGCAAATCAAGAATCGGCATCAAGGGCAGCGGCCAGCGGCGAAGCGAGGCAAAGTAGAGGTAGGTGGTGCTCTGGTAGTAGGTTTATTCTCTCATTGCCTCCGTATACCGACGCTTTTCAGCTTTGATGTAATGCTGAGCTATGGAACTCATGAAACTTTCACGGTCCACCTGTGGACTCGACATCACCGCGGGTTCGTTCGACCACGCTTGCTGGTGCCCGGAAGATGCTATGCTAAAACAACTTGTGCCACATTACTCTGATATTAACACTCTTTGGCAGGAATAGGTCCTCACTGGCGACGACCAGACACATAGACCAGCAAGTTATATTTCACAGCGGGCCATGTGTATCCGCTACACGAACATGACGGTGAATAGTGTTGTGATACTTTGGTTTTCGTGGATCATCATGCCATCTGACCAAGGGTGTCAGTCTGTCAACGGAGCCCGGAGACCAGCATGGGTTGTAAGTGGCATATTACTGATGGGACCCTCGTTATCAGCGTGTGCCAAATGTCATAGATGACCAACATCCAGCTACGAGCGGCCGACTCAAACTCTGTACAATGTGCGTCAGTTCGTTCTCGAAAGACACCACAACGTCACTCACGCCGGGTCATTCATCATTAACTGTCTGACTCAGTCGTCAATAAAGCATCAACGACCGCTTCCCGAGTTCGTAGAATGGGCTGCACGGCCACCACAAATCGTGGCCATTGCCTACGAACGAACGTAGTTCTTGGTCATTTACTCAACAGTTGGGGGCACGGAAGTCATCGATCTGTGGGTGAATCGGTCTTTCTACTGCATCTCGGTAACTCATCGCCTTTGCTGTACTTAGGAAGTGGTTGGGCATTGTCAAGCTGACTAACAATTGATACGTTCTTTTTTGCTTCATTCAATCTAGCAGCTCCTGTCTGTGCGCAGCAAGAATAAGGTCGCTCGCAGCAGCGCTCTTGTCTACCACCCGGGGTTTTTCGGCGTTCTTGGATAAAGACATCTTACCAAATGGTGAGTCCCTCATCTCCCATTTAAGGTGGTTCCCGGTGGGGCCACAACAACGATACACGGCATAGCTTCAGTCGGCTTCGACTTGGTGATGTTAGAATATGCATCTCCCCTTCATGATCCGTGGAATGCACTTCGGGCCGTTGTCTAATGGCGCGTGTTGCTATATTTGGGCTGTATGGCATTTCAGACATCTGTATTCAGCGGCGGCCACCTGAGCCCTGTGCATTGCGGAATGTCTTCCTGAGTTCTCCGTTTCACACTGTGAGAATACCTCAGAGTTTGTAGCGGATTTACGAGCTGTCAGCTGCGATCATATCCGCGTGCCTTCGAAGCTCCGGAGACAGTCAGTAAGCTCATATCATGCGCTTCTTTCTTTATTCCAATACAGGCATTCCTTCCCTACAGCTGTCGCATTCCCATTGTCTGTACCCGGACAGCTTATATGATGAGGCTCTGGGGGACACCCTCCGATGATTCCCACATCAAGTACAATCCCGTGGCAGATCCTTGGCCGTCTTCCCTTCACTTCACTTTTGCTTCAATGTCATTCGTCAACGCTCTGCGATGCGGTGCGACACTTTGCATACGTACACATGATTTACTTTTGATTTTTAACAGTGGGCTGTCCTGTACTCGAGCTTTGCAACCCCCGCACTATATCCATCTAGCGTGATGCGGCAGCCGCTGTTTAGGAGAATGACACCCTCACCGGGAGGACAACGTATGCTTCACATCTCGGGCCGTCAGGGCATCTCCCAAGCTCACCCTTTTACTCCAGATCGACGAAATCCTCGTGTCCTTCCCGCGTATGCTCCCGATCCCGCTGGCAAAGCTTGTTTGAATTTGGAATTCCGTGACTGCATCATGCAGTCATAAGAACATGTCTAGTCTTCTCTCCGACTGAAAATCGGAGCATTCTCACGAATGGTTGCGCAGACCATGTCGAGATGCCGCCATCGCGGAGAAGTATGGGTTGTTGCTAATTTCGTCGCATCGAATGGAGGCTGATGGGAAGCCTCCGTAATAAGCAGCAAAATGCAATTAAGGCAACACACACAGCTCAAACGTTCAAGGAAAGGTCGGTCGCTCATATGTACTCATTCTCCGGTGCCTGATTGACAGTGCTCGGTCGTCTTGCAAGAATAGGTTGTTCCTCTTCGCTACAGCGATGACGTCTCCTACACCCTCCGTGCTCATGTGAGGTTAAGTAGCTGTGCGCGCCATTATACTCACACTGACGTCTATAGATACCGGACACGCCGTGGTGCGCGATACAGATGCTTACGATGACTTCCGTCTGTGATTCCTGCGTCTGGCCGGAATCGGCACTCTGGTTGTATGTCTCATGTGCATGCACCAGATATGCTCTTCAAGAAGGGTGTCAGAAGGATCCAAGAAGTTTGACAAGTCTATGAAGACGCTATCAATGCGTGCAAGGCGCCTCAGGTACGCGAGCGATCATGACTGCCGCTCAGTCTTACCGTACGTGTGTCTCGCTCTGTCTTGCCAATGCAATCCAGTGAAGCCGCGTGGCGGTCAATATGCGGCAAACGGAAGGCGTCTATCGAAGCTTGACTTACAATATGACGAAATGCATGACACGGGCCGTAGAAGTAACGACTGCATACCAGTAGTACCGCAGAGCGTCCGACGCATCGAAGGACTGTTTCCTGACGCCCTGAGTCTACGGCACTCCGAAGTTGAAGACCTGTACATCGATCTATGGGTACTGCAGAGAATTTTCTGCCTCCGGCGGGTCGGGGGTGTTTCATATCTGTTTATCCGCTATCGAAGGACAATCAGGCGAATTCGTACCTTGTACACAGTGCGAGACGCCAAAAGAAGTGCCATCGGAAGCCTACTACACCGCGGTACGTCTGTCGCGGGAAACTCTTGTCTCGATCATAATAGCGCCTGAAAGCCAGATGCGCTGGAGGATTAATATCGCGAATATCAATGGGTCACGACGGCACGCCCAGGGTAAACCGGCCCGCGGACGTCGGCGCAATGGACATGCCTATGTATTAGGCGGGTCAATCGACGAGCGCTTGTGCGTTTGGTTGAATTGAATGGACAGGCGCGGCGGCGTGAAGCGCCCGGTGGGTGTCTGGCAGTACATACTTCCTATGTATATTTTTCCGCGTGTCTGGTGCGACGAGAAGATGGGCCTTATGATCATCTGGCCAGGATCAGGAGGTTCGGAGATGAGATGGGCGAACGGCCTGTGACAAGTAAGTAGCCATACATGCCGGGCGACTTACAGGTGTCAAGATGTGGCCGTTGTCGATATGCGCATGCGGTTCGACTTGCCGCGCGTATGCTGCGGCATCGATATCTGCAAGGGGCAGAGAGCTCGTTGAATGTTACACGTCTGGATCCGTACCCTTAGTGACAGACGTTAGATCCGCGCCCTATCACCCGGCGAGGATCTGAAAGGAGGATCCAGTATCTCAGCATCGATGAGGAGATAATGTCCACTCACAGCGTGCGGCGCTGACACCGAGGGCGACAAATTATGAACGCAAAAGTGGTCTGGTCAGGCATGCATATGCATACCAGCGCGCGCGACGGTCGACCGATCTCTGGGTGCCTTTCGCCGAGATAGCTCCTGTGTGGATCGAGGGGCCAGAAGTGAAATGTTGATTGAGTTTGTGAGTGTGGAGCGGTGTCTCGCGAGTGGGCACCCCGTCGGTGGCGACCTCTGACGGACGGAGGGTGCAGTGGCAACGCATGTATATACCACTGACAAGGGCGGCACGTACTACCCGACGAGAAAAGCAGCATGAATCTGCCTGTCTTTCGGGACCGCTGGTGCCAGCCGGCGTCGAGGTACACGAGCGACTTCGTCACCGCAACGACCACGGGGAGACACGAGGGATGCCATCGGCGCGCGGACGCGCTGCAAGACGCAAATTCAGACAGATCAGTGGGTCCCTCCGGTGACACTCGCGCTGCGGCAGGGCCGCGGTTGCGACAAGGTTCACGGTCAATTGCATTCGCTGCGACGACCCGTACTCGCGCGCGCGCGCGCGCCACACCACACGATTTCACTGTGGTCTCCCGGACACCCTGAATGATCGTTGTCGCCATTCGTCTGTCCGTCACTACTGTTACACGGGCCGCCCTTTCCGCGTCGGACGCGGCGCGGGCCTGCTCTCCGGTGAGCCGTGCGTGACAGCACCTTTCTTCCCTGCAATCCGTCCTCGCCATAACCTCCCAAACCGAGCGCACGGCCGCTCCTGGGCTCCACTCGAGCCCCCTGTGAACCTTGTTTTCGCCGCTCGCAACGCAGATCGCACGGAAGGGCCGCGCACGAGGACCTTCCCTACGCGCACCGGGTGCGGAGATTGGTCGGGCACCGGGAGCAGAACAGACAGAGTTTTGGGTTGTGCAGTGAGTGGCATATACATACGCGCGGGCCGGGGGACGCGGTGCCGACGGCCGGACACGAGCAGGCTGTATTCAGTATAGAGAGCATCGTGGTCCAGGAGACACGTAGCCAGCGGTAGGCGCGAGGGGTAGTGATTATGGGGCGACAGACAGACACAGCGCAAAACGGAGGGGGATCGTCGCGCGAGTGTTTACCCTGTATTCGTATTCGCAGGAGAGGCGTGCTTCGGCCAGCGAATGCGAGGCGGTCGGAGCATACCAGCCGCTACGTAAGGGCAGCTGTGTCGTCGCGACAGCCGGCGCACGATAGCGCATGGTGCTGTAGGCGTTGGTTGAGTTTCATGGCATCTGGTGGCGGCATCGTGTGCAAGCACGCTGCACCTAGGCGCATCAGTCGTCGTGTCAGCCAGCGCTGGAGACCTGTGCGCAACTGCGATGGAGATGGCGAGGTCTCGAGGCAAGGCGCCACCCTGCGAGTGTATGCGCATATCCGACACGGGGGGCGGCGAGGAGGAGCGTCGCTACGAGGATTAACCTTATTTTTTCTCCTACGCAGCGCCACATTACCTGTGTACACCGACGGCCCAAACGTTCACCGTCCACCCGCGAACATCTGCAATCCGGGCTGCGCGGAGCCTCTCCGACTGAACACTTTGTGCGCGAAGTGATGGCGATGCGAGACTAGGACGGCAGCGGGCCGCGATTCGAGGCGGATGTGGGCACACACGTTCTACGCGGGATCGACGACGAGATTGGGGGGGGGGCGTAACGGGCGAACGTGGACTCGCGCGCAGAGCGGGGGCACGTCACTCGGCCCGGGCACTCAGCCAGACGACGACAGCTCGGGCGCGACAGCGGGTGCAACGGCTGACGCGCTCCGTGCAGGCACCCGAGGGCGGCGAGGGACGGCGTACTGCACGCCCATGCCATGCCGCGGACTCGGGTGCTTGGACCAGTGGACAAGCGTGCAGGCAGCGGACGCTGGCTCGCCAGTCTCCCCGCGCGGAGGCGGGACATGCCTTTCGCGGAAGGTAAATTTGCGCCAGGGGGGTGTTGGAGCGGCGCGGCCACACACCACACCGCTGGCACGGTAACATGCCCGTCAAGAGCCGTCGCGGTGCAGGGGGGGGACGGGCCTGGGAGGACTCGCGGATGTCGACTTCCAGGGGCGCACGCTGGGCGGAGCGGCCTGGCCCTGCGCTGCCCCTCGACGGGGCGAGCGGGGGGACGTGCGCATCTGCGTGCGTGCATAAGTGTACGAAAGTGCCCAGTGCACTGTCAGGTGTCCAATCAGGCGCGGAAGGGTGTGCACAAGGCGGGGCGCGTCAGCTGCAGGAGCGCGCTCCTGCGATCCACGGACGCGTCTGTTTCGGATTCAGTGGGCGGGATCTTGGCGACGACGAGGAAGGGGGTGGGGGTGAGCCACGGCGCTGGTGCGGCGCCTCGGGGCCCAGGACGTGCAGAAGGCTGCAGAAGGGGAGGGGGGGCGTCTGGAAAGGACGAAGGAAAGGAAGCCCTCGCGCTGTGCATTCAACAGCGATGTGTACATCGGGCGCGTGATGGTGCCTTGGCAATCGGCAGGCGTCAGCACTCGAGCTGCCGAGGACGCGCTGTGGTAGGACCGACTGACCGACCGACAACAGCGCATCAGGCAACGGATCCTGTCGTGGGCAGCTGGGGAGAAAGTCGAAGAGGGGGGAGGGAAGGTGGAGATGGGTGCGAAAATGGCCGACATGATGCGGCTGCGGTCGGTGGTTGGTTTGATTTCGTTTCTCGGGCGGACAGGAAGGCGAGCGAGTTGAGACGCGTGGGGGTGTTGTTGCTCGAAGGAGGAATCGAGATAAGGCGGGCAGCGATTGATAGCGGCTTGCGTTTCGCTGTCAGGAGAGGTGGCGACGGGGAGGGCGCGGAGGAGGGTTGCGTGGGAGGGAGGCAGCTTGGCGTGATGCAGCGTCCGCAGTGCCGTGAAGAAAGAGCTCAAAGGAGGCATGGGCATCTGGGCGGGTGCGAGCCTCGTGCCCTGCGAGTGTCGCACCGGCCGCTCGCCACAAAGCAGCCAGAGCACTGGCGGGACATCTCGCCCAGGAAATCACGTCCTCCGCGGCCTCCCTCGGCGTTCAGGCCTCAGGCCCCTGCCGGCCGGCCGTGACCGTCCATCTCCGGCACGTGCACGGACGAGTTGGCGGTGATCAGGTCAGCGACTTGACGGCGCTCGGTCGGTCGGCCGGCAAGAGCGCGGCGGGCGGCCCGGAGACGCTGGGTGGCGCGGCGTTGTTACGGTGTTCGGAATCGCAGGGGGACGGGCGGGTTGCGATGTGGGGAAGAGGCGCGCTGTGCCGTAAGCGCACGTCACCGCACCGTCTTCGCGGACGGGGCGGGGCAAACGCGGCCGTCGCAGGGGGCGATCTGCGCGAAGCCTGGCCGTGGGCGACGCGCGTCATGGGCTGGTGCGCGGCCGGATAAGGCAGGCAGCGTGACAACGGGAGGACGTCTGCGGCGCATCGCTATCTCAGTTCGCAGACAGGATCAATCGGATCGAGGGAAGCGTTCGATGGAAGGGAAGGCAGAGAAGCGGGCTGCGATTGGCGGGCGAAGGGAAGAACGCGCGCGTGCGGCGTGGTCGTGCGTGTCAAGCGAGTGTGGTCTCTCCAGGGCCCTTCCGAGAACACGCTGTCCGTGGAAATTGCAGTGTGCGCTCATGTCAGAGTCCACGACACAAGTCAGAGGCCTCCCAACTGGGATAAACAGACGGGCGCACCTTGGAGACCCATGCGACCGGGACCGAGAGCACGGAGGCATGTACAGTAGGTAGGTAGTCCGAGCAGATGGTGGCGCGCAGGGTGCATCGCGGAAGGAACAGACGCGGCTGTGGGACACGAGGCCGGCCAAAAGGGGACCCAGCGGTCAGGCGCGCTGGAGGGGACAAGGAGGCGAGAGAGGAGACCCCAGAAATGCACAGGCAGGGGCGCGGCGGGACAGGGGCCGCTGCTGCTGCAGGGGGAGAGACGAACAGAGGGGACGTGTCAGGCTCGCGTCATGGACCGTCGCGTCGCGCGCAGACTGTCAGACGGGCGAATGACGCACGCGGGTGCTGGCGTGCGCGTCAATCCGCAAAATTCTCCATCACAGAGTTCGGCGCGAGTGACATGCCGCGCCCGACGGGCATCGGAGGGTGAGCGAGGCACGGCGAGGACGAGGCGGAGCACAACGGCGGCGGCGACGGCGGCGGCGACGAGGAGGGCGGGGGCGGGCCCAGGGAGCGGTCGCGGGAGGGGAGGACGCGACAGGCACGGCGGACGGATTGGGCAGGAGGGCGTTATCGTCCGAAGGACACGGATGAGCGGAGGGCCTGATGCGGCAGGAGGGTCACGCCGGGGCACGGCGTCCCGAAAAGGGCTTATTGCGAGGCTATATCGGGCGTGCCGGGGAGAGGCAAGGGCGTGCCGGGGGGCTGGGTCGGGCGGGGGCCAATGGGAGGGCGTGGGAGGGGGAAGGCGGGGAGGTGTTCTGGAAGGGGGATCTGGATTTGTATCTGGCGGCGCGTGAACGGGTGATGGCGATCGGCTGGTGGGCGGAGGCGCCGGGGAAGCCGCACGGGGCGGGACGCGGGCGCCTGAGGCTCGAGCCGTGGCCTGGGTGGAAGTTGTAAAGCAGCATCGGGCTCCGTCTGCTGTTCGCCATGCCCTGCTCCTCCTCCTCCTCCTCCTCCTGCCCTCCCCGCGCCCGTACTTAGCCCATGCTCCACCACCTCCCCC
>KV429059.1:100158-112684 GCA_001632345.1 Daedalea quercina L-15889 | reverse complement strand
CCCTCGCCGACCGCTCCCCGACCCCCGCCTCCCCCGCCGCGCCCCGTCCCCCACCGTGGACGCCCGCGAGCCGCCCTCCCCGCCACTCTTCCCGCGCGAGCACCACCAGCTCCGCTCCCCCGCACCCGCCTCTGCCCCGCCCAGCAGCGACGACGACTCCCCCTCGCCACCCGGCTTCCATTATGACAGCAGCGCCCAGCTCGACCTCGCCGCTGCCCCCGCCGCACCCACCAACAACATGTATCCCGGCCATCCCGACTCCCTCGCGCACTACGCAGCACCACACACCGCGAGCAGCAGCAGCGGCGCCTCCAATCCGGGCGCGGACGCCGATAACGACGCCGCCTACGCGCAGGGCCGCCGTCCGTCGCCCTCCGTCTTCACCAGCGACCTCCTCCAGCCCTCCGAACACGACCCCGCGGGCTTCTCCCCTTCGCCGCACTCGGTATCACCCAGCATGGGCGCCCGTGCAGGTCCAGGTGCGTTCCCTCTGCCCCCGTCGCCCTTGATGGGCCAGTACGGCTCCTACGCCGGCGCACAATCGCAAAGCCTCCCCACCCACGCCCGCTACCAGCACGCTCAGAGCAACCCCCTCCTCGACCGTCGCATGTCCGAGCCGGTTCTCTCGCAGCGATTCGCCCAATCGCAGCAGCTCCCCCACCCGCAATCACAATCGCAGGCACAATCGCACTCCGGCTCCCAGCAGACACACTATGCCTACCCGTCCTCTGCACAGTCTCCGCGCCCCGTGTCTGCGACATTCGCCTATCCTGCGTACGCGGCAGGTGCACACGGCCATGCACGGATGAGCTCCGGCTCATCCGGAAGCCTCACCGATTCATATGGCGCAACCCCCTCGAGCTGGCCTGGTCCGCTCAAGCATGACCTTACGGAAGGAGCGCCGCCCATCTCGCCCGTCTACGCAGGCAGTATCAGCGGCTCGGAGGGCGTCGGCGGGAGTCCGCCTCTCCCTGGCTCGCGCCTTGCTCCCGGCAGCCAACCGCAGCAGACGCGCCCAGGCGCGCCACAGGGGTCAGGGCCGGGACAGGCGGCAGTAGGACAGGGTGGGGGGCAAGGACAGGGACCGCCACCCGGCGCGCAGACGCAGCAGCGCTCGGCGAACGGCAAGACATACTCGTTCGTGAGCCTCCCCGGAAACGCGGTCAAGAAACGACCGCGGCGCAGGTACGACGAGATCGAGCGGCTCTACCAGTGCAGGTGCGTGGCCCCGCCGTGGCGAGTCTGGGCGCGCGAAGCTGACGGCCCGCGCGCGCGCGGACTTCGCGTTTGTGCTCTTTCCCTGCAGCTGGCCGAACTGCACCAAGGCGTACGGGACGCTGAACCACCTAAACGCGCACGTCACGATGCAGAAGCATGGCCCGAAGCGGAGCCCAGGCGGTGCGTGCGCTTTCCGTCCCCTTTCCGTCTGCCGCAAAAAGCTTATCAGTGCTTACGGAACTTGGCTTCCCGCCCTTCTCCCCGATCAGAATTCAAAGAGCTCCGGAAGCAGTGGCGCCAGACGAAGAAGGAACAGGAGGAGCAGGACCGGCAGGCGGCGGCGGAGCGCGAGGCGCAGATACAGGCCGCGATGCAGGGCATCCCGTCGCTCGGCGTGGGCATGGGTGGCGGCGTGGGCATGGGCGGCATGCCCACGATGGCGTCGATGCTCCCGATGCGCTCCCCGCTCGCGCAGCCAGGCCACCCGGGCCACCAAGCCCACCAGCACGCGCCGGCCCCGTACGGCTTCCAGCCGCGCGAGCTCGAGCACCACCGCGCGAACGTGCACAGGCGGATGAGCCTCGCGGAGCCGTATCCCGACCCGCACTCACACCACGCCATCGGCGCACACTCGTACATGCCCGCGCACGCGCACGCACACGGGTACGGGAGCCCGTCGGGCTACTCGCTCGGCGCGCAGGGCCACGCGCTCGACGCCGGCGCGCGCTACCCGCCCGCGAGCCCCGCGGAGGAGCCGTCCCATGTGCTCCGCTATGGCCAGCAGCAGCCCCAGGAGAGCGAGGAGAGCGTGCAGATGCTCGCGCAACAGTACCGCCAGCCGGGATACGCGGCGCAGCCGCAGGCGGCCACCTGGCAGCAGCAGAGCCAGGGCCACGGGCAGCACGAGCTCCGCCACCACGCGTCGCATCCCCAGCTGGGGATGTCGGCGGGCGCGAACCCCGCGAGGCCCGTGCACCCGTACTACACCGTGCACCCCAACGCGAGCCCCACGCTCTCGACGGGCACGGTGCCCGGCCACCCCATCCTCCCGCCCCTCTCCGCGTCCTCGTCGAGCTTCACGTCCCTCGTGGGGGCGTCGAGCTCGGGCAATGCCGCGTCGGACCTCCCCGCCCTCGCCGCGCACACGTCGCTCGGGCGGAACCACCTCCCGCCGGACAGCACGCTGCTGACGGCGCTGCCAGGGTACGAACCGGACCCGGACTCTGAGGTCGCCAGGATGATGGAGGTGCAACAACGGTACGCCCAGCCCGACGACCAGGACGGCCGCTACCCGCGGGCTGGCTCCGGCGAAGGGTACTTCGACTGAGCGTGTGCGCGCCCCGCTATACCTTCCCGTGTTCTGTGGCCCCATTCTCTGGCGCCGCTTATGTCTGCGGCGGCTGTCGACTCGCTTCGCCGCGACGGAAGGTCCACCGCCCAGGCCGCGAACGGCCCTAACATGGCTCTGGGGCGTCAAGCTGCTCCGAACAAAACAGCTTGCGAGCCAGATCATCATCACCTGTACGCGCTTCCAGAACGTCGGGCTCCCCGTCAGCGCTTCCACCTCCCCGCCCAACCTCGACTTGCCCCCCCCGAACCGACTCACCCGACTTATTGTACATATCCCCATCGCTATGTCGCATCGCTCCTCCGCCAGTGCTATTCATACTAGTCCCGCTATTCCCCTCCTACGCTACGTATTGCGCATCTATTCCTCTGCTCTGGATACCGCCTCCTCGCGCTACGCTTGTTCCTCGGCCGCGCGTGTCGAACGCTGCTTTGACCCGCTCCGCGCCGCGGCCCTTCTTAAGTGTGTTGTGCTTATTCCGCCAAACTACTCCGCATGTTCCGCGCAGGCCCCCATTGGGCTGCGTTGGTGTACTCAATTGTACGTGTACATTTAGTGATCTTATAGTGGTCTCCCCGTTTGTTCGCTTCCTCGTCCTTGACTGTACAGCGCCAGCTTTATAGGCTCGCTTATTCCCCACGTTATGCGCTCGTCGCGCGCACCGCGTACGGTAGGACCTTGTATATAGTGGTCTGCTTGCATTCGGTGTACATGCATTGTAGTTGGTACTCAGTAGATTCATAGTATTGGGCCATTCATTCCGGACTTTGCCCGTCGATGACGCAGACGAATACTGCGGGAATGATGGAAAGTTGGCCACATGAGGGCTTCTCATTCGGGGCGATGTCGCAATGCGTGTTGGCCAGAGCGTACGGAGAACGTCCCCGCTGCCGCGTCTATCCAGATCAGAAAGTTGAATGATGGAAGTCGAGTGCACGATGAGGCAAATGAAGCTGCCTATCAGACAGATGATCACGGCCGAGCGAGCGCGTCCTCTTGACTGGCATGTCCGCATCGTCGCTCACCGGGCCCGAAGCCATGCGTAATGAATCGCCCCAGCTGCCAGACGGCCTGTCAGACATCGGGGCCAAGCAGGTCCCCTGCTGAACACCTGCGATTTCAGCCGGAGTCAACTTCGGCAAAAAGGATTCCCCAGTGTCATGAGGATATCGGGAAGGAGTGAGATAGGCCGGTGAATCTGAGGCGGGACACTCTGGTCCTCGCCTTCCAAGGTTCTGCGTCGTGGCCGGTGCGGAGTTTGCTCTGCTCCGCGCACCAGCAGTTTGTCGTGCCAGTGGCATGGGTTCGTCACTCAATACAAATGTTCTCATGGCGAACTTGAAGATGCAGCGTTGAGACTGAGCTGGCAGGATCTTCATATGTACCATGACAAGCTTCCCGAAGCATCGCACTGCAACTGAGCGCGTCCAGAGAGAAGCCATGGGGAAGAAGCCAGATTGGATAGGCAGATGGGTTTATCCTGCATATGGGCAAGTGTCAGCGGTGAGAGCCTGGAGTGCGATGACGCTCACGAACTGAATTGTGGGGCAACGCGTCGAGGTGCTGCAGGAGTCAGATGACGGTAAGGGCCCTCTGGACTGTCGACAGAACCTTGTGTGGTGAATCTGTCGCGCAGCGCGATACGTTTCGTCGAATTCTGTCGGATTTGTCGCGAACAGACGTGAGAACCCGCGCAGGAGCGGGCGGACCGGTGCGAACATGTCATAATCACAATGCGAGCGGTCGAGAGACACTGAGGCGGTGACGTGACAGAGGTCGATAGAAGTGTGGAACCATGGGCTCGGTCTCTATGAGAGTCGTCGAATGCCACGTTGCATGATCACGCCGCTCATGAGGATGCCGCTTCGGGCGGTTTGGACCCTGCGATTCGGTTTACGAATGCGCGGGCGGGACGCGAATAAGAGTGAATAAGACGCCTGATCAACATTTCCGCTCACAGAAGAGACAATCTTCCGTACGCAAATCTGCTTCTCTCAACTCCGTGAGTACGCAGCGTGCACGGCTCTATGCAATGATTCTGAATGGGTCTCACCTTCGCATAGGCACCGACAGCTGCGGCCGCACATACATTCGCAACCACCAGATTGTGGACTTCCCAAATTGAATTCGAAGGAGTGCCGCCCGGTGTGTTTGCGGCCGGGGAGAGAGAGGTTCTTATCCTCCTTATTGTCTTCTGCAAGATCATGTGTTTCAGCGAAGCGCAGAAGCCTGGCAAGCTTCGTCCTCGCGTCAACCAGCCGTCTGGCTTCCGAGGCCTCGCAGCATGTAGCAGCCCAAATATGGCAACTTGAAAGCACCGAACCACGCGCCTGCCGTCCTTCTCCAATGCTTGCATAATTCACAACTTTGAACGTACGAGGCGCACAACCTTCGCAATGCTGCCCAGCCACAGACACGTTCCTAATAGGGCTCTCTTGCCGCAGTCCGCAGAATATTTGTGTGAGTTGCCCTAGTGAATTTCCGAATGTCAGCCTGAGTAACCCGACCGTCATATGTACGCCGCAGATATGTCAAAACACCACGCCATCCGTACAGTCGGCTGCCTGAAAGATGCCATGTCTCTGTTATTGGTGTACGAGACTCGTGGACCTCTCTGAGACCGCAGCGGCGCCCATGGCGAATTACGCGGCTCCGTAACGCGAAACCTATTCAATCCTCTCGTTTCTTCACATTGCGGAGCAGGCAGCATGTGCGTCGTTCAGCAAGAACCTTCGGGGCCAAATGGCGAAGATCATTAAACAGTTCCGGGCACATTACAGCGGCAGCGAGATCGTTGACGCTGCCGTAGCGGCCTTGCACATAGCCCAGAATTGGTGCCTCTATCATCGGCACCGTTTCTCGGGATTCAGCTGTGCATTCGGTCCTGGTACGCGTGTGTTTCGACGTGCGAGCTTCACATCATGACTGTGACCCGTCGAACTGACTAGATTCAGCTGGAACAACTCGGCTTATCGAGGAGGAACCAGACTCCCTCATTGTGCATTCTTTCTATAGACCTGTTTGCGGGCAGCTTTCCCCCCGTCTCATAACTTCCCCGCTGATCCAGACATTCAACCTAGCGCTGCACACTTTCGACCGAAGCATGGGATCCGAACCGCTGATCTTTTGAACACAGAATACTTCCTGTATGGGCTTTGAGTGCATCCCTAGACACTATATCCATGCGCATCTGCTATATTATGCGGTGAGTCGCATTATTTGAACCATAAACCCATGGATTTGTTATATGGGATGCCACTGGCAGCCTTGCACATCGCTCCCAGCGCCCAAGGACCCATTGCCAATAACCATCAAAGCGCACCAGGCCTGACTCTATACGAATTCGTGGCTGGATGGCGGTGGATGCCGAACGTGTCATGCCAAGTGGCTCTGCCACTGACATCCAGGGACCAAGCAAGGTTCAGCAGTCCACTTATGACTGGCTCATCGATCTCAGCGCAGTCTACTAAACAAATCAAGAAATTCAGATCTAGCGAGTCCCCGTTTGGTCGCTACTCGTCTACTGGCCAGCGCCCTCGGGTTGTAGCCCCATCAACATGAGTCCGAAGCCTCGGACACACTTGTCGCAATAGTCGTCGCTATGCATCTGGCGGACGCAACTTCTCTCATCGCGCGCAGCGGCTCGTCGCTCCGACCGGGTGCGTCACAGGCGTGATGTCGCTATAACGAAAGTCGGTTTCTCCTAGGTTTCTCCCATCTTCCTGCGCCTCCTTGACCCAGGTCCAAGCATCTCGACAATGCCGCAGTGGGGTCAGGGGCGCAGGCACACAGAATCAAATCAAATCACGTTACGTACGGTGATCTCAATTCATATGCTGTCAATGCACACCATTCTGGGGGAGGGGCTCATCAAGATACAGGCCCAACGCTGCTCCTCCTTTGTCTGATGGGATTCTTGTCTCCCCCGACGTCGTACATATGAATACATCAGCTTCTGAATGAGCGCACTGATAGGTCACGTTAGATCTGGCAAAGTCTGTGAAACGCATAACGGCGTAGGATGCTAGCCTTTACTTGTTCGCGAAACATGCCCGTGTTTAAGGTCAGTATTCAGTATCTGGGGCCGATAGCGCGTCAGTGCACTCCAGGTATCATTTCACCAGTGACTCCCTCAGCCTCCTGCCGTCCCAAGCGCATTAACAATTACTTGAGCCTGAGAACCCAACCCGAGTATTGATACAGATGATGATGACACTGTACCAGAACGACGAGCAACTAAGTGAGCTTGTCATCTTGCATGAAATTATAGCGACCGTCCGACTCATCATCATCGAATGAACTTGAACACTGCGACATCGACGCGCCGCCGCGGGAAGGCACGTGACTAGAGCGCGCCGACGCGGTGGCATCGTCGCTGTGGCGGCGAGTGGCATCGCTCATGATTGCCTTGGCCTTATCCTTTGACTTGTTCCACCAACTGGAAGTCGCCCACTTTCAACCTTCCAGCCATATTTATCTTGCGTATCCGTGATTGCTCCTAACATTGATTTGGGCTTCACGAGCTACGATGGAAACCCGATTCAAACATCAACGGAGGCCAAGTATCGTCGCCGCCACGCGAGCGTCCAAGGCTCGCTCGTCGCGCTCGGCTAAAAGCAGCGGTACGCGTGCGGCACGCAAGTCTACTCGAAAACAGGAGCGAGGTAACTGATATGGTACGATCGTTCTTTGACGGCTACTGAAGTATTACTGTAAAAGACTCCGATGCGGAAGAGGCTGCAGTCGAGGAGACGCCACAGCGCGCATTGAAACGGCCCAAGGTTGCTAACGAAGATAACGAAGAGGGTGGCTCGGATACGGCTGTACCAGTTCGCAGCCCTTCACCGCCTAAGCTGCGGAGATCGTCCCGCCATTCTGACGCTGCAAAGACTGCTACGGCCGTCGATGATGATGATGCACCCTCTTCCTCCCAACCTACTAGAAAGCTACGGGCGAGCATTTCACGGAGCGTCTCCGTAGCTGCCAGGGACTCCGGCACTAGTCGTGCCAAGGAAGCGGTGAAAGCACCACAAGCACGTCGGTCCTTGAAGCGCGACAGGCAGACGCTCGAGGAGGAGACCGAGCCCACAAGTCCCCAGCTCGATAAACGCGAGATCGCTATACAAAAGAAGGAGCACGCATTACAACGCAAGGAGGCGCAGCTCGAAGGGAAGATCGCTGTCGCACAAGACAAGGAGCAGGCTGCGCAGAAGCGAGAGAATGCTGTGCAGAAACGCGAGGATGACTGTACGGCACGGGAGGCAAAGCTGGAAGCACGAGAGGTGGAGCTACGGAAGAGGGAGCAAGAGACCCAAGACCGGGCGCTCGTCGTGAACATCAGCCGCAGTGAGGAGGCGATCGGTGAGCTCGAAGCGCGGTGGCAGTGTGCGCTGTATGTCAATTCGCTATCAACCGTTACTACGTACTGACTTGAATACGGACATAGGTGCTTCGATGTCATGTATATTCTTTTACCCATATTCCGAGATGACCTTCTAGCTGATGGTATAAACAGGGCCTGTCCATACAGTCTGAGCCCTGCAGGCTGCGGCCACACCTACTGCGCGATCTGCATCCTGAAGTGGTTCTTCACGAACCTGTGCAATGCCTGTGGAGACTGGTGCTATTCTCTAGAGTGCCCCTTATGTCGAGCCGTCTTGCCCAGGCCTGTGCCACCGACCGCGCGACCGCGGCCGATGTTCGCACTGCCCTTTACGCCAGCTCGAGCGGCAGACGAACGGGTCACCCTCCTTATCGACAGCTTGTGCGGTTCTGTGCCCGAGAGCCCCTCCAAAGCTAGTAACAGCAAACGCAGCAGAGGGAAGGGCAAAAAGAAGCAAGTGGTCCCGGATGCTAGCGCTGGCCCTTCCACTGGTTGGGAACACGGTGGGGCGCTCCGCGCAGAGTGGCAGGAGCGTGACAGGTGCGCGCGCAATTGTCGTTTGGTTCGTCACTCACGCAAATGTGCACTTCAATTTCCCCTTCTGTCCTGTTATTTGTTCTCTCTGGTAGTCGCGGACGAACGGAGATGCGTAACCTGGTCATCAACTGGCCGCATCTGTCAGCGGCTGCGCTCAGGGAAACCAAGACCCGTATCTGTGCATCTACTTGACACTGAGGTAGGTTTCGGTCCGGGGTCGTCTATCTCTTTCGGTTCATCATGTGTTCTGTTCTATGCATTCTGTCTAATGTCTACTCGCCCCCGAAGCTCGGATCACACATCTTACTTCATTAGTGATGCTCTGTATACCACTTAGATATGATAGCACCGATGTCGTCATAACACAGCATAGCTGTTTCGACAGAATTTCAACATGAAATAGTGATGCCGCCAGCGACAGCGCACCGTACAATATTGCAAGCAGTTCTTCCATGATGGATGTCAAAGGTAGAAGCACCGCTCTTTGAGCCCGCGCATTCCAAGTATATCCTGGTAGTAACACGTGAATGAGCTGTGCATAGCATCGTATGCGGTAGCACCTACCCAATCGACAGCAGTAATCCAAAGGTCGGAGACCGAGTCCATCTTGCCAAGCACAGCGGCACCCTTCCAAGCAAGTACACGAGGGTCAACATCCTTGGGGGGAGGGATTATCTGGACCTTCTCCATATTGGGTACGAGTGGCGTGGCAATGGCCTGCAATCTATAGACGTGCGCACATGAGCCCCGGGATCCGTGTCACAGAAGGCGAGCCTACCTGCTCTCCAGCGCATGTGCCATGCCTGGGACGAGCGCCGTCCCGCCAATTACCAAGACGGCCTGCAGATACTTGCGTATCTTCTCGTCCCCACCCGCAGCCCGCGCACTGTTGAATATCGCGACGTCCAATGGGAGCTTGCTCGCCTCGAAACACACGTCGATGGTGTACCCTCCAGGGTAGATGTGTGGCTGCTGCGGAAGAAGCATCTGCGTCACCTGGTCAGCTGGCACGGTGGGAGGTGCCGGCTTGTCCTCCATCGCGTCGACGTCGATGACTTCGACCGGGGCGTCTGAGGTCTCGGTTGCGGGTGCAGTTGAGGCAGCGGGGAGGGTCACCGTCGGAGTTTCCTCCTTCATGGTGACATCGCCCGTCTCGGTCGCCGACGGCGGTACGGACTCCGTAGGATCGCCTTCTGTTTTGGCTCCGGAGGAGCTTGCCGCCAGAGATTCCACTGTATTCACGGATGTCTGGGGAGGTGCACTTTCTCCAGCGGGCTGAGGTGCGACCACGAAGGCAGGCTGTTGACCAAGCCCCGGTGTCTGAGACCCAGACTGAGGAAGACCCTGGACCTGTTCGAAGATGATCGGGTGGGGCATTGCTGCCGGAAGTAGGTGCTGCGTCGAGATCACCATGGCTTGTGTCTATTGGCACGCAAATGCGCTGAGTGACGAGAGCACATATGCATAAATATTGCTTACGAAGTGGTCCGACAGCTGTTCTACGATGTCTTCCGTAACGTCTGGATGAGCAATTGGTCGCATGCCCGCGCGTTTCTGGTCGAATTCGATCACACGAGGCTCAAAGAGACACTGCGAGTGGGGTGTATTGAGTCGATGACCGTCACTAGAATGTGATTGCTTACCATCGGGGCGAGAATAATCTCATCATACGCACGAAGGCCATACTTCTGTGTCGGCTGACTTGGTCTACGGACCACGAAGTCGTACAGATTTAGAGCGACATCGCCCTGGCTAGCGTTCAATTGAATGGAATCTCAGGAACCAACACTGCTCTCACCTCTGCGAGAGTGCACAATCGCGCCTTGAGGTCTTCGAGGACGCTCCAATCGTAAGAGCGGACTAGGTCCAGTTCTTTGTAGGGAAAATTGATTCTCTGTAACAACACGTGCAAAAATTCAGTTATGTCATCCCCTCCCATGTTCAGCAACATCCTGCGAAAGCCTGAGTAATGTGGAGATAACACGTTGGCTGAGCCTGACCTGGTGTCAGCGAGGACAACTCCGTCGTCCACGCAAGCAATGCTGGTCTTCGTGGCACCCATGTCGACGACGCATGCATTCGATATGCCTGCACCATACGTAGCTGCGAGTGATTCCTAGCAGCTTCGGATGAGACTTTGCCTGTCCATGGCAAGGAAGTCATCAGACTTACTTGTTGGACGGCTAATTGCTTGAACCCCATGGTCATGAGAAACAGCCTGGCCATGTCTTCGACGTAGAATCGATCGTAGAAGTCCGGAATCACGAGAAGAACAGAGTATTCCTGAGCAATCGTCGGCATATAATATCGACGTTACGAATCGGGGTCTGACCTTGTATGATTTGGGGTCAATATTCAGTCTGTCCTGGAGGGTGCTTTGGATGATGGTTTCTATGTCGCTCAGAATCAAGGCATTCGAGAGATAGTCCCGTGTGTTGAATTTTCCGCTGTAGACCGGCCACCTAATAGCATAGCCTTGGGCTACAGGATCTGCGACTCGCAGAGCCTATTGATGAATGGATGTATGAGAGTTGACCTTGTGAGTGTCAATAACAAGTGCTCACCTGATCGCCGACGAGATATGGCTTTGCGTCATCTTGAACCCATTCAACGCGAAATGGGTCGTTCGCTTCAGGTATTTTTTCTGGCACGAATTGTTCATTGAATGTCGAAGCAATGTTCGCCGCATTGGGAGTGACACGTAATTTGTAAAAGCGCATACGGTCACGGAGAGAGATGGTAATGGCCGCAACTTTCATGTCGAACTATGTCATTCGGTTAAGCCATCGGAACAAGACGCGAAGCGATACTAATAAACATACCGGATCATCTGAGTTGAGAGGAACGGCATACTCGTCACCGGTTGGGGCTGTCACCGAAGCGGTGCGTATGCTATCATTCCTGGGCCTCGAAATGCCTTCGACATAACGGAGTTCAGGTACAGGAGGCTTGTGCTTCCGAGCTATAACATTCGGTACCGTAACGGGGGTCACATCGGAAGCCCTCCCGATGCGCAGGAAGCGGGAGCCTGGATGTATAACAATGACCTTTGATCCGCGTCGAGCCTAAAGAATAGTCACAGTCCTGTCTTTACATAGAGTTGCGTGGACCATCCTACCTCTCCCATTGACGGACCGGGCTCCTCTTGGACTATTCTATTTCTCCCAGCAGCAGTTGCGCGGACGGCGTTGCGATACCAATGAGTCTGAGTGTCTGATCTCAAATAAGTTGATCCCATATGCTTGGGATTTGGTCTAAAATATACCACACCGAGCTTAATTCACGATACAAGCACTCATCGAGAAACCGACTAACGGTAGAGGAACATGAAAAGCAGTGAAGCGCATGGCGTTCTCGTCGCGCTTCGCGTTGGGTATACCGCGCGGCATATCGTTGGCGACCGAGGGTTAGACGATACTCAAGTTAAGTCGTAGACGGGCCGTTGGCGGACTTGCCAGTGGTTCGTGGCGCGGACGTTCGCACGCGTAAGTAGTGGAGGGATGCAACCCAACAGTCCGTGTATGGCCCACTGAGCTTCGTACACCTTGGTGAAGAGAATCACCTTCCCTCAAACTAGATTTGCCCGACAGTTACCAGGATTGTGAGGATTTCCGAGTTTTGCAGCGTCGAGGTTTGGAAGGAGCGTCAGTGGCTCAACCGCTTATGTAAGTGAGTCTCTGTACCGCAATCACCGCATCAACTTGTTCAGACTCCGGAAATACATAGAACAATCAGGTTGGTGGAGAACTATGACGGAGCACTTTCGGAGTCCAAAATATTACTATTACATGCAAATTCATCCATGCATCTACGACGCGAAGATTCAACTTTTCCGGGATGTGTTTGGCCCCCAAATATGGCCATTAAAGGTTCTCCACAGGCTCCTAGAACCAGCCGTCCCAGTGTTCTCGCTCGCAGTGTCGATAGTGCATTACAGGCTGAATCCGAGAAATGATATTAAATGCTGAAAAGTTTGTACTTACTAAATATGGTAATTTTGAGCGAGGAACAGCGCGAGGAGAACACTGTAGGACGGCTGG
>KV429059.1:0-98258 GCA_001632345.1 Daedalea quercina L-15889 | reverse complement strand
TTTTCAGCATTTAATATCATTTCTCGGATTCAGCCTGTAATGCACTATCGACACTGCGAGCGAGAACACTGGGACGGCTGGTTCTAGGAGCCTGGGTTCTCCACCGCTTCCATTGTTCAAACGTTCATAGGACATTCGGGGTTGATACAAACTGTTTTGCCCGTGGTGGATCGGGTCTGTGGTTTCTGAGCCCGACCTTGATAGCTTAATGTCTTTTGACTAGTCACAAGTACAGCTCAACAGTAACAAGAGCCCAAAATGTTTTTATTACCAGAAATTTAGCGGTATGGTGGTCTAGAGGTATGATTGGTTTTCAGGGTTTTATCGTTTGGAGGAGGTCCTGGGTGCAATTTCCGGCCAAGCCCTGAATGTACTGTAGTCCATGGTGATTTTGTTAATTTGTTCAAGCTGAATGCCAGAGATGTCCCACGCACAAGCTCAAGGCCGCAAGACCTAACATTTGTAGCATACATCTGATACGTCTAAGTCACTGTACGCAGTCACTCTCCTGCAGGTCCCACACTCGGCCCTTCGCCGCGCCCTCTCGCAGACCCTTGTCGTGTCCCTCGAGTCATAGCATGGCCAAGTCGTCCACGGTGTCCCCGTCCGAACGGAAGCATGACTGGAAAAGCACCTGGTGCTTCCGGGAAATCCTGGGGCCCGCGATCTGGCTCGTTCACAGGAAATGCACCCGTCGTGTCAACCTGACTCTCTTCGGTGACGACGGCATCTTCCTGTTCACCTGCGGCATCAGGCTGTGGGGCCAATTCAGACCCAGTGATTGGTTATACACGATTCAATGGCGAAGCCTTACCTCCAGGTCTATTACCAACGCGCCCATGTGCCAGCCTGCTGCTGCTGCAGCAAAGCAATACCGCTCCCTCCGCCTCTTCTCCCCATGGTCGAACCTGACCTCCGTAGGCGCCGTCACGTCTGGAGGCGGGAGCCGCAGGATGCCCCACCGCGTCGCGGCTGCCCGCAACTGGTTCTCCTCGACGAATCCTCCCGGCTGCCCGAGCGGGATCCTCGTAGGATCCCCCAGACCGAGCGCACCTTTGGAATATGCTCCCCAGGTGAGGAGCTTGCCATCTGCAGTTAGCGCACCGTAGTGGTAGTCGCCTAAGACGACTGAGATCACGTTACGGTTTTGTAATGCAGGGTGTATGATAGGTGAGATCTGCGAGTGGACGTGGGATACATTCAATGGCGCGGGGCCAAGGTCAGGAACTTTGCCCATAATCACGACGGAACGATCACCCATGGAGTATGCAACGAATGTTCGGAACTGAGCGGAGATCTAACAGCAGCTGCATGTTCAACGGAGATCGTGACAGTAAGGGTCTGCACGCACATGAGTAATGAACATGGTCTCGGGAGGTTCTGGGCGTGTTTGTCCTTCGGGAGGTGTGCTGGTGAGCGTCTCGTGTTCTCTGATCTTCTCGACCTCACTAAAGTCGGGCAGCTTGGGAGAAACTCTAGTCAACATTGTGAAAAGTGGTGGCGAGGCCGCACTCACGTATTCCCAACGGCTACGTCTCTGCTGGTTCTCTCCCCCGAGTAGGCTGTATATGAGGACATGCCCTTTGTTGGTCAATCCGACTATCGTATTGTTCATACCGGCTATCTTGATGAGCTTCGTATCACCCTCTACTGTAACGCCGGTCCCTCGCAGCTCCGGCAGAGTGGTTTTCGGGATGACAGGCAGCCTCACAGGGTCGACACCCTGCATGGTCCATATGTAACATGGGATGACACTAGATTCTTGATCTGTTGGCAATGCTCGAGTGGGGAGCGTGACGCTTTGCTGGTCGAATTCCTCCGTCTTCGCGGCAATGACATCCGCCATACCACCGGAGAAAGGCCAGAACACCAGGACATCGCCGGATTCGGTGAGGATCGCTGAGAATGACCAACCACTCGTGATCTGCGTAGGAGTCGTCTCCGGGGAAGACTTGTCTAGGAGATGGCTAGACAGTATGAATGGTCGGCCCCATGAAGTGCACGTCCAAACGTGTGAGCTGACATCGAGCGCTGCGCAATGTGATCGCCCGCAACTGGACAAAACAATGAAGCGCAGTCCCAGAGGAAGAGGATAGGCGACTGACCTGATGCTCCGCATCTTCACGGGAAGGTTTAGTAGCATAGGTCCTTCCGTCCTCTTCGATGGTATGGAGTAACCTTCGCTGCGCAGGGCAGCGCTCGTCCCGTCGAGTGCTCCTATGCATCTCTTGTCAGGCAAGGTAGGCACCTGGGTAGGTCAATTTTACTCACCCCACACAAAGATGCGGCCACGTGAGTCGAGTGCATGAAACGACCTGAACACGGTCGATAAATACGTAGCTTGATCTTTCAAGCGCTCTCACCATCCTCCAGCGATAAGGCCGACAATCCGCGCGCTGCCTGGGATGCGCAACTGTACAGGGAAGGGTACGCCGTCGCGCATAACCGACGGGGGAAGCTGGTTTTCGTTCAACCCCAGCCTACCTTGGCTTCTCTCACTAAATAATGCCGTGAGTGACGGAGGCGTAGGGATTCATGGCGAAAATACCCCCAGACAAAGACGCGCGGATGAGAGAAGCGGCGATAGAGGAACTTCCATCCATTCTTTCGTGCGGTTTCAGAGCCTGAAAAGTTGTAATCTTCTTCGATCTTCCTATGCCAAAACGTCTCGTCCGAGGACAACTGGGCGAAGTGGCGATTCACGCATCCGAAATGGAGTAGATCAGGAACAGGTAGTAGTGGCAGGATGTTATCAAGGAAGAGTTCCACTGGCAGATCAGTGAGTGCGGGCATAGTCGTGATTTTGGGTAGGTCGGATATCTCGTAGGTGTCGTCGAACGTGGTAGTTGTCCAAGGCGTTCGGTGCACGGCGCGCTCCCGAACACGGGGTCTTGACTTAATCCGATCTTGAGCTTTGCGGCGGCGTCCGTAATCATGAACGCACTATGTCATAGCACGTGCAACATCTCAGATTCAGATCTGCGTAGGTCGATACTTCCTTCCGCCCCACACGACTTGCCTCGTGGGTTAGTACTTTCGGAGAAACGAGGTGGATTCAAATCCTGTATTTGAAAAGAACGATCGTCCCGATTGCCTTGATTCCGGGGGCAAGCGTTTGTGCTTATAAAGACCTCAAGAAAGAATAGACGAACGATTGCAGTGTCCTGTGGTACGAATATACATGATTCATAGCGTAGTAACAGCACGATGAGGCAGAGAGAAAAACTAGAGATACATATCAAAATATTCTCTATGCGATCACCAGAAAGCACACCTACAATCAGAGTTCAATGAACGTGAGTAATCAGACATCAAAATTATGAACGAACCATCCTGAGAAACACTGGCACAGATTTTCAAGTGAAGTAGCCTGAATGATGAGCTTGTCGACTTGAGCTGCGACAGAGAGCGGGATGTCGGGGTTGAAATCGCGACCTGATAAAATAGCTGAGGTAGATTCAAGATGGACAAGCAGTCCGGCTGACCTGTGAGTTTGTGTTGCACACGATTGTACACGAAAAGGGCCCGTTCATTGCGAATCTCTTGATGCTCTGTCACACAATGTAAGTCTCTGTTTGGGAATGAGCAAACTATCACGCACCATTGAAGATATCGTTCTCATCCGCCTTCAGCTTCCGAATCGGACCCTGAGGATACGCTGAGGTACGTGCCGTCTCACGGGCAGGGTCTATGCAAACTTCAGTCAGAGTATTGTCCATTGTGATGTAGTAGCGTGCGTACCCTCTGGTCGTCGGCCCTCGACCGGATCAGCCTGCATCAACCTCCAGTTGATGAGGGGATCGTACACGAAGGCCTCAAGCACTGCCATGAGAGATTCCTTGTTGTCTCGAAGCACCTTCATGCTTATCTCGCACGTATTCCTGAAGCTACCCTCGATACCGCTAACCTCCATAGCGTGGGTGAGCATCCGGGTTAATCGGAACGGAATCTTCTCCGGGAATTTCTCTCGGTGCATCGCCACCTCGAAGCAGTCACCGAAGTCGATGTGCACGACCTTTCCTGTGTGCCGCTCAAGCAGAAGATTGGATGGATGTCGATCACCTAGCCCGAGGATGTGGCCGACCATGCTGTTCACCGCGAGCGAGCGGGTGTAGGTAGCACGACGCTCGAGCCAGTGCTCGGAGCTCGCGCTCTTGAGCCATAGTACGCGGTAGAGATCCTGACCAGTAGTATTTTCGAGGGCATACTCGAAGACTTCAATCTTCTGCAGGAGGATCAGGTTTTCGTAGTCAGGCGCCATCTACATGAAGGAAGGTGTCAGCACGTGCCGAGAACACGTTGATAATGCACTCGCGTTAAGTATCAAACGATACTCGATGTTCAGCAGGATCTTGCGAGACTCCCGGTAATCTTTCACCAAGACGTGCAGGGTGTCACTGTCCTGCACCCATCCCAACAGACCAGCGTTTGGTGCGAGCGGAATGACAGGGAATCGCTGGATGTGCAGATGCCTCTTGAAGCAGTCAGTGTCGATAGACAGCAAGTTATTGACGAGGCTAAACAGCTGCATGACACGTTCGTCTTGGCGCAGGTCCTCGTGCCCTAGGATGGCCATGAGTCGCAGTGAAGTCTAGATAGATAGTGCATACCCTTCAGAGCATACTGGTGGTCCTTGCCATCACTGCCTCGAAGCGACAGGCGACGGGGCCGTTGTTTGGACTGGATGACAACCAACTTCGTGGCAAAGCTGACGATTGTGACGACTGGCCGCCCTGCCTGATATGTACCCGGTACTGCTAGCTGCAGATCTCGGGCCTTGAGCAGCTGAGGCGATACAATTTGCAGGTCGAGGGTCGTCAAGTTCTGGAGCTGTTTCTCAATCTTCTTGAATACCTGTGGGGAGACATCAGCGTTGCGCAGCTATTAAGAGTTGCCCGCCTACCGAGTAGTAGATCTCCCAAGCCCGATCGAGATCCCTCTGTTCGCCGAAGACGCGCCAACGTCTACATGCTTCACGAGCGTCTTGGAGGTCGCGGCCAAAGACTTGGTGGAATGATGTCTCGCGCGCAGTTTGAGGTCCCTGGATGTAATCTGAACCAAGGCTCGGGTCAAGGGGCGTTTGAACTCACGTCTTCGATCATCTTGTGCAATGGCTCCAGGTACACAATCATACCCTCCGGATCCTTGTTCGTGAAGTATAGCCTGGACGCCTCTTCGAGACCTTCGTGCCACATCTCGTGCCAAAGAATAGCCACTCGAATGAGCTCGTGGCTAACAATATTCGCCTATGCACGTATAAGTTTCGGCAGAGAAAATGATGAAGAGCACATACCTGCTTGACGATCTCCTCGCTGTGCTCCCTCATGTGGGCCATGATGGACTCTGCGGCATTCTTTCGTGTCGTGCTAGAGGACTTGGATGCCACAGTCAGCGGATACACCAGGGCCTGTGGATGGTGCTTCCCGACTTCAGTGAGGAGTCGGTTGATGTTCCGGCGAATGTTCGCACTAGGCGTTTGGATACGAGCGATAATCTGCCAAACAATGAGATAGACTGAAGGAGACGAGGTACCTATGCTCGCCTGAGGAATGACTTCCAACCATGTGTCCACCTCAACGGTGACAAAACCCGAGCTCATTGCGTGGCTCACATCATCGTGGTCTCCATACTTGAACCAGAGCGTGAGCAGTCGCAGAGTATCCTGGAGGGTGTTCTCATTCCGGAGGTTGATAGAAGTGAAGAAGCCTATCAATACAGAATAAGGCGACGGCCAACAGGACGCGTTCCACGATGACGCACCCTTGATGGCTTGTGTAATGTGCAACGCCAGGTTCTCAGGCGGGACATCTGATGCCTTGTTCTCTGTCTGACTCTCCAGGTACCCGACGACATCGAAGTGAGCGAGAGCCCAAGTATGCTGTGCCTTGTACCATGTCGGGTCGTAATGAGTAGCCAGGTAGTAGGAGTGTAGGATATCCTTGATGCTGCGCTAGAGGAAGATCAGGCCAGTGAGATATTAGCCAAGGAACGCTACGTACAGAGCCCCAATCATCCCTCTGAGCCACCTGCCATTCGCCCAGTTTCAGATAGCACCGCGCAAGCAACCTAGAGATCTCATCCATCTTCTCATTTGGTCTTTGCCTAGCAGGATCTGGTGGATGACCGCCGGAACCATTTTGTAGACCCTTTTCTAGATTAGTACAGAACGTGCGCAGGTAGCTCAGACTTTCTTCTCGAGCGCCCGTCGCCCAGATATACTTGAGTTGGGCATACACAACGGCATTTGGCGCCTTCGTTTGTTCACGATACGGCTGTTGAATATCAGATATGAGAATGAACGATGTGTAAAATGTACCAACCCTGTCCGAGGACAGTAGAGAGTTAATGGTCTTTTCCGCGAGTACCATGCGATCAGATTTTCGGCAGAGGTTTGCGAACTTGATCCACATGACAGGGTCTTCGTCCGGGGTGAGCACTAAAGCCCTGACCTGCAAGATCCGTTGCCAGACCTCGACATCAGGCTGGCAGCCTTGCAGACTGCATAGACACGTGAGTGATACATACTGCCTGAGAGCTCTATTTCGAACGAACCGTTTCATCCACGTTCTCCTCATGGACGCCTGACGCTCCGGTTGGTCTGCATATTGCTTGTACTGTATGATCTCTTCTAACTCCGATAGCATTTGCGCCCGCACCATGGTGCTAGGTTTCCCATCAGCAAGAAGCCATGACAGATCGCGACATCTTACTTGTAAGAGCGACCGTAGCCCTCGCCGACAAGCGACATAAGCTCGGGATCCAACTGATCACGCGCCTTCGCGATTTGCTGCATGGCTTTGGGGAACTGGTTCTGGTGCACGGAAAGGATAGCACGATAGAATGGTCTGTCGCCCGAATCCGGCCTCATTGTCGCGATATAATCTTCCATAGCATCCCAGTCGTTCAGAGACCAAGCAGCAGCAGCAGCCATCGGAGCGATCTCCCTACGGTCTTCATGTGTTGCCTTTGCCCAGTTCTCTTCGACCTGCTCTGCAAGTTCCTTCCATTCGCCGAGTGCATGCAAACATCGCATCCTGCCTATAGCAACGTCAAGGTTGTCTGGATCCTCGTGCGATTTCTTCTCGTAAGTGGTGAGAGCCTCCGTCCAGCGCCCAAGTCGCTCGTACCATTCTTCATGCTTGCTCACGTCGTATTGTTCCCGGGCTATTAGGAGAGTGCCCCATGCAGCATCATGTTGCTGAAGCTTCGAGTTGATGCTGAGTAGAGCCTCGATAATCGTAGGAGATGTCTCGGTGAAGAACTCGAGCTCCTTGTAATGCAACGCCTTGGCATATGCATGGAACTTCATGGCATACTCTCCAAGTGTCCGATTCTCAATAGGAAGGGCCTTCTCTTCGTGCTCCATGAACTCTGCAAGGTTCAGAAGGCGATGTACAATGTCTGCGGGGGCAATAGGTGACGTGATAGCGCACTCGATGGAGCGTACCAAATCCTCCTGTAGACCACATAGGATCAGCGAATTGAACGTTGGTCGTGGACGAGGCGTTACCTGATACTGATCATAGAGCTCTCCCCAACAGGAGAGGAAGGCTGCGTTGAACAACTCCTTTGCAAGAGGAGGATGAACATCGACCAGGCTCATGCATGCACGTAGAGCGTGGGAAGGCGATTCCTTCATGAACTCCACCGTTATCCGATGCATCCATTCGTTCCAGTCATCCTTCGCGGCGATCTGCGAAACATCCCAAGCCTGCTTGAGATGCTGCTGGTTCACTGTCATTTTCGTCGCCTCTGCAGGCGCAGTGAACTCGACCGCTTTGGTACTGTCCCTATATTACGAAAGTTCAGTACGCGTCTCACGCGATGAGTCAAAGAAAGAGACCAACGATGGTTCCAGTATCCCCGCCTCTTGTGGAAGCCTGTCACCACTAAGAAGTTTGGAGATCAGATTCTCGTAGCGAGGATGTGATATACGGTGACGGATAAGACACTGTAGATATGCATGGTCAATGAAGCACGACGCCGACCATGCTATAGTGTACCTTGTTCACGGTGGGCACGAACACAGCAAAGTCGGATCCAAGTTGTGTCACCAGCGAGCAGAGTGTCTCCATCACAGTGTTCCGCAATTCGGCATTAGAAAGAACACGGACCAGAGGATGAATGATGCGGGACGCGTGGTCAGAGAAGTTGACCTTCCTCGATAGCCCTTCAATCGTCTGTATTGCTCTTTTCCGTAATGATGTAGACGCATCGGGCCGCTCGTAAGTCCTCACGATGATCGGGATGACAAGTTGGAGATATTCTTCAGTGTTGGACCCAAAGGTAAGGAAGGCGTCGAAGATCTTCGTCTGCGTGCTCATGGTCTTCTCGCTGAGCTCGCCGTCAAACACTCTGAGCAGTAAAGGTAATATCGAGGGCAGGAACGGCCTGAATTCCGCATCAAGCGCCTTCCCAAGTGCTTCGATGAGAGACACCAGAGGCAGATGCAATGAAGCGTTCTCCCAAAGATCTGTAATCAAAGCAAAGATATCGGGCATATAATTACGGACGTGCTGCTTGATGATCCCGACAAGGATGGCCAGTTGTTCCAAGTGGAAGATCTGAATCCGAGCGACTGATGTTCGCGCAACCGTAGCAAACGCTGGGATGATCTACACCAATGTCGACATGTCAACGTTCACCACAGAGAGCAAGTCATTTTGTTCAACCGACCTGAGGCAAGAAGGTGGCGCATTTCAAGCCTTGCGTCTTGAATATCGACATGATGGCTTCGATGACTTTGTGATGCCGGTCAGCAGACTGCTGGTCCTTCAAGATGTCTAGAAGCGCATTGATAGCAACTGTCTGGTAATAGTCATCCGTTCCTGTGCTGATGCCTGTGTAGTTCCTCGTCACAGCATTCACGAGATTGGAATTAGCCAGCTCTGATGCTGCAGCCTCTTCGTCGGGTTTGATCTGCGAATATATCAGTATGTGGACAGTCGGAACACTCTACGTTCTTACTTTGCGCCTGTATGGGTCTAGAGCACCTAGTATGCCCAGTACTTTGATGATCTCTCTCCTGACAGCCTGCTTCGACTCTGTTCTGAGGATCCTACTGAGGATTTGCAGGAGTTGTGGGTAGTCGACGAGGGGCGACACGACGTAACCAGTACTCGAGCAGACTTGGCCCAACGTGTGCAAGGCTGCGTCGCGCTTCGGAAGAGAGGCATCAGCGAGCCTCGACATGATTACTTGCATCAGCTCAGGAACGTGAGGTAGGACTTCCTCGCCCCCGACGCGCGTAAGTTCTCCTAGACACATGAGGATGTTCGCAGCCACGGTTGGGTTAGGGTCATTCGCTTTGGGTAAGAGCACTCTCAGCATTGGAATTGCGTAGGGTTTGATGAGACGGTTCGTGGCAGCGACTAAAAGAGTCAGGAGCCTTGTGCACTCTTCTCTCCCGCGACTTTTGCAATACCGTTAGACCAAGCGAACTGAGAAGTGTGTACAACACTCACGAAACAGTGGAATATTCAAGCTCAGTGAGCAATTGTATCAGAGTCTTTCTGAGCGAAGGCATCACATAGGCAGGGTTGTGCATCGCAAGGCGGCCTATCAAGCCCACAGCAGTGACGCGGTTCTCGAATACTTCATCGTTGACAGCAATAAACAGCGCGCGAACGTTCTCCGCCTGTGCAAGGTGCTTGTCGAACCGCTCGTGGAGGGAGGAAAGTACGGTCTGCCTGATGGTGGGATCTATCCGCAGACACCTGAGCGACCAATGCGATCATCGAGCAAGGAGTCGCGCACCTTGGTCAGCGATTCCAACAGTGAGCAGCTTGTCGATGACGTCGCTAATGATCTCAATCGAGTGATTGCTCGCTTGGTATACAATAGGATCCCGCACGAAGAGACGACAGCAAGTCTCCGCTGCTGCACGCCGTACCTCTGGATTGTCCTCGCCCAGGTAGGGTAAAACGCAATCACGCACGAATTCATTTAACGTATGACCTAGGGGACATAAGACACGACAGTCTTCCTGGAGTACTGTCAATGTACGTACCAGTGAAGTCGAAGTCTCGCAGGGTGACCAGCGCGAGCGTGATAAGTTCGGGAGTCTTCTGGACGGATGCACCCTAGAGAACGATCAGACGTTGTATGCCTTAAGAGCATGCCCATACTGACATCGATGGTAATGACGTCCTTGGATCCTGACTCAGTTCGAAGAATAGACGCAGGAGCACCAAGCGGTTTGTAGTGCTGCCCGCTAAGGAGCATTGAGAGAAGATCCAGAAGACGATCTACAAAGCACGTCAGCTTGTCCCAATGGCTGCGTCATGGCACAAACGACAGTACCTTGGATAGTCTTGAGCAGAGGCGGGATATGGGTGGCGATGGCGGTGAGAGCCTGTCTCAATGGCTCGCTCAATCCACAGTTGAACATGAGGTCTAGTTGGTCATGAAGGAGCTTCGTGAGGTTCGGTCCAACCGCAGACGCGAGCATGCCAACGCATTGAAAGATGGGCTCCTCTGATGGTGCGTTCTTTCTTCTGCGAGCGTGCATGAGACATACACAGAGCACTCCACTAGAAAAACAAGGTACACACCCTCGCGACTGCAGGCCTTGTTTGATGTGGTACATGATAGATTCGAGAAACGGTTTCATTTCACTGCCCATCGCGCTAGCTACATGCCCAATAGCGATGAAAGCTTTCGAGACGTGAATCGTGTGCTTGGCAAGTTACAAAGAATGATAACGTACCAACTGAACGCTCATTGGGCTTATCAAGTTGAGTGAGCAGATGTGCCATCGCTTGGTGCAAATGGTGCTCCGAAAACGTCTGAGGGTCATACACGGCAAGGGTTGGGATGAGAGTAATGACCATCTTGCGGACAAGGGCATCTCGGTGGGTCTTGAAGGACAAAATCAAGGCGGCGGCGTCCATGAAGTTCTCTTTCATAAACTGTGTAATCGAGAGGGCTCAGTAGGTACATGAGGTAGAATACGGTGTAGGGAGACATGCTGACCATGCCTCCGTGCAAGAGTAGCTCCCTGTACGTCAAAAGCGAACCGTGGATAATCTCCGGTTGAGCCGCTTTGAGGCCCATCTGAGCATCCTGCAAGATCCGCACCAAGAATGGACTTCGCGCCTGCCGCTCTCGTATTGTTATGATCTCCAGACAAGCCGCAAGCAGCTCCGCTGCACTCTCTCGAACAATGACACGAGTGTCTCGCAGAGGTACCAGGATCTTTTCGAAGACGAGCCCGATATAAGAATGAAAGAAAGTGGGACTGTTACGGGCGAGTTCCTTCAAGATGAGTACACCAGCATATCTTCCGGCTTCTTGTTTCTCAGCTTGAAGCAACCTAATAGCTGCCTGAACCTCGTAGTCCAACCAGCTGTCGCCAAAGGTGGATCCGCCTACAGCAGCGATGTGCCCAAGAGTCTTGGAAGCGGCAAGCATAACATTGATGTCAGGGTTGGGGAGCAGAGTCTTGACATAGTTGTAGAAGCGGTACAGATTACGCTGAGCTTCAAGCGCACCCTCTCCCTCGGCATTGAGGAGGTAGTCTGTTCCAATCGGTAAAGGCCGCAAGTGCAAAGCAAGGTGTACTCACCAATAGCCAGAATACCGCCAAGTTTCTCTACGTTACTCTGGCTATGAACCAAATCAAACAGCCGCCTATTGATCGTCTCCTCCCATAGTTTCGCTGAGGCATCCGACGACGCGTCTTGAGCAGAGTTAGACACCTACAAGTGATGAATACGTGCTCAACGGGTTTAGCAACGTACAGTAATACTCACATAGCGTTGGAGGTCAAGGGCAGATTGTAGTCTGACTTCGTGACCCTTGTTCCGCAGGCCTTGAAAAATCTGGTCCAGCACATCGACCTGAACACCACTGGTGGAAGCCATGAGCGAGAGTCCACCCTACCGCGTTCCGGTAGCCAAGCAAGAGGTGAAGAACTCAGCCCGAGCGAGCCGTTAGTAGCCACCGGTTACTTGAGTACTTATTAGTGGTTACGCACAGGAAGGGCGCTAAGCCAATCCGGATCTTGAAAGTTGAATGCACGTGGCAGGGATATCTCGTCTAGAGTGTATATAGTACAGCTGATAGGCTCTCCTACTTCAATTTCGTTGTGGCCTGGTGGTCTAGTAGTATGATTCCTTCTTAGGGTATTTACCATCTGGAGGAGGTCCCGGGTTCAATTCCCGGCCAGGCCCTTTCAGTTCGTTTCCTTTTTAACGGCGAGTCCGGCTTCTATTACAACCTCTAGCACAAGGACCCATAACCTACGTACGTATCGATTGGCACACATAGGCACGTTTCATGCAATAAAATTGCAACAAGTATGCATTAAGCGAAGACCGAGTAGGGACAATTCTCCAAGCATACAGTCTCATGATACATGGTGCATGCACAGCTACGAATGTGGAGCCGTCGGACTCACGAGAAGAACTTTTCGTAGTACTGCAAGAATAACCAAGTTGCGCCGAGGCCGACGATGAGTACCAACAAGAATGCGCCGAAGACGTAAAGCAGGATGGCCTTGAACTCATCCTTGCCATCGCCGAGAGGCTTCCTCTGTGTACCATTCGCCTTCCCGTTTGCTTGCGCCGCGGCAAGGCGTGTTTGCCACGCACGCTCCTGATCCCGCTTCTCCGCTGCTTCCGCGACCTGGCTGCGCGCATCGGACGTGTCGAACGTCTGTTGCCGGGTGCCGCCCGCAGACGCTGAGACGCTGACGAAGGACGGGTAGTGTTGCTCGCACCACTGCTCGATCTATGATAAAACAGTGAATTACTGACCATACGCAGTCCGCGAAAACCGGTCATTTACCTTGCCACAAGCAACAGAGATTTGCAGAAAGCTCGGATCCTCAGACACAGCCTTGCTGTGGATCTTGCGCGCGTAGTCCCGGAAAATGTAGGCGACGTCACGGGGATTCGTCGAGCGCATGATGAGCTATGATATTGTCAGAGATATTCTCTATCTCCAGGTACAAATAACGCACAGAGGCTGCTTCTGCTTTGCGGATCTTGATGTTCCGCTGGAACATCTCGTAGTTCATGAAGCACAAGCACAGCGTCGCTATGGCCATCGTCTGCGGGATTGCACAGAAGTTGAACACGCTCTGCGTCTTCAGCAGCCTGAGGTAGTCCAATGAATCGACAGCGTGACCCAGGACGTCAACAACCATCGCACTCTGGACCCACAGCGCCTGCTGCTCGTTGCCGGGCTGGTACATCTGCGCCATCTCCGTGAATGCTGGCCTTCCGACCGCCTTGCCATAGATCTCCCGACCCCAGATCTCGCGAGGCCAGAAGAACCGCCGGTCCTCAACGTCCTCGCGATAGTCACGAATGATGTTCGTCTTCTGCAGCATGAGACCCATGGAATTGGCAAGCTCGAGTTGTTCACCAAACCAAGGCGCTTCCTTGCCTGACGCGGAGAATAGACGTGTCATGCCCTCTCCTACGAGCCCCGCGACGTAGTGGCAGTACAAGTCGTAGTCGGATATCTTCTCCACATATACCTCGCCCGTCGCCGCAGCGCGATGCGCGTAATCCGCCATGCCTGTTTCCATCTTCACTGTGATGTCCAGGATGACGTCGCGGTATCTGAGAGCTGTCAGAAGGCGCCCGGAGCATGGGGTAAGACGCGTACTTCTCGTCAAGGACGAGCAACTCATCGCTGACAACGTCGTATTCAACGAGTAGCTGGCGATCCTTCTCGTCCGGTCCACTCTCATTGAATGTCCAACCAGGCGTGACGGTGAGTTCGTGGAACCGACGGAGAAGAGACTGCTTCTTCTCGTCCGGGAGGGTCATGTCGTCTTCAATCGTGTCCAGCCCCCGCAGAACGAGGTAGAATAGGCATGTCTAAACATAACATCAGTTATGATACGGAGAAAGCACGCGGACATGAGACCAGGAACTGGGTGTGCCGGGGACGCGTTTTCAAGATCACTTAACAAATCGTTTGCAGCGACCATCCACACGCGTCCCACATCGACATACAGGTAATGCATAAAACATCTTAGGAGGAGGAACATGGACCGAGCAGAATGACGGGACTATCCTCTGAGAAGAGCTACTCACAATCCTGGCTAAGTCGCCCTCCAGCTCCTTGATGACCCCCGAAAAGCTCCTACTCGTCATATCCAAAAAATCCCAACATCTCCGCATGGACTTGCGGTCCCATCCCGAGAACTTCCATTCGCTGGGAGCGGAGATATCTCTATTTGCTTCGTGCCATATCTTGTACTGCAGCAGCGTCCGGAACTCCAAGGGGTGTGTGAGGAGCAAGACGAGCATGGAAAGGACACTCATTTTTGAGACGGTCGAGCAAGGATTAGGGAGCGAGGATGGGTATGGAACGGGAGGGGAAGGAGGGCAGGGCGCAGAGCAGAGACTCAGAGTAGCGGGAGGGTGGTACGATGCACGTAAGTATATGCGAAATCGAGCGGCTGCGTGCGTGACAGGGGCGATTGGCCGGCCGGCTTCAATTCACAGCGGCGTAACTTGTTCCTCGCTTCCTCCGCACCGACGACATAGCTGCCTGGATTGACGGTCCGCAGGCAAGGGTAGGTCGGTGCGAGACGCCTCACCTGCCTCGCTATCGTCGCATCATCTGAGCTGACCAATGGCTGCGTCTCCTTAGGCTCTACTTCGGCCTGATCCTTCCGGATGGACGCCGCTGTCACACCACCACTGCGTCTGCAAGTAGTCCGCTCTGAAGGTATCTCCTCATCCTCTGCTCGGGCACGCTTGCAGAACTTCCTGGTCAATCACGACGACCGGCGGCGACTCGCATCCCACGGAGGCGATTCGACCATAGCGGCACAGCTGCAGAAATTGACAGACGCATTGCGTGAGGAGCGCGATGTATGTAAGAAATTCGCAGAGCAGTAGTTGAGCTGGTGCGTCACCCTATCATTTGTTCGTGCGTACAAGTCTCCAACGAACAGTTGCAGGGCCACTATTCTGCTTCGGACATGATGCTTGGCAGGGGGCTCGAGAGCAGCCAGCATTCAATCGTTATTATCACCGTTACACACAGAAGACAGGAATAACATTATCGTACCATGCGAGCTAGCCTCAATCGGTGAATTCGTCAGATATCTGACAAGCAGCTATGAACGGTCGGGTCATGCGTACCGCAATGACAAGGCTTTCTGATGACACCGGGTCTGGGCATCGTTATTAGACCTGTCAGCGTCCATATCGGAACGTTCAAAACAAATTATTACACGTCCAAATCATACTTTAGCAGTAATCAGTCGCCGCACTCGTACGACATCACTTCCTCCGCTTGGTCGCTGCACCGACGTCAGACAAAACACGCACATAATTGAAACGGCGGCATCACCTGCAGAGCTGGATTTGGCTGCCGAAGCCTTCCTTTTCTGCCCGGTCTTGGTAGTAGGCTCCATGTCCTCTTCTTCCGTCTCAATCTCGGCCTTCCTTGATGCTTTACTCTTTGCGCGAGTCAAGGCAGCCTTCGTTGCTTCAGGGCCGATGGGAGCACCTGGGCTTTCTTCGCATTCAGGGCAGAACCACTCTCCGTCAGGGACCTCATTCAGCGGAGGGTCCAAGCATTTCGTGTGGTACGGGTGATCGCACTAGAACGTTCTCGGTCAGGATGTCTCAGCAACGTCGACAGACGACTCACTTTATCGCACGCGAGCAGAGGCGTGTCATCGTCGACTGTATTACAAGCAATGCACTGGTCGGGAGACTCGAGGTCAACAGGGTGTCTGGGAAGGTCCGACATCTTCTCATTCGGCTTTGCTAGGAAGAATGTCGTGTTCTGACTCCCTGCAATCCTAAAATGGTCATTCAGGTCAACATACGAGAATCAGACAGAGCATGAAGCTCACTGGAAGACCTCAATGCCGATTAAAGGTTGGTGCCGCGTTGGTTTCGTTGCGCTTTTACCCTCATTCGGTCCTAGGCCGAGTTCGCCTGCAGTGGCCAAGGTCAGTAGAGTAACAGGATTATAGTTACGGCACGGTCAAGACTTGCCGTTCGAAGCACCCTGGCCGAAGGCGATGGTCATAATGCTGTCATCCTCGTCAGGAGCCAGAGCCCAGTGTGTCACGCCTCCACATGCAGCATGTACTACTTTACATCCCCTGGTGTAACGAACACATCAGACGAGGCGTTGCGAAACTGTTGAGAACGACGCACATTATATCCTGAATGTAGCGGAAGGTAGAGTAGGGCTGGCCGGAGGACCCTAACGGACGCCTGTGAGACTGCTGACCTACAAGAACGTCGGAGGGTACTCACCATCTCCCGTGTTTTTCCACTGCGTGGCATCAGCATTAATGCGATTCACTGGAAAATGACAAACGGAGGACGAACCTTGCCAGCCATCCAATACATCCCTTGCTTGTCGATGACAACGGAGTTCGACGGTCCTGCTACCACTTGAGCCCCCCTCGTGTTGTCATTCGATCCAGCGAACTGGAACGACGTCAAACTACGCTTGAAAAGAACTCGCAGGCGGTAGGGAGGCGCACCTGAGGTACTGGTTTCGGTATGAGGACATCTTGCTGATTTCCCAGGCCGAGACGGCAGTAGCCATTGTAACCCCATACATACACTACCCTGAAGCGGAGCTTAGCGCAGGGCTCGGGCCATACAAACTAAGAGACGTACCCTTCAGAATCTAGGGCTATGCTGTGTTGTTGTCCACACGCAATCTGCGTTATTTTCTTGCCTTCAAGGCCCTTGACGAGGACTGATAGCTCGTCAGCAAGAGGTCGGACACTGCCAATGATTAGAGCTCACTCGGTTCTGACTCGACGTCAAAGGCTGTTTTACCCGCGGAGACGATGTGTTCTCCAGTCCTCCCGTTGCCTAGTTGGCCATGTTCACCACTTCCGAGAGCAAAGACTATCAGATGAAGCACGCTTCAGTAAGGATGCACTCCTCGTCAACGTAGTAGCTGACCCTTGCCGCTGGCTGTGAGAAGGATCGAGAATGTAATCCCAGCAGCCGCCTTCATTACGCTCTCCTTTACACCACCGTGCCTCGGACCTTGGACCAATTTGAAGGCGGGAATCTCTGGACATGGAGGATGGCCGCACTACGCCATTTTCGGAGCATTAACGCTCATCACCTGGCCAAAAGACTATATCTCACCTGCCCGAGCTGGTTCGCACCCGCGGTCCACAGCTGTCCGCCGCTTCCCACAAGTAGAGTATGGCTTCTCCCGCACGCGGCGTAGACGAAACGTGTTCCTTTGGGCGCCCCGAGTTCTCGCGCAGTGAGGTGCATTGGCGCGTTCTCTGAAATGGCTTCGACACTCGCGACGCCCAATGCGCTGCGGTCGTTCCGCCCGAACAGCCAGGCGGCGCCGTCGGCGTCAAGCGCGACGACCTGACAACCCGCACAAGAAGTATGGACGGAGGTTATCTTGACATTGTTCAGAGAACGCAGTATGTGAGGTTCAAGGAGGTCCGGGCCACTATACAATTCAATCACGCGTTCAGCGCCCTCTCAAAAAATGGTTTGAAGTCCAACAACATACATATTCGTGGTCGTGGGTTCTTGCGCTTTCTTGCTTCCACCGCGATCTTTGCGGCCCAACCGGGGCCTACAAAGACATGATCATGGTAAGTGTTCAAGCGAGAGTGCTGTGGCTGAACGCGACGCGACGCGTCGAGGTCGACCGCGTCGGCGTCGTGACCCCGTCGACTCACCAGTCTGTCCCACCGCACAACAATACTGCCGTTTGCACATCTCAATACCAGAATACCACCTGAACTATGAAATAATACCTCGTCCCCATTGTGGCTCAGTGTTAGCACTGGTGCTGGCAGACTCAACGGGAGGAGAGGAGGCACTCATGTTGGGAAGTTGAGACGAGGTGATCCGTGTAACGTCCGGCCCAGGCGGACCAAAATGTCAACGAGAGGTCTGCCGTAAGCAACTGGGTTCCGAACAGACTTCACCAAACTACTGGGCGACCACTGCGGCCGATACAGGCCTGCAAGTCGTTCAGGCCTATAGCCTTGTACTGTACATTCGAGTTCGACAAATTCATTGCCGCGTGCAGTACCGCCGTCTACTGTTATGTGGTGGTAAGAGACAACTTGAATCATTCCTCATAACCTTGATTCTCACCCTTTCAAAACATTGACGCTGGTCAGGAAGAGTCTCTGAAGGAGCAACTACGTGATTACAGTAGAAGAGTACAAGTAAATAGTTATCGATTGTCCTCCAGCATCACCTCTGCATCTTAGACCTCACTGTTGAGAATCGAACACTGAAGCATCGTGATTCGTCAGGTTATCCGCCGTGAAGCCTGAGTACGACCGCTGTAGGCAGCGGAAGGCATTGCGCCACTTCGACCAAGACGTCCCTTGCCCGCCGTGGCAGTTGTCATTGATATTGGCAGCGGTCATGGGCGATGAACGCCTTAGTCTTCAACTTGCCATAAGCCGACATGGTTATGCCATCGGAAAAGACGTGCCTTGCAAGGACTACGGTGGTAATCACTATCGCAGAGGGGATCAGACACGTACATGCATAGGACCGAGTAGCGAATGAACCGGCGACGCACCTCCTATACGAAACCTTCTTTCCTGGTCGCCGGGTCCGAAGAGAGGACACTGACATGCTTATGGAAACTACGGCAATACGGCTGGACGTGTGTCCCGTAAAACCAGAAAGCAGTACGAGCAGCGAGATAGCTCTTTTGGACGCCTATACTTAAACGACCTCGACAGGGATCATTTATGCTCATCATGTCAACGAATACCCCGGAAGCACTGCCCTATGCGCTCGGACAACAACCTGGGCGGACCCGCAGGCTCCTTCGACGGCACAGGCCCGGAGGCTCCCGCACGCGTATGTCGTTGATGACAATAACGGCATTGGCTCAGTACCGCACTTGATGAGTCTCCTCTGAGTTGCTTTATCATATCCGCAGGTAAGGGAATACACGGTCCACCGTCTATTTTCGGGTTCAGAGAAGCGCACTTGACGTTTGTGCGGAGAACGGCACGCAAGGATGAGAGTTGAAAGCAAGGTTATGGGCGCCTAAGCGATGTTGATGCACGTCGGAGAAGAAACGCTTGCTGCCCGCCATGCCCACCGTTTCTCAGACACCGCTCACCTCCCAGCCCGGCTGCTGTGTGCTGTCCCCTCCGCTCTATGCCCGTTCTTCCATAAAGCCCTCGCACTCTCCAGCAAGACGACCCAACAGACAACTAGCGTTGGCTGGTGCGCCACGCCTTCCCACTCTGTGGACCCGTCGCGCTCGTCAGTCTACCTCGCTGGCGTGGCCATAGCTATGGCGAAAGGTATCTGTGCCATTATTCCGAGCAACATTCTGAATCCTGCCTTCAACGAACCCATCCCGCCGTATGCGTATGCATGGAATCCCACTATACAGCGACCTACACATCTGCCAGAGGATTACGACGAGCGCATCGCGGCCGAGTACATATTCTTTATTCCTGCGGGCCCAGAGGAGACCGCGGATGGCTTAACCCAGTCCGGAGTGTATGTGGTCGCGAAGAAGTGCGACCACTGCGACCGGCTTAGGAAGGCCTGTACGCGTGCACGTCCTACATGCCAGATGTGCCAAGCAGGGAGGCATGACTGTAAAACGTCGGATCCTGGCTACGTGCATCTCTCGGGACCCAAGGGAACTCGACCGAGTCGCGCCAAGGGTGGCGTGCCAGGTCAACCCGCTCAGCACAGCCATGGGAAGCGAAAGACGACAGCACGCGCGCAGACAGAGGGAGTACCGGATACAAGGTCTTCTCATCCAAGGCTGCGCACTCTGAGGTTGCGCTCTGCGACTGCGTCTCGCGAATCATTGCCACCTCCGGACTCCCGCTCCCCTTCACCAACGTTCTCAGAAGGGCTCCCAAAACGAGCGAAAACGGCGCCACACGGGAGCGGGAACGAGAGCAGTCGGAATGGCAGCCCTAATCCGAAGCCACGGGAAGCTAGAGTCAGCAAGAAGCGGAAAGCCAAGCCTGTTGACTCTCAACCAGCTTCCGCAGGTCCATCGCGGCCGAAGAAGAGTAAGGTTGAGTCTAGCGCATCTAGGGGGAGGAGGGCCTCGAGTACCCGGAAAAGGAAGCAGACCACCGGTCGCGTTTCGTCCGTAACAGACAAAGGTGAGGTCCTCTCTTAGTAACCAAGCGCTGCGCTGACCTGCGAATCTTTATTCCTCCCAAGAAGATAATGCGAGACCTTCCTGGGTCATCGTGAAGCCTACGATGCCATCGGCAGACTTGGCTCTACTCGAGCCACATGTGCCACCGCGAATATGGGCAAGTGTAAGTGACATCGCACGTATTTCAGTCTGTATATTCATATGATTCCTCCGCAGAGCAAGGAGGAACTACTGAACGTTGTTCCAGCGCTCAAGAATGAGGTAAACGGAGTCGTCTGGGGCAACGTCGAGGCGCCTGTCTTGTTCCTCCAAGGCGGAATATGGCCTGGGGATGGGTGGGATGGTCACACAGCCATAGAATTCACTATGTGCGTATACTCATTCACAGTCAGACTACTTACGGCGGCACGGTAGATAACTGATCGATTCACAGGGTCAGAAGACGTCTCCAACACCGTCCCTCCCCTCAACAGTTCTCACGAATTGACTCAGCGACAGCTTTCAGCACTGAAGATTATGAGTCACTGGAGCACTGTACCCCATTCCCCGTGGTGTCTGTCTCTGGTCCAGAATTACCAGATCATTCGCAACCCTATGCTCTTCACCCCTCGGCACAACTGGAAGGACTATCACCATCGCCCGACTCACCCTCTATAGGCCCGAGGGGGCCCTCCGCTCCATACCCGATCCCGTATTCGGTGCCGTCACCAGGCTCTGAGGTTGTTGACCCGACCAACTTGTCTGCATCCCCCCATCTAGTCCCGTTATCGCTGTTGTGTGAAGCCTCGTCTATGGCTGAAAGTCTCCCTACGGCAGCCGAGCCTGCTCAAGATCTTGGCGGCCAAGAAAGGACCTTAATCCATGGATCGCCTGTAGGCCAGGCGGCGCTCGATTCATCTCAAGCTCCTCGCAGCCGTTCGTCCAGTGTGAGCTCGGGAATGAGCTATGACGAGATCAGGGACTTGTCTGGTATGCCATGCTTCCATTATGCTCATCACCAATTAACAGCATGTCTGGATAGGATCTTCATATGCGACGACCTTGACCTCTGTGTATAGCTGGGAGTCTAAATATCTCAGCCCCTCCCCAGCCGATACCCGGTTCAGAACGAGCAGCGTGCGGGATGAGCCTGAAGGAGGAGATAATGCCGAGCCTTCAGAGGACCCCAAGCCTAACCTGTTTCATTTCCATTCTGCGCGCTTCACCCGTCCACTTGCACCGTCGTCGTTCCCAAACAGCCACCTCCCTCATATCAGCCATCGAAGCAGCGGATCTCCTGCCTTCTTCACGACGAATGCTGAGATGACTCACCCAGGATCAGCCCTGCATCACCAGTGGCAGACGTCCAGTTCCCATGCTATCCCTCCCGAGTTCGCTGCGCTGCAAGAACAACACCGGATCAGCCTCCCAGCAGCCGTGGTCTTGTGCAGAAATTCCAGTCTTTGGACTTTCGATCTCCCACTAAAATACGGTTGCATCTTCCTTGGATACTTCAACATTACATGGATGGATCTGTCACATATCGACTCCGACTCTGTGCAGTGTCGTATGCGGCTGGAATGGACCCCAGGCGGGGATAGCGCGGACCCAACCATCGAGCCGCCGCTAACGCCGTGGTGGGTTGAGCCTGACGGATCTTCGACGAATGGAGTCGATTCCGAGATCGTCTTGCACCCTTACTCCTTCCTCCCGCTCCATATACTCGCGGTGTCTGCCTTCTCGAAGAGGGACCGCGAGATCGGCGTGTCGGAAGCCACATCCGTCGACGGTTGGCACTGCCAGCAATGTGGAAAGCTGAATGTTCAGCGGAACCTACGCCTACAGCGATGCAGCGACTGCGCAGTCAGTGCTTCGTACCCTGCTTGATATACCCTAATTGATGTATGCTCGTTGTTATGTGCAGAGAGAGAACGGTCTCCCTCCTATACGAGTTGATTGTGTGCGGAATCCACATCTGATGGCGCCCAGCAGCTGGCCATGGGACAAGACCAATGGGAATGTTGTGTCGACTTGCAAGAGGTTGTCTGATGGGTCGTGTACCCAGACGTACACGATAGACCGTAGAGCCATTGTCAAACATATATATACATGCAATCGACCAGAGGTACAACGCGAGTCGTCCAGACTTTTCAAAGAAATCCAGCGAGACACGGAGCTGGTACAACGCAAAGCGAGCGGGTGGCTGATTGCAGGTGCGATGCCCCAAACTTACGTGTATTGCGCCTCGTGGCTAATGCGCTCCCTGTCAGGAACATACTACATCACCGCATTCGGTGACGGGATTATGTACGAGAACCCTTGCACCCCGTGGTCAGCTACTCCGACGTCTGTTTCCGAGGCGCGGGACTTGTTCCAGGAGCGATGCCGCAGTGCTGGTGATTGGCCGTCGTTTGTCATAGACAAATTGACAGTGGTGGCCTGGATGGATTCGGGTTCAAGGAAGGTGTGTCAGTGATGTCTACGCATGTATGGAAGATGTGACGAGGGATATGTACTTTGGCAGGGCTGCCTCTTACCTGCGAAGGGAACACGCATTGCCATGTACTGCCTGGGAGCGGATGTCGAATTATCCATCTCCCTGAAGCCGTTCTCCGGCGACGAGAAGATAGAGGACGTCGCGATGATCAAGCCCGACTTGGACACTTTGAGTTCTTCAGATGGAGAAATGGGCGACGGAGAGCCGCGGAATCCAAACGGCAGCGAACGCATCAAGGAAGAGGATGTCGTGACACAGCTAAACCATGACATGATGGCCATGGATGACACGAAGCCTTCGCGACCGCCGCGCAGTACCGTTACTAACGGCTCTAGCGCACGCTCACAAAAGAAAGATGCTGCGAAGGAGCCTTTGTTCGTCACCCTCGTGCATGGCGACATGTTGCTCCTTGAGAACGATGATTTCGAGGTGCGTTGTACTATTGTTCGACCAGGTATACGGCCTCACGCGAAGGATACTAGTATACCCTGAAACGGACTGGTATGAGCATTGGTGCGCCCACCTCTCTTGGTTCTCATCATGTTTGCTGACCGTCTGCCATATAGTACTATTTGGCACAGACGCCGAGCATAGGGGGGTCCATAGTCTGAACCGTATGTAATCCCATTCTACATCTAAGCTATTGCTATTTTACATGTCGCTGTCGCTGCTGTGCTACTCTCATCTATGCTATTGCTCTGATCCCCCATGGACCATCGACATCCGAATGTACATAGTCACAAATGATATCCTCTGATTGGGAAATGGTGGTGCCAGGTGAGCAAAAACAGGCAAACAGAATATCAAACATCCTAGTATGCATGACCACTACAGCGCCATGGGGTCGCACTATAGCCGCAAATGATCAGCCGTCGAGGTGTGCCAACAAGGGCTCATAGCCCGTTGGATAGTGATCGTCGTGCTTCACATTCACAACGCCCACACACCGCCTGAGCCTGGGACAAATCTCCTCGAAGAGCGGCTTCCCTGCCTGCGAGATGATTTCGATGGATAGTAAGGGATAGCCGTGCAGAGCGCGTTTCTCGACGGAATCTACCAGTCCACGCAAGATCGTCAGTGGACCGTCGAGGTGAGTGAGTTTGAGGTCCGTCATCTCCGGGCATATGGGCAGTTGCACAGGGCCGTCCGTGCTTTCGGCTTCGGGCGTACAAGAGAGCGCGCTGAACAGCTCCAACACCATCGAATTGCGGACGTCGAGTGCCAAGGTCCTGACGGTCGGCACTGGCGCGAGGATCTGCAGCCACTGAGCCTCTCGCAGCCTGAAAGAATTTGCAACGATGCTGAGGTGTTTGAGGGCGGGGAGCGAGATCGCGGAGAAGCCAGCTGTGTCAAGGATGTCTGGCAGACCGCCCGCCTCGTACCACTCCCACTCCATTTGGAGCTTGTTGTCTGGGGTGCGCAGCACGATGTGTGCTGACCATTCGAGAGCGCCGATGAGCTCAAGGATGATGCTCTCCTGAGCAGTGGCTATGGCGCCTAGGGAAGGGCAGTCGCGCGCGAGGGTCAGTGGGATGTTCTGGTGGCCGAAGAACTTCAAATCGACTGCGGTCGTTTTGGGAAATGTGAGGTAGCGCAAGACGGCTACGATGTCATGCGCGACCAAGGAGCTGAGCGAGAACTCTTGAAGGAAAGGTAGATGGACTGCCTCCGGCTGGGGATCGCCACTGCTGGACATCCCTCCCAACACAGCTGCACTGTCCATGGCACCAAGCAGACCAAGCTTGAGGACGCGTAGTTTTGGACAATCCTTGAGCGTAAGGAGCAGCCTACCGAGGGATGGGGTAAACTGGTCCTTGAGGACCATGGTATCCATGTCGCGGTAGGGAATCCATCTAAGGAGTATCCCGGAAAGCTCAATGTCGCGAAGGGACGGCAAGTCGCGCGAGAACATGGACGGCCCGTGGAGCTGAACGGGTGCATGCAGGGAGAGGCGACGGAGGAGCGGCGCAGGCTTACGAAAAAATGAGAGCAGGGCGGTGACATCTTCGCTCCGGAGCTCTGCGACGTGAAACTCGGCGAGACGGTGGCTCTGGTCGACAAGAACGATGCCTTTCCGCCCCCACGACGAATCTGGCTTTACGATGTACGCGGAGCCCGTGTACTTCACGAACAAGGGCCTGTCCTGGGAACGCTCGATGAAAGCCTCCAGCTGTTCCACGCTCGAGTGCAGGGTGATCGAAAGATAACACCATAGTCGGGGCGAGGCCAGCGCAAACCGACGCCAATACCTACAGACAAGGGATATGGCAAGGCAAGGTATGTCATCCCAGGAAAGAGTAGCCGTCGTGCCGCGGTTGTCCCATGCTTCGCCTGCCACCAGCAGGAATATGTGGTGCAGGATCTCGTCCGGAACAATAGCAATGGGCGGCGGATCTTGGTCGCTGGGAGCAGATGCATCACTGGAGGAACGCCGCGGTTCTATAGTGGGCATGGAGTGAAACTGTTTAGTTGCCCACACGTTTGTCAATCCAGTGCTGTACAGGCGCCGAATAACAATAACAAGACGTACAGTGCTTGCGCTGTTTCGCATTAATGCGTCCAATCAAAGCCTGTGTCCACCAGAGCGAAACATATATCGCTGCGATATCCGCGTCTGTCTGCAAGTACCAGAATAATGGGCAACACTCGCAAGGTTCGAAAAGGCCGAGCGTAAGTAGATGACAATTGGTGGGAAATGGTCACCTCGAGAGTCGGTCGACATTGCTCGTCGACGAACGTCTCCGGTCGCTCGACGTGACTCTTGGAGAGTAGGGATGACGCGCATGACCACGTGACACGCGTCGCTCATAGAGAAGCGTCTGATCATGAAATGTTTGGTTCGTCTCCAACACCCACATTGACAGCAACTTGTCTGTACGACTGCACTCACAACCCAACCCACGGCCACCAACGACGCCCTGTACCAGAGTCTTTTTGGGCATCTTGAGAACCATGTCTCGTCCTGCTGTCAAAACATCTCTCTCGTCTCAACTTGTGGCCACCAACATTCTCGACTGGCTGAAGCCTCCCCGCGGCGAGGCTCTTGCCAGACTGCGGACCAACAGCCTCGGTCTTTTGACCCTTACCGTCCTGACGAACCTTCTGCCGCTTCCACCACCTTGGACAGCCGTCTCTACCATCCGTAAAAACGCACCAGTTGGCACGTTTTACTACGCCTTTTGTGCAGTCGGTGCGTGGTCTACGTGACTGGCGGCCCATACATTAACAATGCCTCTCCGCAGAGGTTCTAGCTCTGGCTGTGCTGGGACTGAACATCCTCCAAGCATCATATGCTCTGCGGTATCCGCGCACACAACCACCGGGCCCGCCACCACCGCCGTCTCCGAAGGTGAACCATGCATCCCCACGCAAATGGCATTTGAACAACATCACACCTAACGTATGTACATTGCAAATGATACTTTGTTCTGCATGTATATCATGAATGTCTTCGCTTTTCAGCCGAGCCCACAACGTCAGAAGTCATTCACCTACGCGCCCTCTCCAGCATCAACACCTTCGCGAACATTGAGCTACAGCATTCCCCCGTCTGCAACCCCGGCATATGATTCATCATTTGCCTCATCTGTCGGTTCTGTTCCTGGTTCTCCTGCCTCGCCACTTGCGGCATACAGAGGTAGACACACTGTCGCAGCAGGTCGTGAGTGTACTCGTCATGGTATCCGTTGGTCGTTTACTCAGATCTCTGGCGTACACTGCAGGCGCATTTGATGGTTCGCTTTTGAGCCGCTTAGCGCGAGACGATGACGAAGAAGACGAAGAAGAAGATTGAAGTGCCTACCATTAGTTACTTCTTGTATGACAACCACGACGCCTCGGGCACGATGCCTGCTTGGCAATGGCACGACTCTGGAGACGTTGTACCGTGTCCCCTGTTCGCAATATTTTGCACATGCAGGTTCATAGGGAATATATTCGCGTGTGGGGCTCTGTTCTGGACGAGTGGCATTCGACACTCATTCCATCACTATTGTCAGCTATCAAACCGGTCCTCCTGGCCCGACACCAAGCCGCCGAAGTAACATGTCAGTGCTTTCAGCTTCGAGCCCATCCACTCCTCTTCCACCTCGACCATCTCACTCGCAACCTTTTCCTTGCTTTTACTCTGTTGCCTCTGCGCCGGGAAGTATTCCTCGCTGTTGTCTCGTTCATCAATAACCAGCGCGGAGATTTCCTCTAGGTTGACATTCCGTGGCAAGAAGTAGGCCACGTTCCGTGTGATCCCTCGTGCGATCTTGAATAGCTCCTTACCGTGCACCGGTTTAATCGCGGATAGGCTGAAATCTGGTGGTGCTTGTGCACCGTTGGCTCCAGTGGTGCCTTTGCCTTCTCCGTTTGGGGCATCAGGTTGATCTGTGAGGTACGAAGGACCACCCCATGGCGGGCTGAGGAAGACAACGTCGATTTTCCGCATCGGCTCTGAGGCTGCTACCGCGTCTGCGTCTGTGTGATTGGTTCTGGAGCGTGATTCTTGCAACAACTTCAAAGACCGGGCAAACGAGAAGAAGTCCGCTAAAATGAACTCGATCCGATCGGCCACTCCGTAGATTGTAGCATTGTGTCGCGCCAGAGCGAGGCGCACGGGCGAAATGTCCAGCGCGATCACTGTAAAAAACGGGGCGCAGTCAGTTTTAGTTGATCGGAACTACAACGAGTGGACGGTAAGGATGTCGGAGGACACTACGAGAGGAAAGATTGAACGTACCGCGCTCACATGTCTTCGCGAAGGCGATCGCGTTCCCGCCAACACCGCAGAACGCATCGAGGACGACGTCGCACCGGCACCGCTCAGCAATCTGGTCCGCTATGCGTTCGGGCGTGACGCTATACCAGCCCTCCTCGTCGAGCAGGCAACCGGAGGAGTAGCGCGAGAAGTAGCGTTCGCGCTGAGAGAAGTCTGCGCAGAGGAGGGTCAGCACCGTCTGTGCACCGATAAGTGAACGCTCAGCCGAAGGGTTGGGCGTAGCGGACATGGATGATGCGCGTACATTTTTGCAGATGCGAAGGGACCTGCGAGGTGTGTTGGTAGAAAGGGACCAACCCCGTCGCGTCGTACTGCTCCTTCTCGGACCCAAGGAGACCGACCTTTCGCTTCTTCGCTGGTCGGGAGGCAGTATCGATGCCGTGATCAACAACCTGTGAGATACGACGCCGAGCCCCAGATGAAGGCTCTCCTGGAGCTGAAAGTAATGCACCGTTGGAGGTGGCTTCATAGCTGGTACCGTTTTTACGCGGAAGGGGCGTTGACGGTGTTGAGGATGTATTCGAAATCGAAGAGCCAGTAGCAAACGCCTCTGTCACGAAGCGGGCAAGACCAGACAGGTTTGCATTTTTCTTGCCCATGGCCGCCACTATAGAGATCTGCGCCCGCTAAGTAGCAAGTCGTTTCGAAAGACGGAGGGCTTGAATGAAGCGCCGTAAGCACGATAAATAAGTTTTAAGTATCACAAAAGTTCCCACAGATCTATCGGCGCGGACTCGACTGCCTCGACCACACCGTTCTCTCCGGCTCACAAGGTTTCGGTCAATTTGCTGCGCACATTGCTTGACATCCGGAGTCATACCTGCTCCAGCACGTTAGCAGGGCCCACTCAGCCGGTCAAGCGTTACTTGTTATCGCGGATGCCGGACCTTATGGAGGAAATTATCACCAAACGGTTACATGTTTCTGGTTTTACGCCTGCCATAACAAAGGATGATCTTGCCAGGCGCTTTGGCACCTTTGGGACTGTGAAGGCCATGGATGGCTTTGGTCTAGTGGATGCTGTCGGACAACCGCGCAAGTTCGGATATGTTACGCTGGAGACGACTAAGAAGAATCTGGGTCGATGTGAGTCTCTGTAATACTTCGCTGCCGTGCTAGTTTGTCCTACAGTAGATTACTTGAACTGATGTCTAGGTCTCAATCTCCTCAGTGGGGTAACATGGAAGGGCGCACAACTTCGCATAGGGGAGGCGAAACCCGATTTTCGCGAGAGGTGCGTGTTCGACGTCGTATAGCTTGTCTCTCTTGTCTTACAGCCAGAGAAGAATAGCGCAGGAACACGAAGCCATGAAGCGCGCTGCGTCAGATACGGGTGACGATCGCCCAAAAAAGCGACGCCGCCTTGCTCGAGGTGTAAAAGGTGTCCACGCCGCCGACATGTCCCTAGTCACTCCCGAGAATGCCGCGAGCCGTCCTGGCTGGCGTATCACCGCGCTCGGTCGTATCATTCGTCCAATACGCATGCGTCCAGACCATCCTCTGCCTGACCCACAAGACTCTGGTGTCACTAAAGCGAAAGGGAAGATAGCCCAGACGGCGGGTGGGAAGAAAAAGAAGCGGGTTAAGCCCCCGCTTACGAGGGCGAGGAGGCGGACGATTGATCCCACGAATTGGGACTCACAGCACTTGAAGGGCATGTTCCTGGAGAATGTCGTTGTTGCGGATGTTCCTAAGAATGTGCTGACCGTAATGGACAGAGAAGACACACCGGGCGAAATCGAAGGCGCGTCGTCGTCGGAAAGCGATGAATCTGATGACAGCGACGCACGTAGCGCGAAAGAATATAGCGACAAGACACCGCGACGTACATCCCCAGCCCCTCCTGCCCTAGTCCTTACTGTGCCAACCCGCGCTATATACCAAGATACTACCGCGAGAGACCTAAGAGAAGAGACTCACAAGTCACTGGGCTTGTTGCAGGCGTTATTCGGCGACAAGGGTGCCGACGATTGGGGTGACAAGGAAAGCGTAGGGTCAACAACCGAGGACGATCATCGCTCACCGCAGGACGTGGCTGCTGTCATTGAGGATGTCGCAGTTCAGGAACTGAATGAAGAGGTAGATGAGGAGGACGCAGAAGATGACGCTATGGGTACTGCGTCAGATCATCCTTCACCCACAGTCGCCAGCCAGGCAAGTGCACCTGTCCAAGTCACCAAACTCAAAGATCTGTTCGCGCCTAGAGAGGAAGATGGTGCGTTCCTTGAGCGGTGATTCAGAGGCGTCCTCAATCTGACCGGCCCGATTATCTAGCTGGTTTTTCCTTACTAGGACACCTTGACCTCGACCTAGAACTAGACGAGGAAGTCGACCTACACTTGCCCAGTAGAACGCAATCTCAGCCTGAACCCGCGGTTCTCCCGCCATCAACTGCACTCCCTTCACTACCCTCGTTTGACCCGAAGGCGCCGCTTTTCTTCCCTCTGCCTCCGGCAGAACGGAATCGAGGCCGCCTGCACAACGTGCTCGATCCGACCAATTGGCAGACATGGTTCTATCGAACGGACTCTGAAGAAGATATACGGAAACGGTGGGAAGAGGTGAAGGGCGAACTGACGGCTGGGTGGAAGAGACGACATCGCGAAGCAGTGAAGAGCAGGCGACGGAGGGGTGGTGGACCTGGAGATGCAGAGCTCTGACTTGCTTGACCGTCCACTTCCTTTTTTGCGAATTTTATCGTCCTGTAATTGCCATCCATTTCTCTACCCTCGTGTTGTCCATCTCTTCGAGCTCTGTTTCTTCAGCTTCCTACGGTCGTCATCGGTCGCCTCCCCGCTGGAGGCCCAGACATCTTCATTCATCAGCTTATTGATCATTTTCATGTCTCCCTTCTTCACGTACTCGCCATAGGGACACAGATGGGAGAAGAGAAGGGACATACGATCCTTCCTAACATGTTATCTTCGCGATTTGTCTCTCCAAGCGACCGTGAATTTCTTTGTAAGTACTGAATTCGTTTTCACATCTCACCGGCACCTGTTGCGTGTTGTACTTGAGCTCATTTTGCCTGCGGCATGTCCCGGGTACAGTACGGAAAAGCTTCCGACTGTCCCGGTCCGAGCCTCAGCATGACGTCGGCGCTCTCGTCACTGCGCGTCTGCCTCGAGGACCGAGGTCTCAGGTGCTACTCTGGTTGCTTGTGACCCTCTGTGTATGCGTGCCACTGACGCGCGGACCAGCGTACTTGCTAAGTCTTCGTCCGTATCCCATCACTACGGCAATGAGTGCACACGGCTCTCGGCACTGGGGACTGGGCAGGTCGTTGCTGTACCTTGCCCCGCTTTTGGTTGGCGTGCCATTCCTGGCTTACCGAGAGAACTATGGCAAGTCGCATGACCGTTCACAGCCGTAGATTGCTTCACTGACCGGACTTATTCAAGGCCTCCCGAAACCTGTCGTAGACCCGTACGTTCATCCACAGCTTGGTGTCGCTTGACCTGAGATCTGAACTTCGGTTGCCACGCGCGTTGTTTGCGTTGTCGTGGTCACGGTGAAACAGTATAAACCCTACCACTGGTCTCCCCCAGCTCTCCGAAGCCCGCGTATTGGGACATGCAAAATATCTGTCTGAAGACATCGGATTTCGAACAGTGGGCACGCGCGAACATGCAGAGGGAGACGCGTGGATGCTCCAGCAGGCGGACGACATCCGCAGGCAGTGCGAAGAATTAGTGCGTGCGCATCCTACCAGGCAACTCGAATGTGAGGTCTGGCATCAACAAGGAAGCGGGGCTCATCGGTGCGTGGTTGGATTCTTGCCCTATGGGCTACTCATGATATGGCCTGCGACTACTACCCGCTAGGTTTGACATAATGGGCCACCGGTTGTACAAGACGTACGTGAACTTGACGAACATCATTGTTCGAATATCGGACGGCACACCCCGAGGAAAGCAGCATGCAACACTTGTGAATGCTCACGTAGATAGCACCCTCCCGTCTCCCGGTGCTGCGGACGACGGACTCGCGGTGGGCATCATGCTTGAGTGCATGAGAGTACTGGTGAACACGCCAGATTGGGAACCGTCGCATGCTATCATATTTTGTGAGTCGTATTTTGCAGCAGATTGCCCGAATATGTGCGGGGAACCCTGAACCCTCGCCGTCGCCGGATTGTGTCCAGGCTGATTTCTGCAGCATATGTCTGGCTCAGGCTTTGCGACCTATCCTTGGAGGGGCATTTACTGCGGCATCCCTTCCTGAGCCAATTTGTGGGAGCCTGGGCGGCTATATGCACTTCTGGCTGCTACGCTTAAGGCTTGAGGACGGGGAGTTCTGATGCCCCCCTTGGACGACTAGGACGACTGATATTAGATTACTTGTTCCCTTGGCCCGACATGGCCCTTTGGAGGCCCCCATTCGGAACAGCTAATTTGTGTTTGGATGGGGTTCGGACTTCCTCGCCTGAAGTTCTCTTAGGAATTCATAGCGAGACGCTTAACTAACAGATACTTAGTGTTCAACAATGCAGAGGAATCATTACAAGACGCAACTCATCTATTTTCCACGCAACATTCTATTCGAGACAGGTAATCCTTGTGTATACTTGAGTCGTAGCTCGACTCAATGCTTTGTATGTAGTGTACGAGCCGTGGTCAATCTAGAAGGTATATCGTGTCTTGTTATTCCGTAGATGCATGCTCAAAACCTTCTCTTTATGTTAGCTGCCGGAACCACGGGACGTGAGCTGCTCTTCCAAGCGACGTCCGAGGAAATGATCCGCGCGTATTCCCATGCGCCTCGACCATTTGGAACTATAGTGGCCAATGAGGTCTTCAGCTCAGGGATCATCCTCTCAGAGTGAGTCCTCCCGCGTGTGCAAGCACCCATCTACGGATGTATCCCCGTGTGCATTTTGAATGACGCGATGCTTGTGCCAGTACCGATTTCCGACAATTCCAAGAATACCTGAATGTCACCGGGCTTGATGTGAGTGCGGCGTCGCGGTCTGTGTTCGGCAACTCAGCGACGCGTCGTAGATCGCCGTGATTGGAAACAGCTACCTTTACCACATGCGCAAGGTAAGACGGCTTCGGCTTCACAACGAAGTGCAGAAGCTAAGCGTGTAATATTTGCTAGGACCTCGTAGAGAATATCGAGCCCGGCGTGGCTCAGCACATGGGCGAGAATGTCCTCGGTCTCCTCCTACACCTTTCTTCTCCCGACTCCCCCCTCCCGCAACTCACTGAGGGCTTTACCCGCCCGAATACCGTCTTCTACCAGTACCTCGGCGCATTCATCATCTACTCCTTCCGCACTGCGAACATCCTCTATACCGCCCTCTTCGTAGCCTCCGCCGTGCTCGTTCGCGCCCTGTATGTGGACCCGGCACCCGCGCTCCGAACGAAGAGCATGCTTGGGGAACAGTTGAAGGCTTCAGCTGCGGTAGTCGCGGCTGTCGCTGGTGCTTTTGTAGGTGTTAACGCGACCGCATTGCTCATGACGAAAGTGCTTGGCAAGAGCCTGAGCTGGTTCTCTTCCGAGCGGGCCTGTGTTCTGCTGTATGCGCCTGCGGCACTCTCAGGTAAGCGGTGCCAATAGTTGGCCGACTTGCGTGCTGACCGCTATTCTATGTAGGCGCCCTAGCATCGCAACTGCTCTTCGGCCGGCTACGGGAGCGGACCACATTCGCATCGGTGATACTCCTACAATCGTTCACAGCATGTGTAGGCCAGCTTTTGGGCGTCGGCTCCGCGGGGGTGTTCGCCCTGTCGGCCTTCCCGATGGTCGTCGCTCTCGTGTTGAACGGCTTCCTGACAGAGGCCGGTGACGACATCTCACTCTGGAGCTACGCACTCGCGCAGTTCACGCCCTTGTCACTTGGTGCACAGATGTTCTACATTACGCTGGACGTGTTCGTACCTCTGGTATGTCTTAGTACCTGGTATTATATACCGTCCGGCAGCTGATCCGCTGTTGCCAGACTGGTCGTATAGGCGAGGAGGCTCCTGCCGAGCACATTATTGCATCCATCGTCGCTGGTGCAGGCGCGTACACGCTCCCACTTGTGGTTCCGTTCATGCATCGATTTGGGCGGAGGACCACTGCGCGTGCAGCTGTGCTGTGCACGATGGCGACTGCGGTCGCTGTTGCGGCGTTCTCGATGCGTTCGCCGTTTGATGAAATGCACCAGAAGAGGGTATTTGTGATCCACATGGAGAACGTGAGTGGCGATGTTGGCAGAACCGTGCCCGGCGTGTGTCGAATTGACATTCGTGAGACGGCTAGATTACCACGCAGGAGCAGCACCTCCACATCGCTGCCGCCGACGGTGCGCCAGGCTTCCCGCAGCTGGCGCAGCGGATAGCAGAGGCTTGGAGCGTCCCGGGTGCAGTGCCAGCCCCTATAAGCGCAGATACCTGGAACAATGACTGGGACGTCATCTATCCGTTCTCTGCTGTGAGTGTTGGGTTCAGCCACGACATATGGCCAATGTCGCTGACTTATCCCTTACTTCTGCGATCCGCGCTTAGTTTATAACACCCTACAAGTTCGAGCTGCCGCTCAGAACAGAGCATTTAGAGCCGATTGATCATGGGTTCACTGTGTTGGCCACAGATGACACCATCGACAGAGATACGGGCACTCGCAGCCTCACGCTCCTGATCAAGCACCCGGGCATCATCTGGACAGGTGCGGCGAATGCCCGAATTGCGCTCATCGACTGACTAACGACCTCGATCGACGCTAGCGATCGCCTTTGACGCCCATGTCCTGCAGTGGACGCTGGATGAGAACCCTCCGAATGAGTACGCGAGCCATCACGTCAAGGAGGGCTCATTCTACGGGCACGACGCGTGGACGCTGAGTATGGTCGTGAAGATCCCGGCGCACGACCCGGACGCGCGTATCGCGGTGAACTTCATGGGCATTCACGAAAAGGCGATGTGGCCCGGAAAGGAGAAGGAGAAGGCGCAAGGCGGGCGGGCGATAAAGCTGTTTGAGGAGTTCGACGCGTGGTTGACGCAGGAGACTGCGGGCACGACTGACGCGCTGCTTCTAGGCTGCGTCGGGGGTGTCGTCACGGTGTAATGCGGTTCCTAGAACCGCCGATGAACTTCACGCATTTCTTGATTTGACCTGAGCTATACAGTCTAGTAGCAAGCAACAGACCGTCTGCGTCGGTCTGCGGACACGGGAATAAAATAGAGTGGCTTTGATTTCTTCTTGTGCTAAGTACAAGTAATAAGCAACTCACGCTCTTCCGCTTTCACCGCTGCGTACAGTCCAATGTGCCTCGCGCTTCCCCTTGAAGATGATGCCACGTTGGGGGGTTTACTCCTGCAGCTAATGGAAAATGAATTCATTAAGCTGGGTGTTCGAAACGCAGCTCTCGGAATGGGAAGCCAGGCAGCTACGCCGGTGCTCCCGTCCTTGACGGACGCGCTACTGCACGGCGGTGCCCTGACAGCCATTAAACGAAATGTATATCCTGTCCTGTCCCTCCGAACACCATTAGGAAAACAGTCGCGTACTGACAGGGTTGTGGGTTCTGTACTGCCGCAGTGCTCCAAGCTGACGTCGGTCTCCTGTGGGTCAATGTATGAAATGTGATGTACATGTGTTGACTAACTCAGGTAAGTCATCCGATCCAGAGTCTCGCAGATGTTGCACAGAACACACTAGCAGAGCCGCCTACCGTATCTTCGTCCCTTCGGTGCGCTTTCGAACTCTAAATGAGGGGCGGAGGTGTTGGAGGGTACCAGACTCAATTTATATTGATAGTGGAGCATCGGTAGCGTCTTCAGTCGCGGCTTTATTTATTCGTAGTATTAGTACTGGTCGTGCACTGGCATGAAATCAACACAATACTGGTAGAACATTCTCGACTCCCGTACAGCCTGAACGAACCGCAAGTAAATCGCCTAGCATTGCAATTTTTACAAATGTCTGACCATTGTCCCCCCGCTGCGCTGGCCTTGGGCTCTGTAGTGAGCTGACAAATCATCGAGGGGCAAAAAATAAGGCGGCACTCATGGCTACGAATGCTGGCACCGGCGTGACGATTGGCATGGGTTGCTGGAGTGCCCGGTCCACCTCGAATGAAAGAAAGTAGCAGATGCCTTGCGGTAAATTTGATACGTACGAATCTGCACGGCTGGTTGTATGTCTGAATATACCGCGATCGTCTTCCCCACTGTTATTCAGCCCTCTCTTTGCTAAAATGAGCCATCGTCATTGATATAATCTCCGCGAATGGGGTCTACACTATGTACCTTCGGTTCCTACGAGCCGTCTAGCGCGAGATCAATAGCGGGCGGAAGATACCTTTGTTACGTGTCCCATGGCTCCCAATCGCTCCAAGACGAAACTCGCCATCTTGAACGTTATGTCGGGGTAGCAGATCAATGCACGAGTACACGTAATGCGGTGCCGACTACGACTTATATTGCGGTCTCCTCAACGCGCTTGCCGCTGCGCCAGAGGAACGCGGGTTTGCGGGATTTATATTTAGGTCAGCGGCCGCATCCTAGAGCCGGTAATATCAATGTTACTTCGAGTCAAAGCATTTTGAATCGCCCTTCAAGCTTCAGAGCCTGACGTATGGGGACCTCCACACCGCTATCCGCTAGGTATCGCAGCAGCTCGTATGTGGATACAAGATTGCGTACCGAGTGTGGGTCGACGCTAGCCTAATAGTAACGCCGTCCTCAGTGTCCATTCTCCGCGGTGCGTGTCTGACCGAGCATACAGTATCTGTGTCTTCGTCAGCCATGTCCAATTGCGTTCGGAGCAACTCCCCGAACGCGTACGGGTCAGAAACATACCCAGAGTCCGTACCAAGGAATCATGGGCGGATCAGTGGGTACGGTGAGCACTCGGCGACAGGCCTTCGCGTGACAAACGATCGAGATGGCCTTTGACGCCCATACAGTTGAATGAGTGGCCTGAGTGACTGGACTGGACTACTTAGTTGCACGTATATCACTCGGTGGCCACTGGGTAGCTATGAAGCTCTTGACATACAAACGGGCCATGCGGATCGCGACAAACGTGGAGAAGATCCGCGCGAGAGCACTTTGAGGAGTGGGACGATGCCTTGTTGGAGAAAGCGACCGTCGGCACGCCGGTTGAGGCGCTACTTAGTACTTCGGGCTCGTGTATTGGAATTCCTGACTTCCTGGTACGCTCTCTCAATGACTCGACACGCACCTTGTATGACGTACACGAGGACCTTCTGATGCATCTCTCGCCTGCATGCCGCTCCTCGGACTCATAGCAATGTCGAAGGAGCGTAAGGACACCGACTTAGGTGGTCTCGCATACTCGACACCTGTAGCTGTGCTGCAGAAGGCAGTGTAAGAAGCAGGGAACGGATGCGGGAGAAAGTATGATAAAGCAATGGGCGTGTGGTCGAGGCAATAGCGTTGCGGGGGGAATCACTGATCAGGGATTGCAGTCTTCCTTGAACAGTTCTGCCGGCCGTTCCGGTCTCAGTCAGTCTTTACTCGCGGAAGTTCAACTCGCCGTGAGTTGGCCGATCCGCATGCCCAAGGACAGAATAAAATGACTATGCCGTTTCCCCGCACCATGAGCAGCCCGTCCCCCGCTCTTCCGCGTTCCTCGACGCAAGCACCGGTGCGTGCAGCCGCCCCAGCGTCGTCCCTTGCATTCCGTGCTGACTGTATGCGCTCAGGTTCCGTGCAGTGTCTGCGGATACACCTTCACGACCTGACGATTCCTCACGATGCAGCCCTCGACGTCCGTAGAAGGCGCTAAAATCGCAACCCCCCCGGAGAGCCGCACCCGGGCGTCTTCCATCGACAAGAGCACCATCCGCTGCACGGACGAGAATGATTTCCGTAAGTCGGAGGAGGCTGGGGTCGACAAGGAGGATGTCGAGAAGGGAGAGAAAGAGGAGAGCATGGCCAAGGAAGTGCTCGGTGATGGTCCGGAGGAGGAGCTCACCTTCCCCGATGGCGGTTTTCGGGCGTGGTTGGTGGCTCTGGGGGTACGCGTACCACTTTGATCTACCGTTGTAAGGATGGAATCTGACCGAGGCCTCGGTGTATGCAGGTCGGCTGTGCCATTGGAGCCACCTTCGGATTTGTCAACGCGTGGGGTGTAAGCACACTACGGTATGGTATTCAAGTGTCTTCTGCTCATTAGTTCAACCCGCGCATAGGTCTTCCAAGCATATTATGAGGAGACGATGCTGCCTACCACGCCTCCGTCGACCATTGCTTGGATAGGCTCGGTACAGGTTAGATCTAAACTTTTGTACCACACTTCCTTGTCTGACCTTCTCTGCAGTATGCGCTGGTCTTCATTCCCGGCCTGGTCTTCGGGCGACTCTTCGACATGGGCCACTTCAAGGTGCCCTTGTTCTGTGCGTCCGCCCTCCTCGTCGCCGCCACCTTCCTGGTCGCGGAGTGCAAGGAGTTCTGGCAGTTTATCCTCTGCCAAGGCATCGCAGTCGGGGTCTGTATTGCTTGCCAGCCGCGCTGCATTCATCTGCTCATCCATGTCTTCCCTAGCTCGGTTGCGGGGCAATTTTCGGGCCTACGCTAGGCATTCTGCCGCACTGGTTCAAAAAGAAGCTGGGCATCGCATACGGCCTTACCGCGACAGGGTCCAGTTTGGGCGGCATGCTGTTCCCAATCGCGACCCGCAATCTCATCGAGCAAGTGGGGTGCGTAGATCGCCTGTGCGTATAAGCCTCGTGACTCTCATCGTCTGTTCCAGGTTCAAGTGGACGATGCGCATACTGGGCTTCATCCTCCTCTTCCTCCTGGGCATCTGCAACGCAGTAAGCACCACCACACGGGTTTTCTGCAGCCCCTCGACGCTCATTCTTATTCTACCAGACGACTGAGCGACGGTTGCCGCCGAAGAAGGAACGCGGGCCGGCTCTGAGCTTCCGCGCGTTCAGGAACCCCGCATACTCGTTCTACTCCGCCGCAGCGTTCGTCAACTTCCTGGGGCTCTACACCGTGCTGACATACATCGACGTGAGCGCGGAGGGCACCAGCGTCCCCGCGAACCTCTCGTTCTACCTCCTGCCGATCGCCAACGCAGGCTCGCTCGTCGGGCGCGTCGCAGGCGGCTTCCTCGCGGATGAGTTCGGTTGGTGCAGAGCCTCCTTCTGTGCGTGCGCTGCTCACTGACGTCCGGTCGCGCAGGCCCTCTGAACGTCATCATCCCCGCGAACGTCGTCGCGGGCATCATGACATACGTATGGCCGTTCGCGGGTGGCACCGCGGGCTACATCGTCGTCGCCATCCTCTACGGGTGAGCCCTCGGCCACCGTCTGCCTTAGAAGGTTCCCTGACTACGTGCACGCAGAATGTCGTCCGGCATCTTTGCGTCCCTCGTCGCCACGCCCCTCGTCGGGATGGGCGACGTCAGGGACGTCGGCGCCCGCGTCGGCATGGCGTTCACGCTCCTCGCGCTCGGCGCGCTCGCCGGCCCGCCGATCTCGGGCGCGATCCAGACGGCGACGGACGGGTACAAGGCCGTGGGGTATTATGCAGGTGCGCCGCCGGCGCCTTCCGCCTCCATTGCTGGGTTCTTGGCTGATGTGCGGTCACGACAGGGAGCGCGATCGAGTGCGCCGCCGTCCTCCTGCTGTTTTGCAGATACTTTGTCCTGGGGCGCAAGTTCTGGGGCAGGTGTTGAAGCTGATGCTTGAGGCCGCAGACGCCCCTACATATAAGTATGCAGCGAGCACTTCTTCTTTTCAGACTGCTCATGTACTCACGACGTCGCGCAAGCACGCCTTTGACGACGGATCTGCAGATTTTCTTTGCATCCTGGATAGCATGGCCGCACAGCATTTCTCCCATAGACGACACGCATAGAATTTGACCACGGACGGTTTGTATCGTATAGACACGCTTGTGCTAATTTCATGAGGTTTTGTATTCATCCAGCAGATTATATCAGTCGTGTGACGATCCCAGACCATCTCTGGCTTCAAGCGTGGCCCAGTCGGGCAGCCCGAAGAAGCCAGGCAGCTGCTCCCAGACCTTCTTCCGCCCGTCCGTTATCGACGTGGCGACTGTGGCCTGGCAAGCAGTGCACAGCCCGAGTGCGCTGCCCACCTTGTCTGGGTTGTCCAAGCACCACTGATGGTACAACTCCGAGCTGCTGGCCTGAGGGAGCACTCTCCTGACTGAGAGGTTGAGCTGGTTCGTGCAGGTCGAGCCGTTCTGACAGCCTGGCCGAGGGAACTCGGACTGCAGAAATGCCAGCGTGGGAGCCGGCTCTGCTTGCAGGAGCCTCTCGCGACCGACGACGAACGCCCTGCAGACGTCCCATTGCACGCTGGGCGCCACCCGCAGCGTGTGCAGCTTATCGAGGAAGTCAGGCAATGGTGTCTTGCTCGCGGCATAGTATACGGCAGGCAAGACAGCGCGGATATCTGACTCGATCGCCAGCTCGATGTAAGCTGTAAGCTCGTCCTCGAAGGGCGGCACCAAGCGCTTGGTAGCCCTGGCGTCCCAAGCTTCGAGAGACAAGGGGTATGCGGTAGCGAGAAGATCGATGGCGCGCTGGCGGAGCGCAGGCGCATCGTACTTGGTCCCCAAGCGGAGGACCGCGGCAACCACGGGGAACTTCGCCGTCACGCCCGGTCGGAAGTAGCTGAGACCTGCCGTCAGATCGCGCGACTTAAGTAAGAATGGATCGCGAGCGACGCACGAGAAATCGTAGATGGACTTGAGGAAGTGCTTCAAGTCGGTCGGTGAGTCCTGCAGGCGCAGGACCTGGCACCCTTCGTAAGTCTCAGTGCTGGCGTCAGGCACGGCGGGCTGAGGCATCGCGAACATGTCCTTGAAGACCTCGCAATGCGCCGCCAGGATGGTGCCGTGGACGCGGAATGCCGTCTTTTCCGCGACGAGGACGACGCTGCCGTCGCTGTACCAGACATCGGTGCTTGGTGCGAAGTCAGTGGGGGGCACGTTTGTCTTTTGCTTCGAGCCGAGGTCGTCTGCACTCATGATACTGGCGTATACACTGGCAGTGGCGGCTGTTGTGCGTGGTGTAGGGTCTAGGGACTGCCGATTGTTTGGTTGATGATGATGGTGATGATGATGAACTCAGCATTTATCAACCGCCGATTGTTTGGTTAGGATTCGAGTCCGTAACTGAACGTGTGCGTCATGTGAGCGTGCCTGCAGGCAGTCGCTCAGATCTCAGAGCTCTGCTCCGGGTGCTCCGACTCCGAGTAAGTGTTCAACTGAATCTTTTTTTTATTTTTATTTTTAAATTCTACATGTTTATAGCCCTAGCTACTTAAACTAATGTGGGCTAATAATATTATTGAACGTGCTCATCCTCCTGGAGGGGGTGTACCCCCCAGGGCCAAGGCATTTCCGGGCGGCAAGTACGTGTTCAACTGAATCAAGGCCTCAAGATGACTCACAAACTGTAGCACCTGGCGGACGCACCGTAACTCACACGCATGTAGTATGGATTGCACTGCATGGCTTGCGGCGATGAATTGACTAAGAGGTCGTATCCATGACCATCATGGACCTGAGACAGTGTGAGACTTGCACGTCCTTCTTGTTGTTCCACGGGTCACATTACCGGCCGTCTCCGCATTCATTCAAGGGAGGCTCTATCAGTGCCAGGTTCGTCGCCAATTGATAGACATATACTGCACGACATAGAAACTGATGTGACTCCCCAGGCCCCTGCTGGCGCTATCTGTACCACCATCATAGATGTTGATGCATACTATGAGCGCGGGAGCTGTGCGTGGTGCAAGGGGGCAGACTGCACTTTGCATAATGGTATTGCTGAACATCCTCCTACGCACAGCGTCCGCGTAATGACAGCGGGTCATTCACGACTCGAACCCGAGCGTCGTGGACGAAGAATCGGACAGAACCAACGAACTCGGCTGACGCGGAATGGATGGCCATTATGTACACTACTCCACCCTCTAGTACTTGGCCCTGTCTTCGTCCGACTCAAACATGTGCAAGCCAGCGGAACGGCACTTGAGCCTCTGTCTCGTTTGTCGTCGCTATGTTCCGTGAAACGAACTGTGTGGTGAACGGCGACTTGGTAAGTATCCACTGACTCTATAGCACGGCAGCAGCTTCCCTCTTCCTGAACGCGCTCACATGTGGAGGATCTCCGTCTCAATCATCAGGTTCTTAGGGGTATCATCATCACGCTGAACGACTGTGTTAAGCAGGCCCATGCGCCGAATCGCCTCCCGGTCAGTTGGTGGTCGATGACATAGATGCCAGCCTGAGACTCAAAAATAACTGTTCGCACCAGAGCGATTCAAGTACGTCACCGGCTCTGCACCGGTTCAATCTCTGACACAGCGACAGCATCTCACCACGACTCGGCCCTGGATGCTCTGCTTGTTCCGGCATCCTTTCAATGAACAAATCGTCTTGATGCACTCCCCTCAGGCCCAGAGTATCTGCCAATTCGAGGTCTAAAGCAATCATGAGTACTGCCTATTAGGTGCGATGACTTGCCTCACTGACTCAAAATTTGATTCGTAGATGCTTGAAATCAATGCACGCCAGGCGCTGGTAAAATTGTGGTTTCTTTCCAGTCGAGCGCCCTAAATTCCGGCTGCAGCATGTGAAGAGCAGTACGTGTCCTACTACGACTTCTGTCTATCATTGTAAAGGACATTGACCATCATGATCTGTGCTGGGCCTCTTGAACTACAGCCGAACGTGAGGACCGGTCCGTTGTGGCTGCGTACAGCGCCCAGGTCTATAAAAAGTGCTCCTCGCATTCAAGTCCCTCATCCTGGTCATCCCGAGTCCATGTCGCCCATCTCCGTCGTTAGCGCCAACCTGGCAATAGCACCACTCGAAAGTTTACTCTATGGTATTTTTCTCGTGCTATGGGGGACATCAGTATACTTTCACCTCACACACCCGGCTATACAACGTGCCAGTGTAGGCCGCTCGGCGCTGTCGAAATACATGACCCCCATTTTCTGTGCGTCGACAATTGTGATGTGCACCGTCACCGGGGTGAGTCTTGCGAGTTAGCATCATGTGCAATGGCATGTAATGTTCACAGCATGCGCACTTCAGCATTGGATCCTCACCGTCTGCCGGCTTTTCGACGCGTTCCTGAATTTTGAACAGGGCGCAGCGCCATCGTCATACTACGGCGATCTCGCAATCACAACAGAGGTTGTCCAGACAGCACTCTTGGAAGCGACAATCATCGCTTGTGACATCGTGATTGTGCGTGCTAATGGTCCCGCTCTACGATGCATCGTTCTCATCCTGGGTGTTTAGATCTACCGCTTATGGATCGTTTGGGGCTTCAATTATTACACCATCGCCATCCCATCATGCTGTGTTGTTGGGCTTTGCGGTAGGCTTATCCGGCAGACTCTGTGCACGTACTGAGACTGTATCTTCAGTTACCGGTCCTACTATCGTGTACTCCTTCATCCAATTAAAGACCGGAAACCCAACAAATGCTGAGTCCCTCAGTCGCTGGATTGCGGCAGGCTATTCATGCACATTTGCGTACGTGCCACGAGCTATGTTATATATCTCAAAGTAGGCAGAACATGTTATATTCTCTAGCACGAACATTTATTGTTCCTCAGGCATTGCCTGGCGTGTATGGCGTGCTCGCCGGACGGTCCCGCCGTATGAAGGTCGCAACCTGACTGTAAGTCCATGACAAGTTATGACAAGCAAACTATGCCTATTTCTATCCGCAGAGGGTGCTGGTGACCATTGTCGAGAGCGCTGCGATCTACACGTGAGTCAACTCATCGAACTATAAAGGTCGTCACTGATATTATCTCGGCCGCAACTAGTACCGCCGCTACCTTTTACTTCGGCTGCTACCAAGCGTCCAGCGACATACAGTACACTGCCATCGATTTACAGTGCGCGATGGCCGGCATTGCTCTCATGATGATCAACGTCCGGGTTGGGCTGGGCTGGGCAGAACAAGCACCCCATTCAGCATCCCCCGGCACTGCTTCCCGTCAACCAGAGAGCAACACACACGAGGAGCAACCATATCCCATGTGTTCCTTGGTCATTGACGTCTCGAAGGTTGTGCATACCCATGACGACAGGGGCGAGTCCATTAGGACCAAGAGTTCCGAGCTGCCTGTTTGAAGATGGAGGGACCTTGACACTCAGCATGTCACAATGTCGCGGACAGTAAGTAACTACGGTTTCAATGTTCATTGGTTCAACTGGATTGTGCCAACGGCCTCTGACTCGGTCCCACGGATCCATAAGGACTGGTTCAAGTTCCCAGTGTGCCGCGTCCGTACATTCGGTGACATGCGCTACGGCGCCTCTCTCCGAGTCCCAAAGTAGCGAGACTCAGTGGTGACAGGCTGGACTAAGCGTAGGTATGAAGATGCTTTGTGAGGTCTCCGAGCCGGACACCCAAGCTCTTGACGGTATTGACATCGCGCGGGGGCTGCTCGTTGAGATGTGACCCTGCTAATGCTCCCTCATAACCACAAGCCTTGCACGGATCTTGCACGTGCAGCACTTATCTGTGTTGTTACTCTGCGGGTCAACGCGCGGCTGTGGACATTCCCATGCACACTCGGATACAGACCATTCAATTTCGCAGAGGAGCCAATTAAGACAACTGGAAACTGTGACGACATGCCCTCAGTTAGCACGTCAAACGCTGGATGCCCTTGTATGTTCGAAACCGATTGACAGTGCAGTGACTGCTGATTCCCTCTAATATGCCCTATAACAATCCGTCTCAAGCAAGGTTTCAGCCGTGCCAGACGGCGCTTCCCAAGTTGGTACTTGGCTCTTCTTATGAACTCAGGCTCTGCCTCCCGTTCTACAGAGCCCTCACTGTTGGGCAGCTAAACGCCGACAGTTCCAACCGAGTAGCAGTGTCGAAGGTGGTGGCGTGAAAATGGGGAGATGACGCGGCTCACGGCTCAGAGACGGAGTGACGGAGGCTGGTTAATGAGCGTTGAGGACTTTGAAATCTAAGACAACTGCTGTCATATACCCGTACCTGACGTGTACGGAGTACTACCACTGATCAGAGTCTCTGATTCAGCCTTCATGTAGCACATACGAACAGAGCACATCATAGGTTTTGCCGAAGTTGATGACATCGTAGTAGCCACCCACTTAGCTTTTGTTGTCACGGCGCGCGACCGCTGTACTTGGTTGAGATGAACATTGCGCATACAGGCGTTGCCATAGCAGCGTCATAGACATACCATCCCTAGCAATGGAGCGTTCTCTAGGTCGTATCTATGAATTTTGATGAGAGGTTCTACTGTATGATACCTTGCTCGCACTCTCTGCCGATATCGATCACCATCTCATCGCAACCCCACTGCCCTACGATGCTGACGCCCACCGGCCAGCCATCTTCTCCAAAGCCGGTCGGCACGCTCATGGCTGGGAGGCCAGCGAGAGATGCTGGGACGGTGAGTACATCCTGCACGTAAGCGTCGAGGATGCTTGCATCTGACTTGCTTGAGTCGATGTCATGTTCCAACGAAGGCAGCGGCGGCGCGGTGCGAATCGCAGAAGGATGGAGTAGGACATGTACGCCTTCACCAAAGTTGTTTTGTGGGGTGGAAGACAGGACGTTCGGTATGGCGAAGACGCGGTCGAAGTCTGCACGAATCAGATTTCGGACGCGTTGTGCTTGAAGGAAGTAATTATCAAACGCGCTGAAAGAGTCCAGGGTTCATCCCGAGTGAGCTGCAGGGACAGCAAATAGAGCACCTACTCGGCAGATAAGGCATACGTGCCAAGAAGTATTCGTTTTTGGACCTCCTTGCCGAAACCAGCTGACCGACTGTGGGCGTAGACATTCGCCGTCTTCGTCTTGTCAGATCCGGGTGGTGGTTCCTTATACAAACCTTGGGATTGTCAACCAACTGCATGCGTGGCTGCCAGCAGCCAATCCACCCACCATATTCAATTCCGTCGTATCGCGCCATGTTGCTACTTGCCTCAGCACTAGAGATGACGTAGTAGGCACTCAGTGCATACGACGTGGAGGGAAGGGAGACAGGGATAAGAGAGGCACCACGGGCTCGGAGGTGTTCGAGCACGCGCCGAAGTGGCTTGAGCGTGTTGGGATTAAGCTCCATAGGGAAATACTCCTACAGGTATATATGGTTAAACAGGTCCAGATAGATTTAGCCATGTCATACCTGTGGAATGCCAACGCGCAGACCAGACAACGACCTGCCGGAATGTCGAGGTCCATGCTCCTGACAGGCAGTAGCAGCTTTGTGTCGCGTATCTACGCGAGCCGCGGTCGGGTCCTTGGGATCATAGGCGGAGAGCACATCTACCAAGAGCTACGTTACAGTCTGTGAGCCAGTCCACCTGATGAGGGCTCACTGAATATGGCCTTTACGGTACGGACTCCTTTTGCCATGACTCCGACACAGTCCAGACTGTCCGCGTATGAGACAACACCCCACCTGTAGTTCTGTTCCAACGCCGACCCATCCCGAGGACAAGACGACATCCATACCTGCTGATTATTCCATACGACGGCTTCAGTCCTACCACTCCACAGTAAGAGGCAGGCAATCGTATCGAGCCACCAGTGTCTGTAGCCAGTGCACTTTCCTTCACTTCCATTTCAGCAACCGTCAGACTATCACGTTGTTACCCTTACGCGTCACAGAGCTCAGCGGCCACAGCAGCTGCGCTACCTCCGGAGCTACCACCTGCTGACCGACGTTCGCGGTTCTCCCAAGCTACATCGCTGTTCGTTGCCTGGAACGGGTTCACGACCGGTCCGTGAACAGAGTACGTATTCAGAGAGCTGTTTTGGGGTCAAAAGTGGGCATCTAATGGACCACAGTGTTGCCGGGCTCACCCCATCCCGAACTCATCACAGTTAGTCTTGCCGACAAGAGTCGCTCCTTCGTCTCGGAGTAACTGGACGACAGTGGCATCCACCGGGGAAGTGAAATCAAGCAGCATGCGGGAGGAGCACGTCGTCGGCATATCCGTAGTACAGATATTATCCTTGACGGCGACTGTGCAGTCGCTAAGTCCTCTGCCTGACCTTCGCGATTCATTGGCCTGGGACGCAACGTGAATTAATGCATTGACGCTAGCATTGACTTGTCCAATGGAGTTGGTACTTGATAGATGACGAGAGAGAGAGAATGTTGCTGAACCAGCCAAGTGCCGAGACTGAGCAGCAACACAGGCAACCTGGGAGAGCATTGCTCATACTACCACAAGCGCCAAGGGGATACCATGTAGGATGTGTTTGGTCCTATTGACCAACGGCTTCGGAATCTAACACGGACAAACACCCTCTGACCGAGTTCCTTTCCTGGAAAACATTCACTGCTCGATCGTCTGACTTAGACATGCGTGTTTGAGACCTTAGCTGTGAACGCTGCTTTCCATATTCACACCGAAATCATCAACCAGCGATCACTGTTTCTGTACGACGTGCACTAGGCTGCAGCACTTCATCACAGTAAGTCCCTGACGCCATTGAACACTCACAATAGTTCCCGGAGTTACCAGTTATCTTTCCTAGACCTTACACTTGAGCGTCTTGAATTATGGCACCGTTCACTCATAAGAAGATAAAACTCAAGTCAAAGATCACCAAGAAGGATGCGCCTTCCGTGGCTGCAGCCAAGGAGACGAGAAAGCTGGCTGTGAAGTCGGCCTCTTCCACCACCTCCGCGAAAGGGAAAGGGCGTGCTTCTTCTCCGGCGCCACTCCTCAAAGTATATAAGGCGAAGAATGCGGTACTGCCACAGGCCGAGCCCTCATCTAGTTCACTCCCAGCGACCTTCAAAGTAGTAGCTGGTTCATACGAAAAACTTCTTTACGGCTTGGAAGGGTCGACGTTTGCCGCAGGCTCGCATTACAGCTTCCAGCTGAAACCTATATTCATTTTCCCTGCCCATATATCTTCCGTACGAGCGGTAGCTGCCTCGCCTCAAGGAGGAAAATGGTTGGCGACAGGCAGCGGGGATGAAATTGTCAAGGTCTGGGATTTGCGAAGACGGAAAGAGATTGGTGGGCTCATGCATCACGAGGGTATGTTGTTCGATATCTTTCACGAGCTTGACTCAAGCGTGCTTTTAGGTTCCATTACACATCTCGAGTTTCCTTCTCGGTCACATCTGCTTTCTGCCTCAGAAGACGGCACGCTATGTCTCTTCCATGCACGCGATTGGGGGGTGCTGCGGTCGCTCAAGGGTCACAAGGGACGCGTCAGTTCAGTCGCTGTTCACCCATCAGGCAAGGTTGCCTTGAGCGTTGGCAAGGATAGGACATTGCGCATGTGGGACCTCATGCGAGGCAAGGGCTCGGCGAGTACGAAGCTTGGGAAAGGTGAGTTCCTCATGATCCATTCAAGAGTCCTGAACCTGATGTGCTGCATCAGAGGGTGAAGTTGTGCGGTGGTCAACAGACGGTTCACAATTTGTGGTACTTTCTCAGTCAACCATCGACGTCTACACGACCGTAAGTCAATTGTTTAATGCACTCCATCCCATATAAACCAATAGTTTACCATAGGATATGGAACTGCGCTATATCATTCACCACCCGTCGCGTCTGCACGATGTCAAGTTCTGCAAGCGTGTGAACGGTGAGGGAGAGGTGTTGCTTGTCGCAGCAGAGGATAAGAAAGTCTCAGTATACGACCTCCCCTCCGATCCCGACAAAACGCCTTCGATCACCGCTGAAATGGTCGGGCACAGCAATCGGTTCGTCATCTGTCTAATTCAAGGCGGACTAGCTCACAGCGTCATGCTCATAGAGTGAAAGCGGTTGAAGTTCTGGCAATCGCCCTCCCCTGCTCCTCCCGACCGACCACCACCATAGTTAGCACTATCTCGTCCGATGGAAAAATTCACATATACGACTTGGCCGATCTGCCTGAGGCCGCGAAAGAGAAGCTGCAATTGACCCCTGTGGCGGAGTACGATACGAAAGGCACTCGGTTGACGTGCCTAGCATTAGCAGATGGCGAGATACTGAGTAGCGCGACCGCGAACGGGAAGCGCAAACGGGATGAGGAGGACGCTGAGGAAAACGAACATGACGCGGGATGGGACGCACAGCGAACAGATGGTGCCTCGGGTGCCGAGGAAGAGCTGGAGGGAGAGTACGAGAGTGCAGGCGACAGTGATAGCGACGAGGAGTGAATGTGCACTACTGATACAATGTCAGGTATTCCGTATACCGATACTACATGAAGTCTATTGCTCGTTTCCGAGCTCGTGCTGTCTTCGCTCCCTCTTGCGTGGGTAGATTCATTGCGATGTCTTGCGGTGATCTCGAAAGCACAGGTGATCTGGCCTCCGTAGGTATGCTCTTCAAGACCTCGGGAAGAGGCGCTTCGACCCACATACTGTCGGCATCCACCTCCTCTTTGTGCTCCTTCCGCCGCTTCTTCTTCCGCTCGCCCTCCTTTTCCTTGCTCTTGGCCTTAACTCGACTCGAAGGAGGCGCACCGAGGTTAGCTTCCGACCCATCTTCGTCAACGTCGAAGGTGAGGAGAGCTGCCTTCGGCTTTTTCTTCTTGTCCTTCTTGCCCTTGTCCTTCGACTTCTCCTTATTTGATTCTCGGTCGCTACGGGGGACAAAGGTAGGTTTGAACGTTGCTAGATCGACTTTCTCTGCAGTAGCACCGATAGATCCGCTGTCTTTAGGCGCGTAGCTAGGAACAGCAGAACCGGCAAGATGCGGCGGAACTTCCTCCGTCTTAGCTTCTGGTTCATTCGACGGTGGCGAGACAGCGCCATTCGAATCGGGCTTCACATCTCCTTCCCCATCAATTTCATCATCACTGTCCTCGTCATCGCTGGCGAAGATCGCCTTGAAGATATCCATGGAAGGCCGTTCGTAAGTAAGGGTCTCCCTGCCCTGGTCTTCGTCTTCCCCGAGTCCCACTTTTGTCAGGTCACGCGGCCCGTTCTTCCGCGCACCAGAAACCGCCTCCGAACCGTCCGTGATGGCCCCCGCGCTCGCGAATTTGGACTCCGGCGCAGCGTCCGCCGGTGCCGTCTCCGTGTCGGCCTTCTTCGCCGCGGCGGTGGGCATCGCAAGGTCTGCGGTGGCTGCGCCTGCCTCCCCTGTCATGTCCACCTCTGGATCTTTCACGCCGAACCGCTTGCAGAGCAGTCGCGCGGGCTGCCACGGCTTGACGTCGCGCGTCAGCGCACCGTACATGCCTAGGCGCACTGCACCCATCCGCGGATCTTCGTCCTCCTCCTCCTGCTTTTCCTCCGCGCTCGGTTCGGGCGCGGCGACGGGCTGGTGCAGGCCCTCCACGATCGTCGGTCCAGCCTCTACCACGACTGCACTGCGGAACCGCCCTGCCATCGCGCCCGAGAGCGGCTTGAAGACCGTGGCAGACTTCGCGTAGTCCTCTAGTTCCTTGTTGAACTCCTCGACGCTCTGTCCTGGCAGAGGCCCAATGCCCAGCCCGGAGGAATCACCAACACTTTCTCGATTGGCCTGATAATTCAGGAAGGCGGCGTACCGCGACTGCTTGACAGGGTCCGCAGTAAAGGGTTGGAAGCCGGACAAGGCGGCTTTGGCAATAGAAGGATGTAGCGTGGGCACTTCAATCTGACCAGGCACATGGGGCTGAGGAGGCGGAGGGGCGGCTACAGGAGGAGCCGCTGGTGCATTGAGGGCAGCATTCTTGATATTCTGTAAACGCTCGCGGTCTTTCTGCGACAAATAGGCGAACACAGAGCGCGCCTGCGATGGAAGGGGTGTCTCGCCTAGCATAGATCCTCGCTAGAGCAGGTTGAATGTATAACGTATTGCAGTTAGGACGAATTCATAGCGTACCTGATCCGCAGACATGAAGCTGTCCTTCCATTCTGCATGTGTTGCGGGCGCAACCTTGCCGCGAGGTATCTGGCCAGCCTTCGCTTGCTCTGAGTTTTCCTTGTCCCTCCCCTGCTCCCACACTCGCCGAGGGTTTGGCGTCCACCCTTGGGGCACCTCCGGAAGGGGGAACCTAGAGAATATCATCTTTAGACAGGAATAACCACGGAATAGTAGACAGCTCACCAGCGGTCCTCAGCCACAGGTCTGTCAGAGAGGACGAAACCCTTGAGGACCTGGCGGCCATCGTTGAACGTTTGCGTGATCATCGGTGCAGCTCTCTTGCCAAAAAATTAGAACCGGGCATGCGCTCCGAGTGCGCCGTACTTACGGACGTCGTGCCTTGAGAGCGGCGCTTCGAGCTGGAAGGACCCATCGTGATTTGCGCATCGTCCTCGTCCATAGCATCATACGCCATCCCCGACCGTCCGCCGCGACCCGCGCCCGTACTACCGTCGTACACGTCCAAGTCATCTTCATCTGCATCGTTGAGTGCCCCTAGTCCGAATCCAGCTGATATCTGCGGGCCCGCCCTCTCGTCCTGCCCCGCAGCCTCCTCCAGCCTCATGCCAGGCACATAGCCCAAGCCATGGAAGTTGTCTTTCCGCGGGGCGATGAGCACGGGCGCATCTCTCCTCGGGTACAAGTGCTTCTTCGCCTCCTCGTCCTCGTCCTCCTCCCTCGGCGCACGAGAGCCCAGCTCGGCTCGCCGCTGGGCGTACGTCAAGCGCGGCCCGACACCCTGGCCGAGGCGCCACCCCATCTTCTTCAGGATCCGCGCGCCGACGGAGTCCTTTGGCGCAGGCGCGAGCGAAGCCTCCAGGGCGGCGGTGATGTCGCTAGCGCACACGTCAGCCTAGCCCACAAGAGCACACCGGAGCGACGTACTCCTTCTGCGGCTCCTCCGCGCCCGCGCCCGCGCGCCGCCTCAGCTCGCTCTCCGTCCCGCCAAAGTCCATCTCCTCGTGCTCGTCCACGAGCTTGCGGCCCTCGTGCAGCTCCGCGAGGTCCTCCTCGTCCATGAAGTCCTCGGGGCGCGCCGCGCGCGCCTTCGCGCGGCCGCTGCGCGAGGACACGAACGTCGACGGCGTCCAGCCCTCCTTCGAGCCGACGGTGTTGAAGTACCCCGCGGAGAACCCGCCCGTGAAGGCGCCGTGCAGCCGCCGGCGGCCCTTCTCGTCGCGCACCTCCTGCTTCCAGAGCGGGACGAACTCGCCCGTGTCCTTGGACTTCTCGAGCGGCGGAAGCGGCGTGCCGATCTGCAGTCATGCTTTGTGAGATGGCGTTTGTGGACGGGATGGCGGAGGAGCACGTACCAAGCAGAACGACTCGTTCGCCTTTGAGCTGGAAGGATCGACCCCGAGGTCGTTCAGCTTGCGCTTGAGCCGGCTCGTCATCGTACACGACGAAGCAACAAGCAAAAAAGTGATAGAGCTTAGACAAGAAAGTGACGGGGCGCCTGGTTCAGCCAGTCGTGGAGGCTCAGTAAGCCCACGACGCAAGTGTCTCGGGCGAAGGTGAGTAGAATGTCCACATTTGGGTGTGCACGTGGTCGATCGAGATTCATGAACGCGATTGGCGCCGGTTGTGGACCTTGCGACTGCGACCAAGTTAGCGGTTGGCGAGGGTGTGCAGTGTGCAATACAGTATTCTCTGTTTGTGGGTGCAGTATGGACATTTGATAAAAAAACTTCCCCTTTAGTCCTAATATTGTGCTACTAGCACCCATAGTAATTGAATCAAAAGATTTGTACTACAACGTGAGGCTCAGAGACGTGCTCGCATTGGGGTTCGCGACGCTTGCGGACCCCTCCAGAGTACCACTAATGGCGATATTATTGGCTGTGAGCACGCATACAACTTACCATTGTCAAGATACATGCTATGAGTGGGTGCAAGATTGGCTTGAAGCTCTCTTAGTGGAGGCACCTGAGAGCATTACTATGACAGAACAAGGCATCGAAGAGACACTCGAGCGGAGGCTGGAACGGTCCAGTGCATGCGGCGCCATATCTAGTAAAAGTGTAAACATTGCAAAACAAGTTGCAGTTTCGCACGGTACGTTTAACGACCTGGCAGAAACCTTGCAGTCGCAAGTGTAATCTCTTCTCGCTCTCATCCTTGCTCTATGGATTAGTCCTGAGCTTCGGTGGCCCTACCCGATCGTGAAGAATTACAACACAGCAGATCCCTCGTTGGCTCACAGCGACTGAGTGTCGTGCCGTCCTCTCAGTTTTAAGCTGGCGACTCGCGCCCTTAGGCTTCCAAGCTGGACGGACGGCATGTGAATGCGAGTGGTTACTGTCGATTCCCGAATTCACTGGTTGTTGACGTTGTTGGCTCACCAAATTTTCACACCCCTGGACCACCTCCTCCGGGCTTGCCGGTTACACAACCGCCGGTGTACAGTGCGCTACATAGCCTCCTCGCCGCGCCGAGGACGCTGCGGGCCATATTCGACATCCGATTCAGTGTATACCAAGCACGCGACAGTCTCACGGGACCACATGCGATGCAAATGGGACGCCGAATGTACAACGCCGTGACGTCGCGTCTTCGAGTCGACACCTCATAGGGCTGTAAAGGCCGTGGTATGATAATACTCGGCTCAGACAAGCCTGCACACGTGAGTGACGGTCGATTTTCGCATTCGCCGTGCTCGTGACCCGGATCTTCACACCTCTGGACCACTTCCCAGCGTGCTGGTCACACATTTTCAGTGAACCACATAGATAGCCTCCTCGCTGCTCCGATGGCGCTGCGGTCCATATTCTATAAGCACGCTGCAGTCTCACGGGGCCGCACCTGACATAAATTGGACGTTGGCCGCACAGCGCGCTGTGCCGTCGCTTCTCGACACCTAGGACTGAAGGCCGCAGTGATTCTTGACTCAGACAAGCCTTAGGCCCGGATCCACGCAACACACAAAGGGCCTCTACAGCTTGCTTGCTGGTTCTATATGGTGGCGTTCTGGTCCGGCGATACATGGTCCGGGGATGTCGGTCGAGGCGGTCCTCGACGCGTTCTGTACTTGGAGCGCCCTTATTAAATAAGTAACTCCCAGGCATCACGGTTGTCACCAGTGGCACAGTGTGCCTCCGATTGCGTCCTTGGAAAATACATATATATATCGAGTTTGAAGCTGATCCAACCCAGATAAGCGAGGTTCGCGGAAGCAGCCCCGAGCGTGCGCACTCGTCCAAGATAGCGATGCTACAATGTTTTTACGGACGAACCCCTTACTTTCCCGTCCACACAGAGTCGCATCAGGACGAACAGGGCCGTCCCCTGTCCGCGTCGGCGAGCAGAGACTCGTCGGGAACCCGCGAGTGACGGGATCGCAGATTAGTAGATCGATCACGCCGGATCACGGTGGGCGCCTCCGCTGCGCCTTTTCTGCGCCTGCGCCGTCGTCGGTGCGAGCGCCCAGTGGTCGTGTGCGCACGCCCGAGCATCGCGTGGACGGCAGGCGGTGGGTCGCGCACCGCGCGGTGCACCAGAGCGCCTTTATCTCGCCAGGGGGCTACCACTCTGACGGCGTCAGCTGCCTTCGACGGTAATTGATGCTGCTAGCACTAGTAACTACCCCGTATGTATCTCCGGGTCGCACGTAAGTACCACCGCGTCTCAGGCCTCTTGACAGACGTGTCAAATGCCCAGAAAGACGTTGCATCAAAGCGGACGATGATCTGCAGCCTGCTTCTTGTGCCCCAGTGTCGCGCCGCAGCGGCGCAAAGGTGTATCTGACAGCTATGATGCAGCCTGAACAAGGAGGCGGGGCGGGGCGGGGCGAGTGTGGTGCCCTTCCATGACGAGGGGCATTCATGCATGCGCTGTGACCGTCCGACGATAAGTAGGCTTGTTCGGCACGCGCCGCGCCACTGCCATGGTGGCCAGGGCGGCGAGGGCGATAGCGCAGTACGCTGCCACTCACAGGCTGTCACCCCACTCGACACTGCGCCAACCGTACGAGTACAGTGTACATGGCGCTCCAGGGACGAACTGCTCAGTACACCGCACTTCATTTCCGCCAAGTGATGTGGCCACTCTTGGGAGTGCGTCAGGCGAGGGGGGGAGGGGTGGGTAGAGCGCTAAGATAAGGGGAGGGTCGGTGCCGCCTCCGTGCCATTCTGGTCGTGTCTGGGGCGGGTGGAACGCCTGCGTCATATGGGTTCGCGGCACGTCAGTGTGCATATGGCAGAGAGACCCGAGTGTCTGCAAGGTCCGTGGCACGATAGGAAGGGGGGCCCCGGTAGCCCCAGGCAGCAACAGACCGCGATGCTGCGAGTCTGCGCGGGGGTGCGCGATGGCGGTGGTCGCGCGACCTGCGCGGCGACGACGGGTCGCGGGAGATGGTGACCAGTGATGGGGAAGTCCGAAGGCGGCGAAGGAGAGAGCACGAGCTGATCGAGACAATCGCGGCTACGTGCCTGGCGAGATCAATTTGAGTTTTTCCCCGAGATCTGACTGGCCCGCTGCGGCCCGCGGACTTTTTGCTGCCGGTTTTCCCGGCGCGCGCGAGCGCAATTTGCCCCGGACGCCACCGCGCGCAGTGGTTCGGTCTGCGCGCGCCCGACGCGGACACCTCCCCATGGCCAGGCTGCACGCAGGGCGCGGCTCCCGGACCCCCTGGCCAGCTCGCGCGGGCGGAGAGCGGGCGAGGAGGGGAGTACAGCCGCGTCGCGCAGCCTGGGTGATGGCCATCACGACGCGGCGGATGCGAGGGTCCAGGGAGGGAGGGAGAGAGCTATCGGTGGCGTCGCTTACGGGGCTTATCGCCCGCTGCAGGGCTCGGCGCCCATATGCCTCCCTCCGCGAGAATTTTACTTATAGTGGGTCCCAGGTCCGCCGGCTCCTGCCACCGTGCTTCTTTCCTTCTCCACGCTTTCACGCCTCACGGCCTCGCTGACGACCGTCCATCCGCGCACCATGGACCAACCCGACTACCCCGTGCAGTATGTCGCCAAGACGGGCGACGAAAAGACGGAGGGCTCGTCCCTCGAGAAGGGCGCCCCGGAGCTCGCCGTCCAGGACGACAGGGCACTCGCCTTCGACCCCGCCGACCTCGACAAGGTCCAGCGGCGGCTCAAGCAGCGCCATGTGCAGATGATCGCTGTGAGCACCTACTCATTTTCTTGGTTTTCTTTTGTCTGCGTGCACCCGCTCACGCTCGCTAGATCGCTGGTACGCTCGGCACAGGTCTCTTCCTCGGGTCGGGTGCCGCGCTGCGCGAGGGCGGCCCGCTGGGTGCGCTCCTCGGGTACACGCTCGTCGGCACCGTCGGCTACGCGACGCTCTGCTCGCTCGGCGAGATGACCGCGTTCGCACCCATCTCCGGCTCGTTCCCCCACTTTGCTGCGCGCTGGGCCGACCCCGCTCTTGGCTTCGCCCTCGGGTGAGTCCCACGATTGCGTTTTAGCCCTGACAGCTGCCGTGCCCCGGTCTACCTGGGGACGCCCGCACGCCAGATTGCCTCAGAAAAAGGGTCGTTGCGGTGTGTCGCGGACGTGGCGGCGGACGGTCACGTCTTGCGACGGGTCAGGCACGCGAAGAGCACGCGTGCAACGTGACCGAGGCCGCGGTCACTCGCTTCTGGAAGAGGGCCGCCCTGCTCTGCGCAGGCGCACGATCCACGATCCACGATCCACGTTACCCCTGGTTGGCGCTGGCAGCTGTCGAGCTTGGGGAGACAGGCAGCCTGATATTGACTGACGACGCCCGGCTTCTCCCCAGATGGAATTACTTCTATACCAGCGCCATTTCCACGCCCGTCGAAATTAGCGCTGCGGTCGTTTTGCTTACTTTCTGGGACGCCGACGTATGTCCTTTTGGCACTCCGTTCCTTGCATTTGTGCTGAATTGCCCGCGCAGACCGGCCACGCCGCTGCATACACCGCAGCCATTACCGTCTGTGTATGCGCAATTAATATTTTTGGCGTCCGGTGGTTCGGTGAAGCGGAATTCTGCTTCTCCATTATCAAAAGTATGTCGTCGTCACCGCTTCTCGTGGCGTTGTCACCGATGCTGATATGTGGTTGCTTCCAGTTTTTTTGATTACCTTGCTGATCATCACGGGGCTCGTTGTCGACCTCGGCGGCGGCCCTAACCATGACCGCATCGGTTTCCGCGTAAGTCCGGCGCAAACCAGTCACCAGCGAGGACACTAACAATCTCCTTGGAAGTATTGGGACAACCCAGGCCCCATCGCACGCTCCGGATACGAGCCGAAGCACATCGGCCTCGACCGGCTGCTCGCGCTCATCTCCGTCTTCGTCCAGGCCGCCTTCTCGTTCCAGGGCATGGAGCTCGTCGCGATCGCCGCGTCCGAGACCGAGTCCCCGCGGCGGAACATCGCCAAGGCCGTGCGCCGCGTGTTCTGGCGCATCCTCGTCTTCTACATCCTCGGCATCCTCATCACCGGCATGCTCGTGCCCTACAACGACAGCGACCTCCTCCAGAGCTCCGGCACCGCCGCGGAGTCCCCGTACGTCATCGCGTTCACCCGCGCCGGCATCCGCGTCCTCCCCTCCTTCATCAACGCGTGCGTCTTCACCTCCGCGTTCTCCGCCGGCAACTCCTTCCTCTTCTCCGCGAGCCGCATCCTGTACGGCCTCGCCATCCGCGGGCAGGCGCCGCGCTTCCTCGCGTACTGCACGAAGAAGGGCCTCCCCATCGCCGCCATCCTCGTCTCCGGCGCCTTCGCGTGGCTCAGCTTCATGAACGTCTCGAGCGGCGCCGAGACCGTGTTCAAGTGAGTGGTCCGCCTCTCCCTTTTTGTGCTCCCGCGGCAGGTGCTGACGGACGGGGCACCGACAGCTGGTTCGTCAACCTGTCGACGACGGCGGGCTTCTTCTCCTGGGGCGCGATGAACGTGACCTACCTGCGGTTCTACAAGGGGCTGCAGGTGCAGGGCATCGACCGCAAGAAGCTGAGCTACTACAGCAACCTGCAGCCGTACCTCGCCTGGTGGGCGATCGGCTGGCTCGCGTTCTGGATCCTCATCAACGGCTACGCCGTCTTCTGGGTCTGGAACACGGACGACTTCATCATCGCGTACGTCGACATCCCCATCTTCCTCTTCCTCTACGCGTTCTGGAAGATCTTCAAGCGCACGCGCGCGTGGCGCCCCGAGGAGATGGACTTCGTCACCGTACGTTCCTTTGTTTTTTTTTCGAGCTTTCGCTCTGAAGGCGGTATCGCTGACGGTGTGGCTCGCGTGACAGGCTATCCCGACCGTCGAGGAGACGGAGGTGCCCGAGGTACCGGCGACGACGATCTGGGGCAAGATCGCCAACGTCATATTCTAAGTACCCTCCGCCGTGTCCCCCGCCTCCGATATAGCCCTTGGACCTTCATTGCTCCCCGGGCGCGGCGCCCGCCCCCTCAAATACTCACCTGTACTTACCCTGGCATATACGTCTCCGCGCGCCCCCGCCCGCGCGCGGCCCTATCTATCTAATTATCCACGGTTGTATTGCTGTGCGGCGGCCCGCGTTGTACGGCGTGTGACGCTTTATATATATATATGATACCTACTACACCCCATTGTAGATACTGTAGTGTACTAACGGAATTGATGACGCCCCTGTCTGCACGGTTTCTGATAAAGCGCAGAGCGTCGACGCGAGGAAATGACGGCGGAAAAGCACCGATCGCATTGTGCAGACGGCGCGATGTATGCTGGTGGCTGATTATGTAAGCTATGCACGGCGCAAGCGTACGCGTGCTAATGTAATGCTGCCAAAACCGGAGCTTGGGTCACTACTTATTCTAACAGTTTCTCTCTGTTCGCACTACTGTCGTCGGTTCGGCCCGCGCCGTCAGATGGGAGCATGGATGCGATACGGTGTTGATTGTCGGTCGGTGGGTAGCAGCGTGCGGTCGCCACACTTCAACTGCGTTCACGCGGTTTGATAAGCATTTGAACGAAGTTGTTGTCATGTGGCGTGAAAGCGTCGTTTTGATGGGCACAGTCGGTATGGCCCACTCCCTCGCCTGCATAAATGAAGCGATCGAGGTGTGATGTCCGATACACCGGCGGCCCTTGAACTTGTTCAGTGCATCCGCATACCTCACTGTCCTTACTGATTAGTATGTTGTCGATAATCAAAGCAGCCGCAAGGCAGATGCGGCTCCGGGTTTCAATGACGTTCACTAGCAGACTCGGAATACCCCGGTGCCAAAGGGAGCTCCGGAATTAATGTTGTTTTGTCCTCAGCCAATGGGTGTCGACGTTGGCCGCCCGCCACTTGCAGCAGCGTCACGGTGGCAAGTTGGTCCGCAATCCGAACATTACTCAGATAGTACTTGTCTTCAACGGTGGTCAATAGAGTGTGATCTGACCATGCGATCTACTAGTTCTACAACCATGCACTTGTTGTCGTACCGAGGTCCGAGCGCAAGTGATATACCGCATATTCCTGTGGAGAGCATGTGACTTGTAGCCTACACACGGTACGCCAGGCATCGTTGCGGTCACCGTGGCTACCTAGTTTCCCGTAGGCAGACCACTAATGGCTACCATTGCCCACTCAAACCGAATAAAATTCGAGTATGGCAGATGGCAAGTAGGGCACTCCGATCACCAATGATAATGCAGGCGCTCACATAAGAATAGATCGTGCTAAATAGTACTAAATACAGAACTAGGATACACCGCCAGGGCACGCCGCACAGTGCATGTTCCCTTCTGCTTTGAAGGATCGACGGGAATCAGGCGATGTTGACAGGTTTGTCAAACCGATACTCTGGCATATACACCATTACAAATGCGAGGTGAGCGAAGAACTTGACAAATAGACCAGAGAAACCACGTGAAATGAATGTACTAAATACTATTAAGTATGATTATACTGTATGAGCACCTCCTAGCTGACGGCGTTTGCTGTTCCCCCATCCAGCTCTGGCGACGCTCTCGACTCCGTTCCAGCCCAGCCTTGCAGCATGCAAGCACTAGTATTTAGCACCGTCGATCAGGAGCGGCTCCGCCTCCTCCAAGTTTGTCACTGTCGCGCCGGGCGTAGAAGTGAATGCCGCCTTCTGGCTCGCCTCGGCTTCATCAGTGGAGAGCGGCGAATAGTACGGGAGCGTCATCTTGGAACGTTGCCTGAGCTTCATCAGGAGCCTCGACAACAAAAATAGGACTGTAAGCGCAGCAGCAGCGAACAGCGCCAAGTCGCGCCAGCTGTACCCGACGTAGTACTGCTGGACGTTCCCGTCGCCCTCGTAGAAGATGGGGCACAGCTCGTCCCACGCAGCTGACATCGCTGATTCAGTATGTCGGAAGACTGGATTCGAGGATTGAGACTCACGAGGAATCGGAGAGACATATCCAGCCACGTCCTCGGGATCCTCTGCGAAGACAAGCGCAAAGCCCAGAGCCAAGTGGAAGTCGATATGGCAATGCATGATCCAAGGGCCCGGGTTGTCAGTCTGTGTACAGACACTCAGCATTGCGACGGAGAGCGTTAAATTGAAGACGCACTCTGAAGCGGATGATGACATCGTCACTCGCAGCACCGCCGACCGCGACAGTGTCCCGGAAGACAGGGTTTATCGTGTTCGTCTGGTTGGTGCCAGAGCTCCTGACGACGTGGAAAGAGTGCTGCCAATCGAGGTCAATGTGAAGTCTACGCGGGTTGAGCGCCCTGCTTACCCCGTGCAAGTGGAGGGGGTGCGGCCCTCCCAATACAAGGCCGGGCATGGTGACCTGAATCGTCTTATTGCGTGGCAACGTGTAGACGCTGCCTTTCGGCAGGAGCTGCTGAGGGGTGTACTTGCCACTGAGGATCTGGAGGAGAACGGGAAGCTCGGGGCTCTGGTACGAGGTACCGTTCACGAGGAAGTCACCAGCCTGTATGTCCTGTTTACATGACCATATATTAGCTGCTGAAAAGCGACGATCCTGAGGAGATACCCACGAGGGTGAAGTTAAAGGTGAGGTTGCACTCTTCACAATCGGGGTCCAAGGGTGGGACCTGCATCAAACGTTAGTGCCGCACCGGATACGCAATACGATGAGACTCACAGCCTCCTCAGTAGGGTATGCGCGCAGATTCTGCTCAAGGAGAGGGCTCTTCGGCTCGGGGACAATGGTAGGTTCGTCCCGTGGGTCCTCTGCAGGAGCCCCACGGTAACGCAGAATGGCCAAGCCCAACGAGGTGTTCGTCACGGAAGGGTTGACCTGATCCGGGACAGCATGGATCCAGTAATTCCCGATGGGCTGATTCGCTTCCAGCTGCAGACCGCTATCGTAAGCTATCACTGAGGTTACGCGGTAGTAAGATAGACACTGACGACGAAGGAGTAGCGCTGCGCAGGGTAAACCTGAATCTGGTCGATCCCGCTTAGGGGTTCCGTATTCTGGCCATCGGCCTCGATGATCGTCATGTTGTCATGACCATTGATGGAGAAATTGAACCAGGGATGGCAGGACGATGCAAGCAGTCGGAAGCGGTACCTAAATGGTAATGTGAGAACCTGCCTAGATTATACGTATAACTGGGCTTACCGTTTGCCTTGTTCGACTTCTATCACAGTCACCGGGGTTTGGGCGCCCTCTTGGCGGCCAAGGCCGTTGATGAGCGTCGAGTTTGCAGGCCTACGACACGGATAAGCATTCGTACTCGTCCGACGATCCGCCGTACTCACCATGGGCCGCCGAAGGTGAGTTTACTTGCGGGCTGGTGATACCAGTCAGATAGCGAGATAACGGTCGTATCTATTCGTGCGCGACACGTTTTTTGAGATTTGTACTGTGAGCGCGTCGCAGCACGTCAACTCACCATCGTCGACGTCGTACATGTGCTTGTGCGGATCGTTCTCATCGTATATGACGAGCGGGCCTCGGAGACCATCGCAGTATTGCACGCCCTCGTGGCTGTGGTACCAGAACGTGCCTGTCTCAAGTATCAGCCAGTTGTTTGCAGGGAAGTTCACGAAGCGACATACCCGCTTGGTCGTGGACGTCGAAGTCGTACAAGAACGAGTGATCAGGTTCAATGGGGCATTGCGTGACGAATGCAACTCCGTCCGCCCAGTTGGTATGGTGCTGGTCAATGCCATGCCAGTGCTATGATTAGCAATGGCACATAAGAGTGCAATGTTTAGAAAGAATGCTGAAGAGTAAGACAATTTTTACTCACGACGGTGGTGGACGTGTTCATGCTCTCATCATGAAGATGATTGTCTACTTTGATTTGGAAGTTGTCACCCTGAAAAATTTGGTATCAGACTCGTTTTGACAGCCTGCGAGAGACATAGGACCACAGACTTTGTACCCCTTAATAATAGGTCCGGGGAAGGTCCCATTAGCCAGTGTGCCCACTCGAGGGAAACCGTCCGGGGCGATCTCCTTGTTGACAATATCGAGTTTGGTAATGATCCTAGGCCTTCCTCTCTCCGCTGAGACAGCGGATGCAACGTCGAGGGCAACTAGAGCAGGCAGAAGTAAAGAGTATAACATCGCAGAAGAGGAACGCGGAACGGATGAAAAGTATTAAAAACCGCGGGCTGGTAGTTGGGATGGTATGAATTCGCTCACTCTTTATACCACGTAGGATCGGTATTGACTGACAGAACAAGCCTGAAACCCGACTAGACTGTCAACGCGGTCGCCCGTTGACTGCCGCTCCCGAGCCACCGCAGCTTGCATAGGCCGAGCAGTGGTGGCAGATTGGCTAGACACGAGGATCACGGATGTGGGATGGCTCACCGCGTCAACTTGAGCATGACGCCCACGAACACGGCCAGAAAGTCGCCGGGCTGCATAGCAGCGCGCTCCTTACAGCCGGGAGGGCGGTTCTTGCACTCCTCTAGTGCCTGAACGGGTACAACAGTCCGAGTTCAGACTACGGTATGCCCGCTTCAGTGCAAAGCCCCTTGATGGCGGCGGTCAATGAAGCTATAGTCGCCCGACGAATTTCAAGTTGGTTCTAGTCACGATTGCTCTAGGCGTATTGTTTGGATGCGTTTGAGATGCCAATGAGGCAAGCCGTGCATTCTCCTCAGGAGCATAAATTGGCACTTATCCTGAGATTCAAGTCCCTGCGCGTAGGTCAGCCCATAAGCCAGGACTTGGACACTATCGACGTGTACTCACTGCGAAGTCGCACCGGGCGATGGAAAGTGTCGAGCTTCTTCCGCGGGGCCGCCGACCGGACACCGCAGTGCCTCCAACGCCTCTAGTAGATCATCAATGTCAGTTATGGAGCTTGTAATGTCGTGACATGACATATACTGTGTTCTCGGATAATCCGAAACCTGGCTGCGAGCCGCGGCGCGCCCTAGCATCTGACGACCTACTACGTCGGTCGATACCAGAGAATCTCAGCGCAGTCATCTGAGCAACGCTGTAATCCATATCTCTTACGCTAAGACGGGTTACTCTTGTCGAGCTGCGCTCGCCCAGCCTGACCTCAGGTAAGTTCATAGCCACCGGCCCACTGCCGGATGTCATGTTGCACGCCGTGTTTCTGTAAGCAATTGATAGATGAACCGAGTCTTATGCGGTGCCTCCGAGTCGGAAGCTGCAACACAACCCCGAGCGCGAGTTGGTGAAGGCGGCAGCCTGATCATCGCAAGTTGGCCCCGATGACAGACTGGGACGAGCGTTCCACCCAGCGTCTGTCGTGGTAAGTACGTAATGACCGACGCGACCGGTGCCTTGAGTCTGTCATGACTCAAACGTTCAACGTTCCTGCCAGTGAGACCCCGTCATTCAACGCTAATGCTGACCGTGACATGTGCATAGTGCAGTATGTAGCTCAAGACTTCGTGCCGTGAGTCGACCGTGACTGTCCTCCGTGCCTACGTCTCGGGCTCGTTCAAGTTCGTTATAGCAACTCGCGTGACTGGCGATGTGTCACGACCTCAACAACTTGAATATACTCGGGATTCGACAGTCAATGTTTCAAACATGCATGTCGATATTGCGATTATATGTTTATTCAAGTTGTTGAAATATTACTCTAGCTGGGTAGTATCGACATGAGCTAGACGGACACATCATTGCGATATATTGGCAACAGAACATTCACATCGTGGACGGGTGGCAGAGGCACGATACACTCGCCGTATGTATTGCTGACAGTGATTTGAAAGATGCTCCGAATCGAAGGCCACTGCCACGGTCAGGCCAAATGCATTTGTGCAAAACATGAGTACTTAGTATGAAGCGGGCCATCTTGGCAAAGGTATCAATCCATTACATATTATACCATTACATATGGAGGCTGACAAGTTGTCTGGCAGTACAAGCAGGCTACAGTCGAAGGAAAGAATTAAACATCAGATCCAAGTTCACACTTTATGGACACTCGCCCGGGTGACGATGTCCAGCCGTTCTCCGCCTATTCAAGAAAGCTTCTTGCGCGAACGGGCACTACTTGTTTGCGCTGTTCAGGAGAGGCTCTGCGGACAGGCTCGCCGGCGTCGCGCCATCCGAATAAGTGAACACCACCTCCTTCTGGTTCGCCTCCAACTCGTCGGCAGAGAGCGGGGAGTAGTACGGGAGTGCGATCTTCTTGTAGCGGCGCTTGAGTCCGATCAGGAGCTTCGACAGCAAAAATAGGACAGCAAGCGCAGCACCCGCAAATAGCGCCAAGTCGCGCCAGCTGTACCCGACATAGTACTGCTGGACGTTCCCGTCGCCCTTGTCGAAGATGGGGCACAGCTCATACCACGCAGCTAGCATTGCAAGGTCAGAATGTGCAGAGAACTCAGGGACTTTGGGACTTACGAGGAATCGGGGAGATATCCGCAGCCACGTCTGGAGCATCTTCCGCGAAGACAATAGCAAAGCCCAGCGCCAAGTGGAAGTCGATATGACAATGCATGATCCAAGGGCCTGGGTTGTCGGTCTGCACACAGATATTCAGCCTTGCGACGAATAGCATCAAATCGAGGACGTACTCTAAAGCGGATAGTGACATCGTCCGTGGCAGCGCCCCCGACGGCAAGGGTGTCACGGAAGACGGGGTTGATCGTGTTCGTGGAATTGCTACCAGCACTCCTGATGACGTGGAAAGAATGCTACCAAGCAAGGTCAGTGTGACGTTTACGCGGGTTGAGTGACCTGCTTACCCCGTGCAAGTGGAGGGGGTGCGGCCCTCCTAGTACTAGGCCAGGCATGGTGACCTGAATCGTCTTATTGCGCGGTAGCGCGTATATGCTGCCATGCGGCAGGAGCTGCTGAGGGGTGTACTTGCCACTGAGGATCTGGAGAAGCACGGGAACCGTGGGGCTCTGGTATGAGGTACCGTTCACGAGGAAGAGACCGTCTCGGGGGTCGTTAGCATTGACGTCCTATTTTCCATGATGATTTGAGTTCCTGACTCAGCCAATGGCGACACAGAAAAGATGCTCACGAGAGTGAAGTTGAAGATGAGGTTGCACTCTTCACAGTCGGGATCGAGAGGAGGTACCTGCCAGAGAGTTAATACTGCGGCACGATACTCCCAGTTCCGATGACACTGACAGGTTCTTCGGTACGGTACGCATGCAGGTTCTGCTCGAGGAGAGGGTTCTTCGGCACGGGCGCGTTGGTGTAAGGATCGTCCTTCGGGTCCTCAGCAGGAGCACCGCGGTATCGCAGAATCGCCAAGCCCAGCGAAGTGTTGAAACTGGTAGGGTTAACCTGTTCCGGGACGGCACGGATCCAATAGTTTCCGATGGGCTGATTCGCTTCCAGCTGCAGTCCAGAATCGTGAGACAAAATAAGGTTGAGCCGCGGGAATGGACACGTACCACAACTGAATAGCGCTGCGCTGCCAGCATCTGAATCTGATCAATGCCTGTCAGCGGCTCCGTGTTCTGCCCGTCGGCCTCGATGATCGTCAAGTTGTCGTGTCCGTCGATGCTGAAGTTGAAATACGGATGGCACGAAGCAGAGAGCAGTCGGAAGCGGTACCTGTGTGGACGTCAGACAGGTTCCAACTCTACAGGTACGCTCAGACCAACCGTTTGCCCTGTTCAACCTCGATCACAGTGACCGGGGTATGTGACTGACCCATACGGCCTAGGCTGTTGATGAGAGTCGAGTTCGCAGCCCTATATTGTGTGTCAGTACGGAAATGTTATGAGACAAACTATCGCACTCACACTGGTCCGATCTTGGGGCCGGCATAGTTCCTTGCAGGTACATGGTACCAGTCAGATAGAGTGATCACCGTAGTTTCTATCGTGAACGACGCCGTCAGCTAAATCTCGCAGCATCAGTGTACGCCGCAGCGTAGAAGTTTACCATCGTCGACGTCGTACATATTCTTGTGCGGATCGTGCTCGTCGTAGATGACGAGTGGGCCCCGAAGACCATCGCAGTATTGCACGCCCTCGTGGCTGTGGTACCAGAATGTACCTGCGCCAATGATCAGCCAGTTGTTTGTAGGCAAGTTTACTTGGCAACATACCTGCCTGGTCGGGGACATCGAAGTCGTACAAGAACGAATGACCGGGTTCTATTGGGCACTGAGTGACGAATGCAACACCGTCCGCCCAGTTGGTATGGTGTTGATCAATGCCATGCCAGTGCTATAGTAAACACGATACGTAAGAGTGTAATGCTCTAGAGAAACGGAGTTTACTTACGACAGTGGTGGACGTATTCATGCTGTTGTCATGAAGTTGATTGGTTACATTGATCTGGAAGGTGTCTCCCTGTAAAAGCCAGCGTCACGTTCAATGCAACATCATGTGAATGGAGAGAGGGTCACAAACCTTGTACCCCTTGATGATCGGTCCCGGGAAGGTTCCATTAGGCAGCACACCCACTCGAGGAAAACCGTCCGGAGCGACCTCCTTGTTAACGATATTGAGCTCAGTAACTGTCCTGGGCCTTCCTCTATCTGCCGAGGCAGCCAATGCAAGGCTGAGTGCAGCAGCTAGACTGGAAAAAATTGAAGAGGATAACATCGCAAAAGAGCAATGTCCGCGCGATGAAAGGACTCAAGTGCGACCGGTGCTGAGGATGGTCGACTTTCGCTCGCCCTCTTAATACTACTCGAGATTGGCCCTGGTTGACGCAAGAACGAACCTTCGCCACTACATCATGGCACGGCAGCTGCTGTGCTGACTAGTTGACTCTGCTGGCCTGCGCGAGCCTGAAACCCGATCTGGCCGCCAGCAAGGTCGCCCAATGCCTGCTAGCATCTGGGATCATTACAGCTTGTCGCAGAGGAAGCGCGTCGGCGTGAACATTAACAAATTCTGGATGCGGCATAGCTCACCGTGCTGACATTGACAGGACGCTCGGATAACGCTCGGCACTCGTCGGGCTGCATAGTAGCGCAGCCCATGACGTTGGAGCGACTGTGTTTAAGGTGGTTTCGAGCCTGAAGTGGGACTGTGACTCTTCGGGTCGAGGTTATGACAGACTTGTTCCGGTGCGCCGCCCTTGATTGTGGCATCCAAGGAAAACAAAGTTGCTTCAAGCAATAATCGGACCCATTTATCTTGAATTGTGCATGATATTCAAGGCATGTACTGGCGATGAGAATTGTGACCTGCTGTGTGGCGGCCGAGTAGAACAAGTTAGGCTTCTCCTCCGAGGGAGAGCGGACGACGCAGTGCGTATACGAGCTCCTGGTAAATCATCCGCGTGAGCTATGTATAGTGCTCATGATGTGCAGACATGACATACTCCACGCCGGCGACCAGTTCGAAACTTGTTCTGAGCCGACATATCACTTGTCGCGCCACCGGGCGTCAACCAAGCGGCAGGTCTATCTTGCTAATTGCACTGAAGACTGAATTTTCTGTCAGTTCCGAACAGTTTAGTGCGGCCCAGAAACTCATTGTTTCTGCCCCAGTTCGGTCTCGAGCTGGTAGACTCTAGCCACAACCTCATTGAGGGTGGTAGAGCCGGCCGCCTGGGCTGCATGTGAGCCATCGCAACTGTCGGACGGCGGGTAGTACGCCACAGATATGTACGCTAGCATAGCCGCACGTCATCAAACACGCAGTTGCTATGAAGAGATGAGCGTCGAGCGCGTACGCGATGACTCGATGTCTGCGGAATAGACTGGAATGGACGCATTGAAGTTTAAGTCACAAACAGCGCAAAAATAGCGCAACGATCATCAACCGGGGGCAGCGGCATCGGCCCGGCCCGCTTTGAGGCGCCTGATTTGGTAATAACCGACGTATTCGGTGTCTCGTTCGTCTGGAGATAGATTTGCCGGCTGCTACTGCAATATTCCATGTTCCCAATCTCCCAACTAGTAGTCTAATATCCTATGACTTGACTAATTCTCCGAGACGATATCTGACTATCGTCGTCGAAGAGCCCTCAGTCTCCGAGCCCGGTGTTCGAGCTGGCCGCATTTAATGCATTGGGATTGCTGTTGGGGCTAAAGTCTGATATAACCGACTTCGTGCCTGTAAGTGTCTTTGAGAGGCCGTGTCGCACACGAGCTGTGGGCTCTTCCTAAGTAGCAGCGTACAGATGGTGTTTGTATGATCCTGAACTTATCCGGATGAGATGCAATTTCCGCCCTCAAGCCATTATTCCACCTGTTCGGTGTTCAATCTCGCCGCAGACTGCCAACACATAAGTACTAAGCGTCCGGTGTCTTGAGGAACCAAGCCATTATCGAAGGAGGAGAATTCACTCGCCATACGATAAAGTCATGTTCACCGGCAGAAGAAGACGGGAAGTAATCGGAGCGCTGAGCCGCGTGAGACCAGTCTCCAGAGTAGAAAGCGTCTCTCAAGATCAACGGAGACAGTTTCTGCCACTTCTGAAACGCAAGGCCTGAACAGCCTGAGGCCGAGGGACGTGGACCAGCTATGGCGGCATCGATGAGCACCCCGCGCGCTGCCCTAGGCTGTTCGCCGCTGGCGGGCGCATGTACGAGACTGACCTGGAGCAGCATGAGGCAGACCAGTAGTTAGAAGGAGACGCTGGCGTGGATACAAGCGACTCGACCGCGGACGAAGCAGCCGCTTCGGAATCGGTTCCACCAAAGACGAGGCGGGGCTGGAGCAGAGAGAATAGACGCATCGCGTTGTTTCGAATAGGGAGTTAGTCCACCGAGGGTCCACCGTGTCGTCTGAGAAAGCAATTGTAGGGTATGACCGAGCGTGTTGGTGGGCGATACGCCACGGAAAGCTACGGGAATGACCAAGCCGTCGGCGAGGAACAAAGACGACGCGCTCCGAGAATTCGTCTCAAGGACGAACTGTATGAATGCAACCCGAGGCGTTTGAGGTGTCATATTCGCCTGAGGTACATTGGTATTTGGTATCGAACAGAGCGATCATCGCGGCCTTGGAAAACCAGCGTCTGCATGCTGTGCTGGATGGACTAAATGATATTTGCACAAACGCGGATCAGACTCTCTATCTATAGATGAGCAGTTAACACTCATAAGCTTACTTTGAGCACACGGCTGCAAGCTCCGAACTACAGGATCGTACGCTCGTATTACACATCCTTGATGCCTAACTCCTCCGCCAGGATCTGAAGAGCCTGTAGACCCGCGCTGTGTCAGCATGTTTAGAGGACCTCCGGGCGCTGTACACTCACTAAATACTTGCTCAGGTAGCGCGGATGCCCAAACATACCCATTGCAACCCACAGACCCCATTGACCCGTCGGCCGAAATCCGTTCTTAAACTCACCCTCCTCGTCCAGGCCCCACACTTGCGTACCTATCTTGTCGGTGATGGAGGGTCCGAAGAGCGACTTGACCGATTCTATCGTAGGTCTGCGGCCCGTTCTACAGACAGAGGATGGGGTCAATAGACCACTTGCCACAGAATGCAGGGAAGACCAACGCTAGGACAACAACGTCCGCGGGGACACGCGTTCCATCCTGCATCAAGATAGTGTCGCATTCCAGGTGATCAATCTGCCCGCGTTGAACCTAATTGTATGATCGGTAGTTGAGCGGATTAGACAGGTACCATGCGCATGTCAGCGAACCTACCTTGACTTTGCCGTCAACTATCAACTGTCCACATCCCATGTCAAGAACTGGCGTCCGTTCCGTCTGTTAGACTCAACGGTCCCTCGCCCACCGCAGCAACGAAGCACACTTACGTGCCCCTGATCCAAGTCGCTTCATGACGAACCCCGGTATTCCCAGCTCCTCGTCGTCTTCCGTGGGCCTCCATGTCAGCTGGAAGCCTGCCTTTGTCAGACCATCGTGCAGCTCCTTGTCCTTTTCCTTGTGCAGCGGCACGCCGACCGCAGCCACCAGGCGGAACATGAAGTGCGTGGGCATGTGCTGCGCAGCGAAGTCGGCGTCCTCGATGGCGTACTTCTCGTTGTAGGTCGCGACGTGGAAGAGCTGGTCGGACGTGTGAACAGACATGACGCAGGTCGCACTGCGCTGTAGAATCGTCACCTATAGGGTGTGGATCGTATGAATAAAAGATAGAAGAAGGTGGGCATGACTAAAGGCGTACGCTACTCGCTCCTTTGGCATAGAAATCCAAGCATATGTCGAAGGCTGTGTTGCCCTGTGGCCCCCCGGGCCTCGATCAGCCACCTCCGCAACTTCAGATACATGGGCTGACGTACGGCTCCGACGACGACAACCTTCTTACCGTGGAACGGCGCAGCTCCTCGATGCTCGCTTGAATGGTACAAGACTCCCTTGAATGCGTCTGCGCCAGGAAGGCGAGGAATGTTCGGTCCACCATAACCCGTAGCCATGATGATATGCCTGGGTTTGAGGACCACCTTTGCGCCCGCATGGTCTACAGTAGCGGTCCAACATCGTGTCTGTTCATCGTATTCGGGTGGACGGAGGAGTGTGCTCGAAGTCCAGACAACAAGGTCCTCGCCGATTGCGAATTGTTCTATGTGGTGTGCTACCTTTTCCTTGGACAGGTACTTCGGGTATGTCCGACTGTGTCATATTGTCAGTTTACAGTTGATTATGTACCATAAAACCGGACTAACGGCCAAGGGTGGTACAAGACTATGATGGCATATCCATGAATGCAGGTTGATGCCGTATAAGGAGATGGCTAACCTGAGCACGCGTGTGGCGGCGAGTGTAGGCGTAGGGACGGATATCTGCCATACCGATGAGACGACCACGAGTGAAAAGATGAGTAGAGTATACCGTTGCCTCCACACGTCCCCGATGCGCTCGTCCTTCTCAACTACGAGCGCACGAAGACCCATCCTCTTTAATCGAGCTGCACAGGTCAAGCCAGCTAGACCCCCACCAACTAGTGCAAGTCCTTCAGCCACTCCCTATACACATGGCGATGTAACGTACCAATAAGTACCGTAGGATCAACCTCTATAGCGGCTCTCTGTTTGGCCTGGGCTTCTTCCCACGTGTCGAAGTCAGGAAAGAGACCTGATGGTCGTTCCGTAGGCTCTTCATACCCTATCAGATCTGTCATACTGAGCATGAGGATGAAGGCTTTCCATTCGGACGACGCGTCTCGGACAAGGTATACGTAGCCCCTGCCTTTAGCTGGCGGAGACGAGAGGGCAAAACGGAAGGTCGCTCGAACCCCTTTCTCGTCTGACGCGAGTGGCAACGAATCAAAGTGGGGTGGACCGAGGGTAGTGGAGAGTTCAACGTCGATATCATGGAGTCCTACACGGGAGAGGCGCGTCGCGTCGCTGAATTGTTCGGATGCATACGACGTGATGTTGTCTCTACCGGACAAAGTTCGCAGGTCCCATGATAGGCACAGCATATCTAATAGCTGCCATTTTAGCCTGATATGATACCGTGCAAAGGAGAGCTAAGCTGATCGAACCTTTGAGCCATCCGTCGAGGACGAACAAGCCACCAAATGCGTCGATGTCTCCAGTTATGAATGTCTGGCCAAGACTGCTTAGCCATTCCTCAGCAATCCCAAAAGCTTGTGCGTTTTCTTCAGACTGTGGATTCGACATGTTCTGAAGGATGAACCTTGCGTTCACGCTGGGAGCGAGGGAAGGCGGAGGTATGGTGGAAGCATCTCATGCGGTCTGCCAGTGTGTAAGTTATATGTATTAGACTTTCTGCTACTGACGCCGACACTGATCTGACAAGAGGCATAGAGCCATAGACTGACACTTCTCAGGAAGATGCTTCATGATGCTGCGTGATCTGCTTCGGGATGTCATGGTCTAGAAGAGATCGTCTTGTAATGCATGGTTCAGAATCAACAACGCTAGTTTTGGTTCTGGGCGATCGTACGCACACTACCACTAACACTGGGGTCGTCCAGTTCGCAGCGAGCTTGAGAGAATCTCGACAAAAGGACCAAGGCCTGTCCAGGAATATGTCCTGTGGTCATGATGGCCTGATCATCATCACTGCCAGTGACAGATGTTCCTGTTGCTCGTCGGTGGCCAATGGCCATCGATATCACGCGCTGCTTTGTCGATGCGGCGGCCCAAGACGCGACGTGACACTATGCTCCATGACGCCCATGCCATGAGTAAGTATGTCACGCTCTGAGGTCACATCTGGAACGTGACTCAGGATCTCAGTGAGCACGTCAAAAATATGGCCAGACATATCAAGGTATAGAGAGGCAAAGAAGAGATAAAGCAGAGTTACAGTAGTCGGCGCATCCTGCAGGGGTTGTTTGTTGTATGTGTAAGTCGTATTGATGGTCACGAGTACGTCGTGTTTTGTGGCGCGCTACACCCAGTCGCTATCTATTGCAACGCACCGGGGGTGGGCCTCCCCAGGCTGCCACGGAGCCAGCTGAGGCATCTCACAGAATTCCTGGCAACAGTCAGGATCTGAATATACAAGCAGAGATCGATTCATGACCTACGTCGACATTGCACGCTGGATCGCACTTCAGCCAGCTTGGCCAATCTAGCCACTCGATGAGAGCATCGAATTGGACTCTCCACTTGTCCAGCAGCGGTGATGTGATATTTTCGTGTAGGTTACTCTCCGTCGTGGCCACTTCCAGGCCAAAAGCGTCTCGCCATGCTTCGGTGTAAATCCTGCAGATCTCGTGCAGCACCTCATCCACTGCGTAGAGAAGGAGGCGCTCCTGCTTCGTGAACCTCGTGTCTGGAAGCCGTCCCGTGAAGCTCGTCGCGCACCCATACGCGATCGCTGCGAACCAGGCCGGCTCCCCGGTACCCTCGCGGGGCATGTACGGACTGAGGGAGATGATGATCTGCTTTTGCACCGTCGCGGTAATACTCTGCAGCTGGGCGTGCACTTGACCTCTTGGAGATACGTCCGCAACCACACGAGCACGATGCAAAAGATGCTGTATATACAGCAGGCGGTCCCCGAATCTCTCTTGGATCACACGCGCAAGAGTGAGCCAGTCGACGCCGCTCTTCTCACGAGAATCGCGCGACATCACCTCGGTGATATCAGCGCGCACACGGGCCATGTCTTCCTTCGAGATGTGCGTGACGCGGTATTGCATGCGGGAGAGCCCCTGTCGTGAGGCAGTGAGAGACGCAAGGGCAGGGTCGAAGAAAGATATGAGCGTAGTGGGGTCGACCTGCACACGCGACTCGCCGGGAAAGGCATTGTGCCGGCTGCCTGCATGACGGACTTCCATGAGCGGTGGTACAAGGTGAGCGTCGGATGGTGTATCGAGGGAGGAGACGAGGGCGAGGCCTTGTGAGAAGTCGCAGTACATAATTTCGCTGTGACTCGTCAGTTTCAACGACCAACAAAGATATTGGCATGGAGGCAGACCTACTAGTCATACTCCATGCGGATGAACCCGTCAATTCTGTGCTTTCTCGCCCACGCGCAGGCGTCAGCGATGCGGTCCAGCTCGGGATCCGAGTGCCACGGCTCTCGCCCGTGGCCAATCTCTCCCCAGATGAGGATGTCCTGTGTATCCGTGACGCCGCCACGCTTGTTGGCGCTGCAACCGTCAAAGTAGACGAGCTTGAGCTCACGAGCGGTCATGAATGTAAATAGGGTGCCGTTCTGTGTGCGCAGGAAGGTCTGCGAGTGTTCCGGATCAAATGCGAGCCAGTCCATGGTGGGATAGTCACTGTTGCCTCTGCCATGATAGAGCAGTGTCCCAGGTGGAACTGTACTGCGCACAATCGAGTGACCTGAACAGCGTTCTCATTGATAGCAGTCGCGAACCTGAGGCATTCGCGACGTACCAACAGGATACTTCGAATTCGGTGCCATCTGCATGAGGGATGCCAGAGACTGGAAGATAAGGTTACCAGTCGCACCTTCTCCTGGACTTTCATTCCATGGTAGATATTGCTCCATTCTCGTACTTCTCGATGGGGTCCGCTGGTTATGGGAACCTAATACGCCACATGTCGCGGCCGCCACGCTGGCAACTAGAAGACATTGAAGAATCGTCCGCCAACGCATGGAGGGGAAAGGAGAGAACACATCGGGAATGAATGCACGAGTCAGCAGGCGATGCCCAGGTCAGTCATGGTGACTGCCGTTAGTGGTCTCATCCTCGTCCACCCTCCTGAGCGAGACAACGCGCGCGGCCAACGCGTGGTGTCACGGCAGGCGCGCGAGTGTCACGCCGCGTCTTTGTCATGGGACCGCGCCTTGATACCGACAGGCCGCTGCCGAAGCCAACTTAACCCCCGCTGGCCTAGTCCAGGCCCAGTCAGACGAAGTTAGTTCCAGTCATATATCGTTTGTATCATATCATGCTGTGCACAGTGATGGTGTGCGCTTCTCATGACTTTCGTATGCAGTGCCCTCTTACGGTTGTCCACGATGCTTCAACTGACGAGGCTCTGTATTCTTGTGTTTGCGCTGGCCCAGATTGTCATAATCACCGTCGCGAGTCGCCAAGCTCTGTTCTCACCTCAGTCTTTCCTACACCAGCAGTTAGAAGACTCGATTGCGGGCCGACCATGGAACGAACGTCCTAGTAAGGATGCATCTGGACATCTCATCTTCCAGTCGTTAGCATCCCTGATGCAGATGATGCCGAATTCAAAGCATCAGAATGGTGGGTCACATTTTGGTACCGTTTGTCCTCGCGGTGGACCTGAGCCTAGAACTATCCATTAATGTTTGAGCAGGACACTCGATCATCCGCGCCAGCATACCTGCCGGCACACTGTTGTACCATGGGTCTTTCACTAGAGAGTACCCGTCAAGGGATTGGCTTGCTTTCCATCCGGAACATGCTGGCATGTTTGCAAGAGGGTCGAACGGTACCCTGTTTACGGTCATGACGACGCGCGAACTAAACTTCATCTATTTCGATGGGACTAGTGCCAATAAACTCGATGCAGTGGTGGATACCCAGGACCTATTTTTCTTCGGCGAGATCGGGCGAGGCTCAAGGGACACTGATTGGAAAATCAGTGAACTTGCACGCTTCAATGCTGGATGCGAGTGGGGGAAGCAGTACGGTTTGGATGGCATCATAAGGATGGAGTGGGAATTGTACGCCAATTAGTTCCCGAATATGATACGTAGGCTCACGATCCCTACAGTGAGATCATGTACTGCGACTTCTCCCAAGGCCTCGAAGTCGTCTCCGTCGTACCCACGATTAATGGATTACCGGATGGATTCCTTGTTCCAGGCGTGCCCGCACACTCTGCGTTGAACAACACACGAGCCAGCCACGTGGTAACCGCCCAGCAACTTGAGAGCAATATACTCACTCAGGTATCGTTTCATGGTCTACGAGAAGGCGACTCGCTCGTCGACGGGCCGGACACTACGAGAGCGCCCTGGGATCCTCCTCCCCTGCACCCTCCCAAGGGTTGGAAAGGCGCACTGCCCTTCACCTTCCTCGAATCGCGCCATACCGGCACATGGCATAATGACTTTCCGGGCGAATCACGCGTCCGTGTCTACCCCTCCACGCTCGTCTCGTTCTTCGACCCTTCACTCACGTCCCTCGTGGCCGCGCGCCGCTCGCAGAAACGTGATGAGTATCGCGCAGGCAACATCTCCGCCGAAGACATCGCACGTGTACGCGCAGATGTTGACGAGATGATGTCGCGGGATTGGAGCCTCGGGGCGCGCGGCGTCGTCGATTGGGTCGGCCTCGCACGCGTAGTGCAGGATCGCTTCTCGGATCGTCTGCCGTACATGCAGTACTTGCTGCACAGCCCGGCGGTCAACATATCCGAGCGCATGGCGACCGTGCGCAAGCAACTCATCGTGTCGCTCATCCCGTACTTACCCCTGCGTGATGACATCGGTTCGTCGCAGTGGTTTGCGGATACTGCGCACGGCTGCGCGGAGGATTTCACGCGGCGGTTGCCTGTGGAACGCTTCACGAAGCAAGAGAAGGTGCTGTTGAACGCCGTCGAGGAGGTGCTCCGCGAAACTTGCAGAGTGTATACAGAGGCGTGGGCGGAGGCCTTCGATATTGAGGCAAAGAGCGAGGAGCAGATGACAAGACTGATGCAGAAGTGGAGAGGCGAATTTGATAAGCTCATCGAATGGCTAGACTGGCCCGGCTGGACTAAATGCGAACCTTCGTGTGGGCCTGACGTGAGCCAATGTTCACTCATTCCCAAACCGTTCATGCTCATTCTTTGCTACAGGAATATTGTCTCATGCCACAAGCGAAGTGGTGGGGTTACTTGGGCACCGACCCTACATGTCTCTCGTTAGATGACGAGACCTTGGAGGTCTAGCCGAAAGTCATCGTCCATGTCCGTTGCATCCTCTTCTGTTGGAACACCCCCTTACTGTTTAGCCCACTAATTGCGCAGGAGAAAGACGAGTGACCATGACTTGGCCACAGCATAGATCGTTGCACTCAGAGGGCAGATTTGATTGACCAATACAAAGGCAACAGGCTGCGGCCATGTCACGGCTACATAAGACGTCCGCCGGCTTTCATGGCCTGCAACAAATAACTTATTCATGGCGCATCTACGTTCCGTGTACTCTGTCAACCGTTTGTATACAACTGACACTCCCTGTCGCCATTCATCTACTGCCATAGCTATGCCTTACTCGCGATATTTTATCACGTACCACATGGCAAGGCCCCCATCACACACACTAGACGGGCAGCTCGCTCTTGACCGGGTGACCGTGGATCCCGACAGATACCCCCATGTCATCACGGGTTTGTACAGCCTCCGAAATGTCAATGGCAACAGGACGCATTACATAGACATGCGTCTGCGTCCGACCGGAAGAGTTGCCAGAGGATGCTGTCGAAGGCGCCTGCTGTGCCCAGCCTAGGCCAGCTCGCACATTGATCAACATGAAGGAAATACCAGCCACCACGCCTAGTGTGTCGATAATGGTGTACTGGATATTGCTGGACGCTTGATAAGAGCCGAAGAAAAAGGTAACGTAGGTTCTCGCGGGGTTAGCGTTGGTGTTGAACAACATGGTTGTCTTCGAAGATTAACTCACGTGTACAAAGTAGCACTTTCGACAACGGTCGCTAGCACATCCTGCAAAAGGTATGGATAGGACTAATCATAAGTACTAAGACCTGGTAAGGAGACTGACGATTAGGTTAACGCCTCCATACGACGTGGCACTCTGCCGGGCGCGCCATACTCGCCACGCAATGCCACAGGAGCAGTAGATGTTCGTGCTGAAGAACATGTTATATCCTGAAGCCTGAAGACCTGTGCTTAATGCGTACGCACGTGAAGGTGAATGAATAATCTGCTGTGATCCAACGGCCGACAGACTCGATGAAGACTGAATTACCCATTCTTGCTTGGGTAAGTGAGTAAACAACTCCAGGTCCCGCAACTGGCGCCCCGTATCATGTTAACTATCGAGCAAGTCAGTCAAACACAAGCTTACCACACAATCCAAGGAGGCAGCAGCATGGGATAATAATCACGTAATAGTTGTAACCCCAGACAACCCACAAGCGGTATATCTGAAGGAGGATTAGGGGAAATGCTGAATAGTAGGTTCATCAGCACCATGACGCACGATCAAGACGTCGCAGGTGATTAGTATTGCAATTAAGAACGCTGTCTTGACAGCTTCCGTTATGAGTGCGGGGTCGGCGTAGTAGAGCATGGGCGCAGCGCCCCCTTTAAATGTTATAAACGCATCGAAGAGACGACAGATAGTGAGGACCCAATGCTAAAGCATACGTATGCGTCAACTATGCAACTGGAAAATCTACATGTTTCATATGACTCACCCCAGTGACGGTACACACTACTAGTGCCGAGCCATAGAAAACCGGCGACATGTACAATTTAGATCCGCGTGCACGCTGTGAAGCTGCGCGGGTAACTTGGAAGTACAACGATGTCCCGGATAGCATAAGAAACACGCCGTAGAGCATGCTTTCAATGACCACAGTGGCTAGGTTGACGCTGACGAGAGAGGGTGGCGACATTAGAAATTGGTGAGGAGTCATCCGGGGGGTTCTCTGGATAGCACCTCTTGGCCCAAGCATTATATGTGATATAGTAGGATGCCTTTATTGAAGCAGGAAAACAGGATATCAAGCACAAACTGTTGTGATCAGTCAGCTGGGAAGATACACTGAATTCAAAAGACGTACGGGGATGCCGGGTCGCACGCGCCAACACAATAGAAGCACCATTATGTGCTATTGAAGATCGAGTCCATCCGTCATGCATAAGTGGTCAACAGTCAACGGTTTGCGATCTAAATTGACCCTTTTGTGGCGATGTACCTGAGATACTGGGGTCTAGCCTCTGCCAGAGCACGTACATCTTGCATACAAATTGGGAGCAAGCACCATTGGCTGTCGATGTATGGTGTTGTGAATCAGATGGGAGTGGAGCAACTCGTTGAAAAGGAACTTAACTTGCAAGCCAGCATGTTCAGGAAAAGGTCGTGTAAAGCTCACTGGCGGACTCGTAGAGCTACTGGACATTTAGCGTAAGGTCGCAGAAGCGAAGAACAAGACATTCAAAGTCAGAGCTAAGCGATATATAACGAACTGATTTGTCGAGACGCAAGACGATTACACTTTCTCGTGATCAGAGCGTGCTCAGACGGTCGCAGTCTCCGCCTTGACTTCATGCTCTTTTTTCCGGAGGGGACCGAATTGGTGGCTCCAACGCTCCTGTTGGACGCCTTGAATCCGGCGGCTTGGCAGATAAATTGTGATATGCTCCTTATACAAGATCCGCAGAGGTCTGGGGAGATGAGCAGCAACCGATGCACTCAGTATGGAAACGTCAGACTCACAGTGATGGCCTCCTAGAAGCACTACGATGTATCATACCAATATCATTGGTGTGATGTATCATTCTAGTCACCATAGAAGGCCGACTAATGTGGAAATCAATGTAGTACCTGTAGAAGGATGAGCGATGATCAATCAATATTGTGACAAGTACCAGTGTCAGGTGCCGTACCATAGACTCTGAGAGCATTATTATTACTAGAACGTGATCGGCCTCGCTGTGAGCTAGCACAGCAGATTGTTCTGTGTTATGAAGCTCCCTTTAGTGCTCCAAATTCCGCCGATTTAACACCTGGCAGATCGGAGCCCTTAGTATGTCTCGAATTTGACAGATCTAGCAGTTGGTCCATCCGCGTGGTGGACAGCAATGTCAAATGAAAACTTTGGATGTCCTTTGCCGGAGCCGCACTGTCAGGGATGAACCTGAGTGGTCCACCACCACCACTCACTGCCATAGTGCGGTGTTGTTCAGAATGGCTACCTACCGCTCTCCGCGACGATGGAATGCTGAACGTTAAACGACCACAGTCAGCATTCAGTTGTTGGGCTGGTGCAAGCTGGGCTTACGTGCGGTGAGACATCCGTCGCCATAAGGTCAACCCATGCCGGCCGCATTCGTGATGAGCCTGTCAATACTTGACCCTTCGCAATTACTACTGATACATCCAGGGATCGAATATTACTATGATACTAGTGACTGATGAGTACATGCACGAAACAAGAAGTGTAAATACAAGAAACATACCGAGAGCACTACACAATACACCGACAATGACGTGGCCAATGTATCTCAACACGTACGCCATCCATACATCCGGACACAGACATAGCAAATCCAAACATACGACATCAGAACGAGAACAAATTGGGCGTAAAATTATCATTTATGCCCTCAACACCTTCAAAGAGCCCGGTCTCTTGCATGAGCGACATCCACTGATCGCTCATCAAGACGTCTCCAGAGAGGGGCTGCTGCATGTTGAAATTATCGGGGAGCATCGCGTTACCATTGGCCATGCCGTTGCCATTCGGGAAGGTGGGCACGGACGTCTGGTAGTGAGGGTTGGACAACAAGCTGTTCAAGAATTCCAGGTCGGCCTGAGCACCTGAGGCGTACGAATCGGCATCGTGCATATGATTGTGACCGTTGGAGGAAATCTCCAGTACCGGCGGCGGCACCGGAGCCGGAGCCGGCGGTGGGCAGGATGGAGCCATGGCGTCGACTTGCAACTGCTGAAGGTCTGCAGACTGGAAAGGCGCGTTCGACGGGACTTGTGAGAGGTACATCATGAGTGCGGGATGGAACTCAGGAAGAGGTGCGGGAGAGCCGCTGTCACTTGGCGTTTGCGCCGGCGGAGGCGTCGACGCGGAACCAGACGACGTCGGCGAATGTTGATTTGAAGCCTGGCTAGTGCTGCGCGGGCTCTCCGTCGATCGTCGCGATGGATGGCGCTTTCGAGAGAGGGCCCTGCTCGGCAGTACTCTCGTTTGACCTCCGAAGATAGCGAGTGCCTGCTGATATTCCTCCGGAATCTGAGCCGGGGTGCCGTTGGTCGCAGGATTCAAGTGCCTATCCCGGTACTCCTCATAGGCCTTCTTGGCTCGATCACGGATCTTCCGCAAGATCGGCTAGGAAAACATGGTTTAGCACATGTAAAGATGGGTGGTTTATTAAAATTACCAGGCCTTGTCTCGCACGAAGCGAGCTAATCGCGCCCCTTTCGAAGACCCCAACGGCAAGATCGAGTTCCATCAAGGCACTTGGCGTAAGACTCGATTGAGGCATACGAATGACGGTCGCTCCAACTATGATCTATACAGATGGTTAAGCCGCCGAAAACATTCCGAATTGGCTGACGCACAGCAGCTGAGAACGCATGGGTCCACATGCCCCAGAAGCGACCGCATAGGTCGCTACAACGTTCATGATGATGAATGAAGGATTTCAGGAGGATGGATGCACAACGATTTGCGGCAAGGAACGAGGGAGCATAGGGACTAGAAAGCGGGCTAGTAGGATTGTCGAGCAAAGCTTGCGCGAAGAATGTCCGGTGTATATGGATCATGGCTGTGGAGCACATCGTGAGTAACGACCTACTACTCACTACATCTGCGCGAACTCACTGAGGGAACGATAGTGTGACATGAGATAACTCTTCATACACAAAGCGGGGTTGTTGTAATCGTCATCGTCTGGTCGGAGGTAAAGTTTGATAGGAGGTAACGTCATTTGGCGTATCCTTCGGTCGAGATCTAATATGGTGTTATAGGTAGGTCCCTTAGCAGCAAGCATCGCCTCGGCAATCGGGGAGTAGATGTCGCGGGAGAAAATCATCTTGAAATGCCAGTCTATGAATCATACATAAGTCAAGACCGATGGAATCTTGCTCGCAGAAGCACATACATCCTTGCATTGTGTCGCCGTTATCGGCGACATCAGCATCCTCGTCAGTGGGGAGCTCGCAGTCGATGTGCGCCAGATTGATGGACGGCGGGCGGCCCAAAGCGATGCACTGGAGCAAATATCAGCTCAACAATTGGGCTGAGACCTCTAAAGCATACGTGGATTAGTTCGAAGACGAAAATCTCCCAGAACAGGTTCCGTCTTCGTTCGACACTTTTCTCGTCCATCTTCCACTGCTTGCTGTCACGATCTAGAAAGGCCGAACATCAAGGACCGATCGTGTCAAGACACACGACTGCTTACGCAGTCCGATCTAGTCGGGTATAAGAATCAGCTGACAGCTAGATACGAAAGGCACACAAACGTACACTCTGGGCGAGTTTCGTAGCGAGGGAGGCCAAGGTCCATGCACTCTCCACGCTGTAGCGCAAGGTGCAGAGACTGTGATAGGCAGCCATGAGAGTAACTGCTTGCACGGTTTCAATTTCAGGCGAATCTAAAATTGACCTCATAGAAAGAGCTATCCGACCGAGTCGATAATATTTCTCCGCCTCGGCGCTGCATGGCGTCAGGGTAAGATCCACGAGCGCACCGACAGCAAACACCTGGAATAGCACCGCAAGTAGATGCGGACATCGTGATGCGTCCGATCCCCCCGCACGATAGCCTATTCTCTCGCCAGACGCGTTGGGCCTCAAGGAGTTATATATCGGTGTGAGGATATCGTCTATCAGCTCCTCACGCTTGATGGGTCGACTCCACCACGTGAAATGTGCGAGGTACGTCTCGCAAAGGGTCCACGCACGGGGACGCGGGGGTAGCAAAGCCTCCAGATGGTCTAGGTAACGTTCATGCCCATCGTCGTTCCACGACAGTGGGAAGGCAAGATGCAAGTCTGCCAACTCTGCAGGCAGGTCGGGAACATCTTCTACCGCCTCTGGGTTCTCTACAGGCTCTTCATCATTTGGCATGTTCGTCTGCACCACCGGCAGTGATCAGCGACCACAGTAGGATCAAGGGAATGGAAATTACCAAGAAGAGCGTCTGTTGGTACATACGCGTGAGTACGAGATTGAGATTCACGCGTGCCGCGGCGCACGCACCTCAGAGCCACCCGATCGACCAAAGTATTTTGTCTCTCCGTGGGACCCGATCGTCAACGTGCCAAGAGCATCTATAGCCTGCGACAACGTTTCTCTTCGATGCTCCTCATCCACGGTCCGACGAACTTCCGGCCCAAACTTGATAGTGAGGAGATCATCTCGGAGCAGCGGGTGTCGTTCGTTGGATACACCGGCTTGAAATATGGCGACCGTGTCTTCCAGCTGACGAATCCGCTCGCTCATCTCAGAGATCTTGCGATGAAGTTGCTCAGTGTCGGCAAGTATAAATCTGACCATTACTCGAGTCTTGCGTGAATCGACAGGTAAGATTGCTACTTACCTTGTCCCTTGCCCAGCAGACAAACTCCCTGAGCAGCGATGGGCGACAGTCGTAACTCAATGCAAGCGTATGGGACATACCGTTCGGGCAAATGGTCGTGCAACCTCGGCGAACGCACGAGCCACAAGGAAGCTTCTTGTCGCACTTGAGCTTCAATCTGTGACAATGAGGAGAAAGTCTAAGCCGTATAGGGTATTGCAACACACCTTCTACATTCTGCACAAGATACCTCTCCTCGGGCTCTCTTCAACTCAATGTCATCCTCATTGCTGCTGAGTTTTCTCACTTTTGCTGTGCGCTCGGCCGGCATTTATAGGCCAAAGAGTTGCCGCAGTTCAACGAAATGGTTACTGGTCTTCTGTGCAACGCTCGTCTGCTTGGGGATCGCCTGGTCGTTACGTATGAGGATGATGGTACGGGTACAAGGCGAGTGCCGTGGCCATTTGACATTCAGAATTAGCAAGACTGCTTGCCCGAGCCCCGGGTCACAGGGGGCTTGTGGCGTCTCCGCGAGACCGAAACGTCGGCAGTGGTCCCGGCAATTTTATCATCAATATTGCAGCGCCTTCATTGGCCAATATTGACCGCTTTTATTTTCCGACATACTCCGATATTCTGAGACTGACAGAATCCTGTCCGCCGGTCGAAAACGCAACGATCACAATCCCGGCGGCGCGCATGTGGGTCCGACGCGGAGTCAGAGAATGAGTCTGACGCATACCCGAGGTTTTCGGATGAGAATGAGATACCATCGAAAGCGATACTTTACAACATTACAGGCTACAGTCCAAAATTCCAAAGAATGTCCGCCAAAACTCCACGAAGATGAAAACCAACAGGATGAACAAACGAGAGGATTCAAGATAGGGCCCTAAGCCCGACAGCGTAGGAAAGCATCGCGAACTGGCGCAAATCATTACTCAAGTCCTGAAGTTGACGTCGTCCAAAAATCCTGATTCGTGCATGATGGATGTCCATCTCGCGTCGAGGACGTTTCCTTCGCGAGACGCAAGTCCGAGTCCGACCAGCTCCGGCGGAGGCTCATAAGGCGTGTGAACACCCTGATATGTGAGCGGGCCCGGGTAGGCATGACTGAGATGACGGTAGTTCTGCTGAACGCCGTCCATCTGCGGATGGTTTTGGTAGGATTGCATCATACTCCCATGTTGGTGCTGCGGGACAGAAGCATGAGGAGTTTGATGTGGTTCAGCCCATGCTTCGTGTGTCGCTGGTGGCTGAGGGTAGACGTCTTGTCGGTACCATTGATCGGAATGAGGGTAGGACGATACGGGGATTTGTGGTTGCTGCTGCTGCTGCTGCTGCTGCTGCACGGTCCAGCCACCGAGGTTGGAAGGCCCGGGCATAGAATAGGTCGGAACGGCGTTTGGGTGATGTGGTGGGGACAGGTATGATGTGTGGGATGTCAGAGAGTCGGCTGACGTCGGAGAAGCTATTTGTCCTGTCTGCGCAGACGGGCCTGGGCGTGCTGGTGACAAAGATGCGCGCCTAGGGGCGTTAGAAGCAGAGACAGTCCTCCGACCGGCGAAGATCTCTAACTCGTCTCGCTGCTCGTGGTCCTGGACGTCGTGGCGGGAACTACCAGCGACTGGGAGTGATGCCAGTGGTAACCCCCTCGCGGCAGCGAGAGAAGCCATTGCCTTCTCTCGCAACTTCACGACCACGCTCTACGCAGGCTGAGAGTGAGGGAAGCGCACCGGCGGCAGTAAAGCACACTCACATTCGCTCTCGCGGCACGACGACTATGCTGCGAACCCTTCGCAAAAAGATCACAGGCGATCTCTAAGTTTGACATGGCTTGTTGTGCTTGAGGCGATCTTGGCCCACGCGTGGCTACCATCCCGAAGACAACCTATAGGAAAGTCAGATAAGCCCGGTACATCGAGTAAACGCACACATACAGCTGCTGAGAACGCATACGCCCATATCGGCCAGATCCGCGCGCATAGATTCGGGAACATAACGAACTGCTGTTTGACAGTCTTGAGTACAACGACGGCTGCCCTGTACGCAGTTAGGAAAGAGTGCGCATATTCGCTCTTGACTGGGTTCGTCGGGCAATCTATGATCGCCTGTGCAAAGAATGTCCGGTGAATGTACAACAATACTGTCCCGAACAAAACTTAAGATAAGTCAAGCTAACGCGGTGGCCTATATTTGACTTACGGACTTCCCGGCTGTGGGACATCACCATCATTTCCATTGAGTTGACCACCGTGGGTGGCTCGGTATCTGGTGGGGGTGCCAAGTCCTCCAGAGCCACGACTGCCTCCGGCGGTATTGGAAAGTCGCGGACATGTCGGTCTAGCTCCATGATCGTCTCGTACGTCGGTGGTTCCACTGCAAGGGTCTTCATGGCAACTACGGACACGCATTCGTATGAGAATCGCATAAAGAACTCTTCGACTGAAGATATCATATTAGTGGCGGGTACCTTTGGGTGCCTTGGCACCGCGGTAAAGAACGCGGGAGAACTCACAGACTGAGTCCATGTCTTCCTTCTCGATAAGATCTTGTACCTGCGCCGCTTGACAATCGACATAACTACGACTGAAACATGGTGGCCGTCCCGTACCGAGTGCCTGAGGATGCTTCTGTCAAGCAGCATGCTGTCTCACTAATATCAGGACGTACCTGCCATGCATCCGCTTCGAAAATGTTCCAGAATAGAAGACGCCTTCGATAAACGAGCTTTTCGGGGAGACCCCATCGCGAACTGTCCCGATCTGCGGCAAGTCAATAGGTGTTGGGGACTCAAGTCGACGGACGACTTACGAAGGCCGAGCTTAAGTCACGGTCAATTAATACAATCATCGCAAGGAAACGATACGACTCACGATCTGACAAACTTGGCCTGCTAGTCCTAGTTCGCCCCAGGAAAGCTCCATGGACATGCTATCAGGCCTTAAGTCGTCCTCCGCCATGCCATTGTAAATACTGAACAGGTGGAGCGTCTGAACGGTGGACAGAGACGGTTTCACCCACACAGACTTGAGACTCATTGCTGCACGAGCGAGTTGTTCGTATTGCTCTGCTTCCTTGCTGCCGGGCTCGTGGTTGAAGTCTACGAGACAACCGATGGCAAAAATCATGTACAGAAGCGCGAGGTCGTGCGGGCTGCTGTATTCGATCGGCGTGCCATCCTCTGATTCGACGGGTTGGCCATATATGAAGGGCAGCATCTCCTGCATGATCTGCTCTGTTGTGACGCCCCTGAACAGCCATGCAGCATGTTCGACGTACGACTCTGCCAGACGACATGCTTGCTCGTAAGAGGGCAAATGCTCCAGTAGAGACTCGTGCAAATCTGCAGGCGGTCCGACAAACGTGAGCGGGAATGAATCCGAAGCTCGCAGTATACGGTCCGACATTGGGGGGCTCTTGGAGTTCCGTGGCGAATCAGCTGGATCGCTGCCGTCCCAGGTGGAAGGCTTCGATGTATCTCGATTGTCCTGAGAGGCGGATGAATGCGCCGCATAAAGTCCACAGCATGATACGCACCACCAGTAAGTACTGCACCCGACGTTAGCAGCGAACATTGCACCCACGCGACAACGCTCACCTCTGAACCCCCCGTAGGGCCGAAGAAGGTCGAGGAGGCACCATGATCCGAAAGCGACAGCATCCCGAAAGAGTCTATCACGGTCCGTGAGCCACTCGGAATTTGCTCTGTCAGCTCTGTCATAGGTAAGTCCTGCTTCATGGCCTGAACATCACCCTCGACGAGCAAGGGATGAGGTTGGTCGCTGCACTTGGCTTGGACGATCGCCAATGCGTCTTCCAGCTCTCGTACCCTCTCGCTCATCTTCGCTATACGGCGATGGAGATGCTCCGTGGCGGCAAGGACGAACCTACGACATGGCAGTCAGACTTGGCGGAAAGGAGTACGACCTAAGGATCTGACCGAGTTCCTTGACCGGTGGCGAGACTCCCTGCAGTATGTCAGGCTCTTCGACACCTACCCCCAGTTCTAATACAAAAGTACGCACCATTTGGACATAGTGCTGCACATCCTCTCCGCTGCACCTAACGTAAGTCTGGTATCTTGTTGTGGCAAGATGAGCGCCCCCGCACCTGGCACGACTGGCATGGGATCGTCTTGTCACAGCGAATCTGACGATTGCGTTGAGGTCTACACCCGTACTCGTGACCTGAACGATTGAATCGACGCGTACCTTGAGCCTGGGTGCGGAATGCCAACATGTCAATACGGTGGCGGTATGTGCAAGTAGAGGAACGCGGTGATCGCACCTGCGACATTCCGCGCACGAGATCTCACCCCTGCTGCGCTTGAGCTCAATCTCGCGTGCATAGGTGCTACTCTCTGCCTTGAGCTCTTCGCTTTCTTTTCGGACGGTACGTCGCTGACGGGCCGCCGGGTTCTGCTTGACGGGAGGGTCCACGGGCATGAAGTGGGAGAGCCGGCGGCGCGGGGACCGTGACAACGAGTCGGTGCGCGAATGAAGTGGGCAATCGTGGATCTGAGATTGGACGGAGGCACAATCACTCGGGTCGAGCGATGGACGGACGGCGAGGACACGCGCGTGCGGACCGTCCAAGGCTCTTTCTTTATACACCTCCCTCGCCTCCTCTTCCGCCCTCCCCAAACGTTAATCTTCCCGCCGGGCCACCTCTTCTCAGTCCAGCCAGTAGGCGAAGTCATTCTCTGATCCCTGCCCGCCCTTGACGTTCCTGAGAATCCCAGCCATGTGTTCGCGGCATGTGTGCCTTCCGTGCCATCCCAAAACCGTCCCACTCAGGCCCCGCTTATCCCATCACCACAGAAAACCACCGTCTTCTACGGTCATCATCCATATTGCCTTACACGCCCCGAGCTGGTCGTGATGCGCCCACGGAACAGATTGCGTTCATAACCAGATGCACATTGCCGTATCCTCACAATTCGAGCATCGATGGCCATGGGTCGCGGCTCGAAACGCTTGGTCATATGAGTTATGGAAGGATCACAGTACTAAGGCATGTTCGCTTCCGTCGACACCTGAAGAATTGTCATGATCTCAATCACATCGTTGTCTTGCCATTGTTCCTGACGGTCCGCAAAAAATATGTTGGGCGGTTGTTGCTTGATGGAGCGACACAAAGAAGTTGGGGTGCAACGGACCTGGCCCTCTGCGTCGCTGGTTCCATCTTCGCAATGTGACAAATATTCCGAGTATAGTGACCGTCCGGTCTGGTTACGCCCAGGAATCAGGACCCCCTTTCTTCTGGCTTCGACACTGGTTGAAGCATTCATCCGTGCAGGGAGGTCGGTAGCGAGGTTGAACCGATCCCAACAGATGGGGTGACGGAATGCGTCTTACAAACCGTATCGCGGGCCAGCAGAAACAAGACAAGTGTCTAGAAGCTCTGCGCGTCGGCGTCCCAGCACAGATAGTCCAAAATAGTTGTATGCAACGGCAGATCACGTACAAATACAAGTCATACCTGTCATCAATTAAAGGATACCGTATACTTAGGAACAACGGAATGATCTGGTGCGGACACCGAAGAGCTATAATCACCCCGGCCTGCTTCACTTGGAATCATGGAGCGGCTACCAGTGCAGCTAGCACATATAAGTATGGTCCAGACCACAGTACCGGCCGCAACCCAAGTATGATAGTAAGTATTCACGGGAGAAGGTGGGTGAGCGCGATCCCAGGGATTAAAGCTCTGCAAGCATGGCAACGACTTACGGCTACTCTACTTCCTGCCAATATTTCTATCCAATAGATTGAGAGATCTCCGAGTATGAAGCAACCTCACTACAACCTCATTGTGCTGCTTGGGCATGTCATCCTAATCAAATACTGTGCACATGAGGAGAAGGTCACGTCGGCGGTGATGTGGATGGCCCCCAAGACATCACTGGCCGTGTTCTGTTCGCGTTAGATCCTGTTAATGGACGTCCGTATGGCCTCGAGAATGCTTGAAGAGATATCATAGGTACACTCACCTGTCGACGTCCTGGAGGGTGCTGCTCACGACATGTACATGCAGTGACCTTTTTCACTTGGTCTGAGTCCAGACCCACGAAGACGTAACACCACAGGGGTTCCGTGGGTTCCGAGTCTTCACATGAATATTGCTATGCGTCTAGTGAGCTGCGGCCAGGGTAAGTGTCGGGCTTTATCGTCAGGAACAATTCATTCGAGTCAATACAGTGCAGTCGAGCCCAGGTAACATGATTCGTTCAGTACACGATGAGTAATCTAGCGGCACAGCGGGAGAAGGTCCCAGGAAAACCCGCGCGCTGCAGCTCCCCTATGTTCAAGTGGAGTAAAAACCAGAGTCGCTGAAGCACTCCGCCGGATTGGACGGCGTCTGTAGGCGAACAACATCTGAAGGTGAGAGAATGATGGGTTAGCGAGATCAAGGCTGATCGAAGGGCTCACTTACTGAAGTAGGTATGGGCCATCGCTTCTGCGGCCGTCAGTCGCTCTCGGTGATCAAATCGTAGCAACTTGTCGACGAGATCGATGGCCTCCGGCGTCGCCGTGGTTCGATTGTCAGACGCGACAAAACGCGCCCAAGACTGTTTGTCATATCTGCAGGTGTGTCAGAACTACATGAGCAAGTGGTCGACGACGTGGCGTACGGGTGCAGGAGGTCGTCGCTCGCGTTGACGAGGCAGATATTGTAGTTGTACAAGTAGTTTTCGAAGCTGTCCGATCCGAGGATCTTCACAATCTTTATCAGTTGATCCTCGTTGTCTCTTCCTCGGAAGAAGGCCTCCTTGCGAAATACCTGTCAAGAGGAAACAGTCAGAGTGTGCATGACACGAGGTCTACGCATAGTCCATACAAGTGCGGCCAGTACACAGCCGACACTCCACAGATCGAGGCTGTAGTCGTACGTCCGATAGGCAACGAGTAGCTCTGGACTTTTGTAATGCCTTGAGCCTACATGGGAAGGGTATTCCGTGTCGGGGTGGTAGAATTCGGCTAGACCCCAGTCAATGAGCCTCAACTGATAGGAGCAAGTTAATCACTGGGACCATTCTGCTGTGGGATATATCTACCTTGCGTTGTTCACGGTCGAAGACGATGTTGCCTGGTTTTACGTCCCGGTGCATGATGCCACGAGAGTGCGCGAATTCGAGGGCCTGATTTACCGGCGTCAGCGCACCTCTGACGTATGCGTACGCGATTAGCTACATACCCTCAAAATCTGGAATACGTATTGCTTGATCTCCAACTCGGTCAAGGAACGGTAGATGTCCCTCCAGTCCGAGCTATTCACGTACTCCATCACTAAGCTGTGGGAGCGAGAGACGTGGTCGCGCACGACGTCCACCAAACCGACAATGTTAGGACCGCCCGAGAGGTTGCGCAGGACCTTGATCTCTCGCTTGATTTTCCTCTTTGCCACCGGTTTGAGCACTTTGATTACTACTGCATCTTCGTTCGATGAATCGACCCCCTCAAAGACCTGTGAACAGCCAAAAGGTGTCAATCTGTAGGACGGTCGCCACGTACTAGCCTGGAGCTTACATCGGAGTACTTGCCACCGCCGATCCGCTGAATGATCTCATAGCGATCTGGCACGTTCCATTCTATCTTCATGCTCTCTGAACAAGGACCGTTGATTGAAGATCTGCCGAGGAAAGAATGGCACATTAACTGACCGTAGTCATACCACGCAGGTCCAAGGAGCGCGTTTACGTCTGCGTATACACGCGCCATGATGCCTCTGGCAACGCGTTAGAGAAGTAGTGAGTCGGCCGATTGCGATTGTAGGCTGGACGCTGTTGAGAGGCTCTTGGTAGTTGATGCGATCCGCGTCCTCAGCGGCGAATGTCAAGAGACATGGCCGCTCGTAGTACTACGACCGACGACGGGTATGTCAAGGACATGCGGCAGCTGTGCGGCAACATGATGCTCGCACTCGACAAAGACGGCTGCAGACGACTGGTTGGAGCCTGGTGTGGCGCCAACGGTCTGAAGATGTTGTTGGAATTTACTCGGTGCTGCTCATCTAAACGACACTCACTGGCTCTGATATTGCTGCGATCCAGTGATACCATGCAGGCTGAACAACGACATTGCGGCAAACATCATGTTTACTGCGAGAGTTCTGAAACACAGAGTTACAAGGAGAACAAATAAGCACAAACAGCAACCGCTATATCAGTACCAAGACGCTCTCAAAGCGCTCACTCTGAATAATAGTGCCATACTCTAATAGCGCTTCGAGACTTGGCGCACAGTGCGCTACTTTGTCCAGGCTGACCATTGGAAGTGAACGGGAAATCCGTAGGCATATCGTAAAGAAGTTTATCGGAAGCCATATATTGCCACCCGAACGAAGAAGGAGAGAGAGGAGGAGTCCACGATTGCGGAATTTGCCGCGGAAGCCCCAGCAACTCCCAGGCCATGTTTATGGAAAGCGTGTGGCAACATGACCTGCAGGTTGCTTGCCGTCCACCACGTTGTTTGTCTACAGGAGTATGCGTTGCTCATACGCGACTGTTCTTAGCACCTAGACAACATTGTCACTGGAAGATACCCGTCCTAGACACTAGAATCCTTTCTTCATGGCGCCGTTGTTCGAGACCGCAAAGGTACTTTCTCAATTCAATTGATCTACTCATCTCGACGCCACTGACTTTGGTTAGTCTTTTGCCGATGTCCCGATTACGGAAGACGGGGTCGAGACGTCGTCCTTTCTCGTGGCTACGACAGATTTCCTCAATCTGTTTGGTATAGTGGCCATTTCCGCCACTTATGACATATCCGATGAATCGTAACCGTCACAGATCTACTGGGGCATGGAATCTTTGGCTTTGTCCAAGCAGACTTGAGGGGCAATCTCGCTGTCAGTCTTGACGACGGGGAAACCGTAATCCTGCATTTGACTGATGATTCATTGCAGGGTGTACGCACTCGATACGAAGCAACTCCGTCACAATCGACAACTCTCGAGAAGCTCGTAATATGTGCGACCGAAGACAAAGAACGGCACTCGGTTCCCTGTCTCGTACGACTCATACGGTAAGCTGTATTTCGCCGCCCTGCCATCTCGGCGCGGTCGATGATTCTCATGTATGTAATCTCACTCGTCTTTGACATATTCAGCGGTCTTCTGTTCACATGTCAGGCACTGCAGAACATGCAAAGCGATAAGTCAACGGAGCTACATGTCTGCTTCAAGAGGTCATATGATGTTGTCCTCAAGCACCACCACACGTTCATTATTCGGTCGGCTGTTGCAGTACGTGTCTATATTCGTGTCCGCGTCTCATTCTATCTGATTGTCGGACGCCCGCTCACATCCCGGTGCTTCTATCTATCTATCGTCCACGCCACAATGACTGAATTACTAGGTGGCAATGAGAGCCATTCCACATCGCCATGATTTCTATAATCGCCTGTCTCAAGGAGCATCGCAAGAACACTTCGACTCAGAGCTTACGAAATGGCTCGACGCGCTGGACATCATCGTCAAGAGATTGAAAACCTTCCTGGAGGAGGGTGGCTACGGCAGAGTCTGAGCCGGACAGGTAGATCCAGTCTCACGACTTCCTCAGCGGGCCGATCGCCATACTATTGTCATATGGGCAGGACATGCACCGGAACATTGTTGTATTCTCGCCGGCGGCGTATCGAGGAAGGAACTTACTTTTCTTAGACATTTGCAGGACGAGAACTCCAGCTGAGATCCACGACTGGGGCTCTTTCGAGGACGTCGCACGGTAAGAACCGATCGCTGTACTCAGTGCGACAGGTAAATGCAGGTCGTTAGAATTGTTGGCATCTAGCTGTGGATGAGGATCAGCGGATCGAAGTGGGACCGCACCCAAGCTCGATGATGCAATCATCGAGCAACTGCATTTCCGTTGCGTCTATGTAGCACCGGCATCCCTTGCTGATGCGCTTGAGCCCGCAGATGCTCAAAACGCACCACTTCGGATCTCCCGACCGTCACCATTCAATACCGACTTCCCGATGCTTGACGCTATGACAGCTGTCATTGATGTCAACAGTGGCGAACCCCGAAGAGACGTTGCCCAACAACGTATTTTCGCGTAAGACTCACTCTATCGACGGGCTTGAGCTTCGGTGTGTAAGAGCAGTTGACGGTGCCCGGTGATTTTCGCCCAGCGCAAATGTGGCGAGCGCGAGCGCGACTGACCCGACGTGGCAGGATCATGTCCGCGAATTGCATCGTGGTGGCGCAACAGAAGTTCCGCCACAATGGGCAGATCAAAGTTTTGGGTGGACGGGAAGTACCATCCCGATGTCGTGGCCGGAACTGCAATGAATGAAGAGCTTCAGCTGGACAGTTCCTTGCTCTTCTGAGGTTCAATTTAACTTATCGACCGGGCGCCTCGTGGCCGTCGCGACTATTTCTGGAGGATGCCAAGCGGCCGACATATGAGTTAGCAGGGCCAGAGGGAGGAGACATTGCAGCTGCAGCCGTTGCGAATTGCGACATATTCGGCTAGTGAGACATTTGCAAGGGAGGACAAATAACTGGGTGGCACGGAGACCACATGGTCTCCATCTTGAATCAGGAGGGATGCCTTTTTTGGACGAGGAACAGCTTGTTCGGTGGCATTTTGATCTTAGTCCTGGGAATGTTGTTCTTTCTGTTTTCCGGAATTCCGGAATTTTCAATTCAATGTTGTCGCTTCTTTGTCGTGAAGCCATATATTATATCTCTCCGTTCACGTCAACCCTTGACCTCTTCCCTCTGACCACCATCTCTGACGCGCCAGCAGTGCCTCCGACGCCCGTTTGCCCTGCCCGTGCGTAAGGTTGTCGGTTTGCACGAGTCTGCTTAGATCGCGATAGTATTGAAAGTGAGAACGCATGCTCGTGGCGCACGAATCTTAATCCGAACTTATTGTCATTCCTGCTCCCCTCCCAGGCGATGCCCGAGGCAACGTCTCCATCCGCAGTGTATGTGGCTTATGCCATTCAGTGAACAATGGCTAACAGCGGATTGCAGGACATCACAAAAACGGAAGGCGCGTCATTCGCTAGAAGAGGCAGTACCCGACGCGAGCGATGCGCCCAGAGAGTCATCTGAGACTCCCAGTGATGGAAGCGAGTCTCGTCCTGCCAAAAACGAATATGAAACTGGCCGTGTCAAATGCGAAGGCTGCGGTGAAGAAGTCTCGTTCAGGGATGAGTCCACGGGAGGGTTCACTCTTCGACTCTGGGAAGCCCACCGACTCAAGTGGTCAGTCAATATCAACGACACGCTCTCACAGTCTGATGCGCATACCCGTTTAGTCCAAATAGTTCGCAGCCACAAATAGCTCAGTCCTTGGCGCAGCCAGCTCCAACGAGGCAGTCAGCAGACATTTCGTTTGACCCAGAACCTCAGGCAAAGCGGCGACGCTCGAAGCGTACTGAAGAAGAGCGTATTGAATATCTGCGTAACGATCCTTACGTCGCGCAGTTCGAGGCGTATCGCGTGTTGTGCGCATGCTGCGACAAGTGGATCCGGCTTCGACCAAACTCGACATACTGTTCGATTCCATGGGACGCTCACCGGAAGAGCTGTCTAGCGAAGAAGGCGTGAGTCACTGGCATCGTCTTCGCTGACGTCTTACCGACATGTCGTCCAGGAAATACTTCCCTGCTGGTGCGCAAACCGTTTGCGACGATCGCGGTGCTATTTTTGCCGCGGATCCGAATGTCCGCAAGTTCGACTCGGAGCGAGTGCTCTGCAGGAATTGCGAAGGCTGGATCTCCATTGGCGTCGTCGACAATCAGCAAGCTTCCGACATATGGCAAGAGCACCGTGCCTCCTGTCAACGGAATGTCTTCTACGGACAGGGAGGTGGCAGTACGGTTACGAGGTATGCGTGCTGGTGCCGTTGTGAATCGCTTTGTCTGATCTAAGGTGATGTCAAAGTGTTGCTTCCAATCCCGCTATCCAGGACGTGCCACCGCCTTCGAAGCACCTGCTGGCGTTGGCGTCTTCGTCTTCCTTCCCTCCCGCCACTGCTCTGCCGATTAACGGTGCAGCTTCCTCCTCTACCGCCGGTAGCTCCGTCCCCATCTCTCACGCTTCCTCGTTCAAGGATTACAGCCCATCAAACCAGGAGCCTCGACGCCGTACGGCCGAGCAACGTGCAGCTCAACTACGGGCCGATCCTCTCGTCGGCGAGGTCGAACCTACTCGCGTGTTCTGCACGATGTGCCACAAATGGGTGCAGCTCCGACAAGACAGCACATACTGCTCTTATCCCTGGGAGCAGCATCGAGACAAATGTATGAAGCGACAGTACGTACAGCTGATCACCGGCATTGCATACCGCCAGCTAAAGAAGTTGGTCACATAGACAAGCGCGGTCTCAGAAAGAAGGCGATCCAGGTCGCGTCAGTGTGCACTCGGCTACGGGATCTGACATCGTGATGAGGATGGAAGGTGGTAGCGCTACCGGGGATGCAGACTCAGAGGAAGGCGAGGAGTCTCTGGACGGTGGGGAGAAGCCGTTACGGTGGATACCCCATCGTGAGGTGAACGAGATGCCACAGGCTGCGTCGAGGCCTTCCGCACGGGCAAGTGTGAAGCCAGGAGGCCCTCGAGGTTCATCGTCATCAACCATCGATGGGTCGGACGTGGGTGGTGCGTGGGCCGACAGGATGGATGTCGACCGTCCCATTGCTCGCCTGGCTGATCTTCACACCCCGAGGGGCCGGTATGTCGTTGAGGTCGATAGGTGAAAGTCACCCTGACAGTTCGCATTCTAGGTTGGACTATACCTTTCGTTCGATTACGCACCTCTTCAACTCGACTTATGAGCCGACGGACGAGTTGACTATCGCCTCGCTCGTCACCTACCTCAACGCAGCCATGCCACCTGACAAGCACGAGGACTTCGACACTGCTGAAGTGACGAAGGCGGCTATGGCGTTGCAGGCACGTGGACAATTTGTTCTTGAGGGTGATGTGTTGCGTATCAAGAGTTAAACCAGAATCCATTCTTGTTCTGACACCTCGCACTGAACTTTGTAATCATTCTTGTCAGCCACATACTCGACGTACTCATTACCACCACAATTATTGTGGGCCTCTCGTTCACGTCATCTTGCCTTCGGACCTGTTTCGTCCATGACAGCCTGAGTGCCTCTTTTGCTAGTTTCGCAGTCATACAAGTGTTCTGTAGTCACATATGACAATATCTTGTTACTATCCAGAGATTCGTACGTAACTTGAGTGAATGACAGTGGGAGGGTGCTTCACAGAGGGAAGTAGTTCTCTAATGCATCTAACGTTCGCACATGGTTGATCGACGTACGAACGTTCTCGATACAAGTCCGACAGGCTCAATAATGTCAATGGTAACTTGCGAACCAATTCGTCTCGGATGCATAACCGTATCTGACGTGGGGTCCTTGACCAGCCGTGAGGTAAGGTAAGGTAAAGACGTACCTTGCAAACCGAATAACCCTTGCCGATGAGCCTACCGCTGCGTGAATCTCACCATGACTGCAATCCTGGTATGCAGCGTTTTACCACCTACGCTCAATTCACTTTGTTACACACAGTCCGAAGCCGAATAACGCATTGCCCCGGACTGTCTTTGCATGTTCCGCCGCCGATGCCATTACGGTGGCACGATGGAGATTGAATATGGACGATGGAGGCGGCGGGCACCACTTTTGGGAGTCCTTCTGACGCCGTGAAAGGTGTCCGGAGCGCCCGCATGATATCATCGCTGGGCGGCGGGCAAGAGGCGCATGATATAGGAAATTGTCTGCCACTGACGCTGAGCGCAGTGCGTGCACAGACCGCTCCAGAGGCCTGTACGGGTGGCGACGATGTCCCGTCTACGACCCGGCCGACATCACTGGCAGTGGCAACAGATGAAGAAGAATGTAGACATACCGGTGCGTGGACAGCAGTGCATAACGCATGGTACTATGACAGGTGTCATGACAGTCAATGACTTCAGCTACTACCCCTGTTTTGTCAAGCTCAACCTTTGCTAGAGGTGCAGCCCTAACTTGAAGAGCGTCTCAGCGATCATTGTCGCCCGGGCCACGAGGAAAGTCACCTGAAATATAGGAGCGCAGGCTGCTGTGTATTTGCCGTTGGAACCACTGGCCAAGAGACACTGTTCTTGCTGATTCGAAGCGCCCTAACATCGAACGATTCCACTCGAAGAATCAATTTCGGGGTGACCGGATACGGCAAGGTAGGCACGGTCGTCAACAAAGCGCATACGTCGATAGTTGTGCGGCTGTATTTCTCCGTAGCTGGCGCTCATATGTCAAACCGCGTTGATGATCGTGGCGACGAGCGGATAGATACCACCGCGCGGCTCGGCATGTTGTTAAGTACGGAGCGCGGACGGGGTGCAATGCACCGAAAGACGTGCGCAGGTCTGGAAAAATATCGTAAGCTAACCGACTCTGGAAGGCTCTCTAGCATTGCCACCACCTCAAATGTTCTAGCGTTGAGTACCCCTCTACCACGATGGAAGTCATGGCGTTTCTGGATGCTGTTGACAGTGGGAGGTCAGCAAGGGTTACTGAGATAGTCGAGTCAAGTCGGAGCCTATCAAAACATGTTAGCTCAACCATGTTACTCACATGTTCGAGTCCGTATTACCCGGAGGTTACTCGACTGAAGCCTTCGGCGGTGGTGTGGACAGCTCTCCTGCCCAATCTAACGTTTTTGTCATTAGGCCTTGTTTAGGCTGGCTACCCTCAGTTCAGTGCAGTTGCATTGGAACTAGTTTCCTTCCCCAGCATTCGGCGTCCTGAACGGCAAGCGCTGTCAAAGAAAATGGCAAAATAACTTGGAAAATCACGTACTCACTATCCTTCTGTCTGATGGCGAGCAATTTCACAATTATCAGACTTGCTGTAGCACTTGTAATGATTACTAGACAGTCAATCGCACTTGTCACCTTCATTGGGAGAGGCTGGGCGGTCACCGCAGTACGCAGAGCCTTGACTAAACTTTTATTGACACTTCCTCTGGAGCTAAATTCGAGATTCGCTCACCAACGTCTTCTGCGGATCAGATGACACTGGAGCCAGGTAAACTTTGAAATTTATTCGTCAGCACAGCAGTTCTGGATAGACAGCTAGATCCTACCCCTTTTGCGGCACCGAGCACATCAGGCACGCACAAATGATGGAGATTAGTTGATGATCTAAACGGCACATAAATCTATCACGAATGCGCCGGATTATGGCGCACTCAGGAATCCTGCTGCCGGGTTCAAGTTGCAGGTGGATCAGTGGTGTTTACGATGTGTACCAGTGAACATGCTCTGGGCAGCTAGAATGCGGCGCGGTCTCGGGTAGCAAGCCGCGAGCTATGTAGCAGCCGCCACAGACATTGACATAAATGAAGTATGAGGTTGCCTTGGCCACGCACGGTGGAACTTGGAGGCCATACATGAGAACTCGGAGGTTAAACGGAAGCAGTGGCGGCGTTACCAGATTGGGAGAATGCGGTCGTGCGGCATCTCGGCCCGCCTCTCATCAGGGTGCCGCGGAGTTTCAAGGCGACTGACCGTGTCTTGAACGCGACAGCGCGCTCTTTTTGACCGTTTCGTATTAGTTCTGCTCAATGAACATGCCCGGGCGCTGGAGGACCTGTGCTGGGGTATCCAAGTCATGTCATAGTGAAGTTAGTGCTTGTCGCTTCATCATTTCCTCCAGGCTCACTGCGCCCACTGGCATGTTTCAGACCGACGACCAATATGCGTGTCGTTGACATCGAGCATAGCTCGATGCACAATGCATCACTGCGGTAGGGCTATGTCTATCGGGCCACGTCTGTCAGGGGTTGCTCTAGCTTCAACTGTCCGTCTCCACCCTCATGAGGTACCTAGGTCGACACCACTGGCAGGGTGTGTAAGTATGCCGGTGCCAGCGTTAGTACGGCTTGACACAACATGTCATACCGTGAGGGCATGGTCTCGCTTTAGGGTACACGGTCAAAGAAGCGTAGAGAGCTTCTGTGTATAGCTGAATGTCGCTCGATGAGCCGTACTTCCTGACGATCTGATGCGACGTCCTTGGTACTCGCTCCAGCATAATCATCGGCACGGGAGCGACTCTGACCAACATGTGTATTTTTGGCATAGGTAAGCCACTTGTTTCGGAATGTTAGATTTTCGCTGCAGCCGTCTACGTAGCCACTTCCCATGAAAAAATGTCACTTTTTTGCGACGACGTGGCCGCTCCAATTTTTCTC